>JAMAJW010000035.1:0-301956 GCA_023628855.1 Coniochaeta sp. PK30-01 | reverse complement strand
AAGATCTACCCTACCTCCCAAACCTCATCTGCGCCTTGGCAAAGTTGCACAGCGCGCGGTAGAACACCTGGTACCCCACCCCCTGGTTGTCGGGCACGTGGAAGATCTCCGTCAGCCGCAGCTGCCACGGCGGGTAACCCTGAAGGTTGACGCTGGGCGAGAAGAGGACCAGCAGGTCGGGGTCCGGCACGACGCTCTCGGCCAGCTCGGCGTCGACCAGGTCGATGGTGACGTCGGCGGGGGAGATCTTGCTGCGCTGCGCCATCTCGGCCAGCGTCTTGGTCAGGTCGACGACGGAGTCGCGCCCGTCTTCGGCGGAGAGGAGCATCACGGACAGGTGATTCGGGGCCGCCGGGTCGGTGGGGGGTGTGGCTTCTGAGGAGGACGAAGGGCTAGTGGGGCGGGTTGGGCCGGGGGTCTCGATGGAGGGTACGTGGGGGGCGCTGACGGCGAGGGCTGGGTAGGAGGGGCCGAAGTAGGCGGCTAGCTTTTTGGAGATGGCGCGGTGGGTTTCTGGGATGTAGCCCTTGAGGATACCTGGCGGAGTCGTGTGTGTTAGTATGGTTTCCATGTGGTGCATATAGCGCTGAGTGTTGGAGCAACGCACCTGTCTTCTCGTATATGGACAGCCGCGGGATGCCGGCGCTGGCGCACCACGCCGCGATCTCGGATGCTTCGTTCACCAGCCTCTCCAGCTCCGCGCCGCCCCTCCCGTCGTCCTCGAGGCTCAGAATCACGCTCAGATGCTGCGGCAGCCGGCTCAGCCCCTTGACATCCCGCTCGATCAGGGCCGGTGTCCGGTGGTGGTAGTAGAGGACCGAGTATATCCTGTCCCGGACGGCATGGTATGCTTGGCGGAACTTGATGTAGACGGAAAAGATGGTGTGTATTATGGTGTAGACGAGCAGGTGCAGCTGGTTGCGCAGGAAGCGGCGGACGCCGAACCTGGATTTCTTCTCTGCCTTTGCTGCCGACTTCTTAGGGGCTGGCAGGTACGGCTACAATGGCGTTTTGCACATGTCAGTAACGCGAGGTATAGGAAGAGGGGGGGGGGAGAAGAGGTGGACAGCGCGCACATCTATGAGTCTTCGGCGTTCATCCGGTGTGAGCAGTTTATGCCCGAACTTTTCATCGCGGCGGTAGACTTGCTGAGCCTTATGAGCGAGCGGCATGGTCGGATGTTATGCCAGCGCCCGGTGATGATGGGATATCCGGCTTATGGCATAGAAATTCAGACTGAACAGTAAAACGAATGTGGAAGACGAGGCACTTATGAAACCGTGTTTGTAGGAGCCATCAATGGACTTGTTGTTAACGTTCTACAAGCTCAGTTGTTGCGCGGCAAGGGAAAGAATGTGTCTGGTTGTGACTTGACAGCTTGACTTGAAGCTGTCGAGTACTGTGGTACTTCGTGGTGGTTTTGAATCTGACGACAGCAATGTGGCTGACGGGCCAGGAATTGCTGGGGCAGCTAGCTGGCCTGGCTTGGCATCGCTGGGGTACGCTGACAAGGGTTGCACAGACCGCGGCAGCCCGGAACGGTCCCGCAGTGCCGCGACATGAATGGCTCCAGTCTCCGGACCTCGAAGCTTCGAAGGTCGACGGCTGAAGGTCGACGGCTTGGACTCGACTTTGAACTTTCGCGATGTTATCCTCAACTTAGAAAACAAATACGGCGAGACCAGCTACACCACTACTCTGTTGCATTAGCACTGTATCGATCATAACAACGGGCGCCCAACGGATCTCTCTCTGCCACCAATCGCCTCTTATCTGATGCCCCATTCCCGGCCGTGATACCGTTGACGCAATGGAGAGAGTCACGTCTGCGGGCTCTCGCGGCTCCAGGGCCATGTTCTCCAAGGGACCGCGGTTTACTTTGGATGACTTCTCCAGCAAGGACTTCATCGTCCGCGACTTCGTCGACACTCTCGCAGACACAGCTCTGCCGGCCAACCGCCGCTCTCAACCATCACAACAAGCCTTCGACCCCAAGCCGCTCATCCGCACCTTCGAGAACGCGCTGTCGCAGCTCGCGACGCTCTCCGAAGAGCTGCAGGAGAAGGAGTCGGAGATAATGTCCCAGGTCCGCCGGGCAGAGATACAGCACGACCAGACGCTGGAGACGCTGGGCCGGAAGCTCGACCAGTCCATGGCCCAGTTCGAAGCCCTCGACCTGACCCTGAATAACGCTGGCGAACCGAATGGAGCGTCCGGGCGAAACGGCCGCTCAGACGGCGGAGGCAACATCGCGGTGCAGATTGGCGAGAAGCTGGAGGAGCTGGACAGGAAACGCACCAGGGCGCAGGACGCCACCTTCCTGATACAGTGCTGGTCCGAACTCAGCGACACCGGACAGCTCACGCGGCTCGAAGAGATACAGCGGCAGGGCACCGCAGAAGGCAAGGTCAAGTGCGCCGTCATCGCGCGTCAGCTGACCCGTATCAGCCAGCGACTCGATCCTACATCCTGGGGCCAGACCAACGGCATCCGCTCACAGGGCATCACGAACGGCGTCGCCGGGGTTGTGAGGAAACACAACACCCGCGAGGTACTAGAAAAGTTCTGCGAAACGTTGGAGCAGGATCTTTTGAAGCAGTTCAACGACAGCTACAGGTACCAGAAGTTCGACGACATGATGGAGTGCTCCAGGGTGCTGGGCGACTTCAACGGCGGCGCCAGCGTCATCGGAGTGTTTGTCAACCAGCACAGCTTCTTCATCGACCGCGACCAGCTGATGTCCGACGAGGTCGCGATGGACGGCGAGACGTGGGACCAGCTGGCCGACCCCGACTCGGAGCCTCCGGGAGTCGAGCCCAGCCTGCAGTCGCTCATTGACGAGGTCAAGATCGTCATGCAGGAGGAGTCGTTCATCATAAAGAGAGCCTTTCCTTACTACGAGAAAGTCCTCGTCAGGTTTATCCAGCGCATCTTCCAGCAGTCGATTCAGCAGCGGCTCGAGATGGTCCTGGAGAAGGCCAAGACCATCTCCTCCCTCGCCTTCCTCCGCTCCCTCCACGCATCCCGCAGCTATATCAGCGCCCTCGTCGAAGACCTCAAGGCTCACGGTCTCACGGAGCACCCTGAACCGGCTTCGGCGCAGATTGCCCAGACCTTGGACCAGCAGATGGAGGAACTGTTCGTCCCATATCTCGTCGGAACGTCGTATATCGACCGCGAGAAGAAAAGCCTGGAGGAGTTGTACAACTCTCTGCTCTTCAGGTTTACCATCTACCACTCCCGGAGGAAGAAGGCCGCCTCGGGCTTCATGGCCTCCCTCGCACAGCAGGGAAATCTGCTGCTCGCGTCGGCAAAAGACGCGTATATGGAGAGGTTGGAATCGTCCGACCTGACCCCGACGCAAAAGGCCATGATGCTGCGTGTCGCCGGCCTCAAAGACAACAACAACAACAAGAACGACATTGAAGTGACGGACGAAGACGGCGTCCTCAGCACAGCGAACGCGAAACGAATGATGACCTGGTTGGCGGAGAGCGTCCGGAGGACCCTGGAGCTGAACTCGGCGAGCGAGACGCCCAAGGACGTCAACATACTCCTCAACCTGCTCCTCACCAGCATGGCCAACGTCTACGTCGAGACCGCCCTGGACGCGGCGCTGGACGCGGCCACGGCGCAAGAAAACATCAAGACCGAACCAGACCTCTCCTACCTGCCGTCGATCAGACCCGCCGTCACCATCACAAGCATCATGTCGCGCTTCATCACCACCGTCCTCATCCGCCTGGCAGAAGGCAACGCCACCGTCCGGCGGCACATGGAGGCCCAGACCAAGCTGGCCATGGAAGCCACCGAGAAGAAGACCAACAGCGTGATGAAGAGCACCCTCGACGTGGCAGTCAACTACGTCACCCGCACCCTGGCGCAGCAGAAGAAACTCGACTTCCGCCCCAAGGACAACGACCTCGAGGACGTCGTCGACTCCCTGCAGACCTCCACCTGCCTGGCCATCTGCACCTTCCTCGGCAAGGTGGCCGCGGCCGCCGCGCAGGCCATCGACGGGCACAACCTCGAGGTGTTCAGCACGGAGCTCGCGCTGTCCGTGCACCGCTTGCTGTTCGAGCACTTCAAGAAGTTCCAGGTCAACGCCACGGGCGGGCTGATGGTCACCAAGGACATTGCGCGGTACGTGTCGACCGTGAAGGAGTGGCCCGTCGCCAAGGAGGCCGAGGGCGCCGTCGAGGTGCTGACCGAGATCGGATACCTGTTTATCATCGGGCCCGAGGCGCTGCGGGAGCGGAGCCGGAACCTGGGATCGGGGTCTGGCGCGTCGGGGGGGAAGAAGCTGTCCAAGGCGGACTTCAAGGCTTTTGTGCAGCGGAGAGAGGACGTTGGCTCGGTCGGGATCCAAAGCGTGCTAGCCGGGCTCTGAGCTTGCGGACGGTGTAGGTTGTCCTGTCCGTTTAGCTCTATACGGGGTATCTCGAGTGTTTGCCTGGCTGGTGCGTGGCAGGTGTTTCATTGGAAGGCGCATGTATATTATTATTTCCATGATACCATGATATTTACACCTCGGACCACATTCCAAGCAGGACGGTCGCTTCATTTCTTCCACCAAGCTCTTCGTTTCCTGGCGGGCCTAGAGCAGACACCGGGTATTGATACACCAAAGTCGACATATTTCGAACCAAGTCACAACACATCCACAAGACATCACACGTCGACGCTTGAACATCCAGCACCTCTCCAACCACTCGTCCCCACGCCACGGGAAACAAGCAACTCGGTCACAGCCACGCAAGCCGAATCCAGCGCCTAGAAGTCCACCGCGACCCACCGGCCCTGCTTCTTGCCTCCGGCCTTGTTTCCCTTCGCACCGTCGGCGTTGGCGTTGGCTGCTCCCTTCGCAGCTCCAGAAGCTCCAGCGGCAGCGGCAGCGCCAGTGTCGTTAGCGGCAGCTCCTCCGGCAGCACCGGAGGCGATCTGGAAGGGCACGACGCCGCCGAACGGCCCGGCGGGGTTCTGGCACTTGACCAGGCAGACGTTCTTGACGGCGCCGAGGACGCCAGTGCACACCGTCCCGGCCGCTACGTTGACGACGAGGGGCTGGACACGAGGGGTGTCAGTTACAAATGATCTGACGTCGTCGGCCAATTCGAGCCACACCCACATGGCTGGCCACGCAAGAACAAGAGGGGGCGACATGAGAAAACTTACAAAGTCCTGGTTACTCGCGCCGCTATTGCCGTTGTTCCCCGGCACGTCAGTGGCGACCGTAGCGGCCACGGCAAAGGTCCCCGCGGCGGCCGTGTCGATGGAGCAGGCCATGGGCCCCGCGCCGTCGCCGTTGATCTGGTGCAGGGTCAGGGTGATCTGGCTGGCCACCTGCGGGAGGGTATTGCCGGCGATCTTCTGCACGGCCGCGAGCTGCGCGGCCGGGTCGACGGCGCCCTTCTGGGTGGCGCCGAACTTTGTTCCGGACTTGAAGGTCGTGGTGTCGGACTGGCTGTTGGAGGTCGCGGTGCTGACGCCGAAGGCGAGGGCTTTGCCGCCCTGGTCGCCTACTGCGTTGCTATAAGGGGAGGAACAGGGGGTTAGCACGGCGTGGGGGGGTTGGGTTTGGGATGGGAGAAAGGTGGAAGAGCGGGTTCGTACTTGATCAGGTTGTGGCCGGAAACGACGGACAGGACGGCGGTGGCCGCCATTACGATGGAGGAGCGCATACTGGTGGATTAAAAGAAGGGATGCCGCGCAGCAGCGAATGAAGAGGAAGTAAAGAATGGAAAGGAACTGGAAAGAGGGAGAGGAGAGAAACAATGTATCGACGAGTAGAGCTTCACGATGGCCGGACTAGAGCTGGACACATTTGATACTATATATGGAGGTCACATAGGCATCTTGGACAGGCAGCGTCAACGGCCCCCTTTCCCCTTAGACCCCGTATATGCCGCACCCTCACCAGTGCTTCGTCCAGCGGTCTGGTTGCTGGTATAGATGTGACAGCTAGATCCACCTGAGATGCTCTTTGAGAGATCGCTGTCATGATTATCACCACAAGCCAGAGGCTCTACCAGAAGATCCCTGCCATTGAACTGGGGGAATGTCTTGGACAGGCACCTGGTAGGTATGACTAGCAGGCTGGGTGCGGCCCAGCATTGACGTGTTGACATGAATACCAAACTAAGCTTCTTTTCATCTGAGATCTCTAGCCGGGGTGGGTAATCCGTCTCGTCTCAACTTTCCGTCTCTCGGATCCGCATCTTGGTACATGACACAAGGGATCGTCTTTGGCAGGCGGTAGCGAACGAGTTGGGACGGCAGAATCATGGTTGCTGCACTCGCCCGGACTCTGGGGAAAGCCCACGAGCCAAGTTTCATCGTCCTCCACTAACGACATTCCCCTTGCTCAGATCCTAAGCCTCAACATACTTGCGACGTCTCAAAGGCCAAGCGAAAACTCGCCGTTTCTGTAGAAGCGGTTCACATTATGTCCTCTGCCGTGAGCACATATCTTGATCCTGAGTAGTGCTCGAGGGGAAGATGCGATGTTGCACGGGGGGTTGCAAGTTGGGATGTTTTGCGGAGAGTGTTCATCTTCAATACTGTTCAGAGCATCTATTTATGCTCTTCTCGGGTCTAATACTGTACAGATAGACCGAAAGGCACAGCGGCCACTTCGAATCTACCAGCCGTTTCGCAACAGCAGTTCACAAAGAGCGAATAGTATCTATCTAGAGACCAACGCAATCCGCCGAGGCCGTCGTCTCTCCAGACGGCAGATAACCTGTCATCACCGCCATACCGCCGGCGACATACCCCCCTGTCCTATTCCATGCGTGTCTCATTACCACATTACCCCCCGAGGTCTTCCAGACCTCGATGCCATTAACTCGTCGTAAGCCACACTTTTGTCCCCTGAACGCCGTCGTGAAGCCAAACAAGTCCTGATAGTCCATCGGATGCCTGTGCACGCGAGCAAGGCCATAAACAAAGAAAAGGAATGGGTTGCGGATGAGAAGCTCAAGCAGAAGTCCTTGGGTAGGTGAACCGGGTCTGCGGAACATCTGGTGTCCCGTGGCGCTCCGGGTTCGTGATCGGACTCTGCGACTGGAACTGCCTGAGGGCACTGATCTTCTCGCGCGCCTTGAGCAGGCTGGAATTGTCCTGCTGCTTGATCTTGGCGCGGATTTCGTACAGTTGCATCAATGACGTGGCTTGTGCGACGTCTAGGTCGACCTGTGGTAGTGATCCAATGTCAGCCTCTGGCCTCCAAGATGTATTGTGCTGAACTAACCTCCGACTCTCTGCGGAGAGGTGTAGATGTGCCAGGGGTGCCCGTGGCCGAATTAGTCCGCGAGAGGGGAGGGGAGATGATGCGGCGGCCGAACTTGTCGAAGGTCGCCGGCGAGGAGGTACGAGAAGCGCGATGCTGCTCGCGCTGCGGCTGCTCGAGAAACTTGTTTGCTGCCGCGCTTTCGGCTGGGTGTTCTGGTGATGGCGAGGGAGCGGCTGGAGGCGCGTTTGGGAGTGTCTTGTTGGCCGTGACAACCGCCAGTGCTGCCCGAGCCTCCTGCTGTAGGTCTGTCAGTGGTTGTTCTGATGGCGAGGATGTGCAGTTTCGGGGGCTGATGTGGAAGTCTATGCCATCACACGGTACTACATACTGCCGCGTTAAGGTCACTGAGATCGGCAAGCATCTGCGCAAGCTGAAGGCTCTCCATGATTGCGCGTGTCAAGGGTTATGGATTGTGCTTGATAACTTGGGCGATCGGTGTGGTCGCGTGTTGGTGAGATTGTGGCAGTCGGAGGGTCAATCTGGATCGAGATGGCGAGCGTGGTGAACACGGCGAATGAAAGGTGGTTGAGGCAACCGAGAAATTGGCGTCTCACGGTTCATGCGAGACGATGTCCTACGGCTTTGTTGATGCTTTGTTGTCTACTGTAGTGGAGAGGCTGTGGGTGGACGGGATGCACTCTGTGTGCGCGAAGAGGATAACGAGGTCTGATGATTATGGACGGTTTACAGGATTTCGAGGGTCGTGTTTGACTGAAAAGACGTCAAAGGCAGGCGATCATATATGCCGATCCAACCTGTAAGCCCACTGATTTCATAGTTCGCAGGATTCGGTGCATGGACGGGCGGAATGACATACCAAGATTATGGTTGCGGGGCGGTGGGCGAAGGTGAAGACGGCGCCAGCAGCAGGAGTTGGTTCTCCGTACGTCTCTCCAGGCTTGGAAATCACCCCCACACTTGGCTGACCACCACCCCGCACGAACGGCAGCGCCATTTTAGGCTCTAAAGCCGCCAGCTGCCACCTGCCGTGTTGGTTGTCCTGTACGGTAGGTACCCCCCCCCGCCGTGACTTGATGTCGTGATTCATTCGCCATCTTCAAGTTGCTTGATAAAGTTGTCAGGGCTGTGAATACCCTCATCTGCAGGTAGAACTACCTTACATAGGTACTCTTGCACACGGTAGTGCACACATGAGGTCTACACTTGCGGAGATCTATAACCATCCATCTCGATCTTAGACTTGGTGAATCTTCAGCTACCACAGTAAAAGATACGGCGGTACCTCGGACGTCGAACGGAACATCGGTTGCCGGCTCGGCCCCGCATTCTCCTGCATCATCCCAAAAGCTTCCCGCTGGGTACATGTTTACCTGCATGACCGTGTCCCAACTATCAGCGACTCAAGACATACAATTGAGTGCTCTAGTACTTTTTGCTACCTTGGGTGCTGTGCTGTCGCAACTTACTTATAGGGCCGACACCACACTTCACGTAATAACTCGTCTTCCCGCAAAATGTCTGCATTGCGCCGTGGATTTGCAACCATGGCCTCCTTCAAGAAGCCCTCAAAGGTCGTCTGCATCGGTCGCAATTATGCGTGAGTTTCATCTCGACTGAGTTCAATATGAAGTCCATGAAATCCAGATACTAACATCCTGATTTCAAGGGACCACGTCACAGAACTCAACAACCAGCGGCCCAAACAGCCCTTCTTCTTCCTCAAGCCGCCATCGTCCATCCTCTTGCCCGGCGATGGTCCTGTCCTTCAGCCCAAGGGAGTCAACCTCCATTATGAGGTTGAGCTGGCCTTGATCATTGGCAAGCAGGTCCGCGATCTCAATGCCAGTGACGAGGCTGGCGCCCTGGCTTCCATCGAGAGTATGTCTCCGGTATCGGCCATCTCAGTGACTATCAGCTAAACTTCCTCAGGCTACGCCATCAGCATCGACATGACGGCACGGAACGTCCAGAACGAAGCCAAGAAGAAGGGTCTCCCCTGGGACATCGCAAAGGGCTTCGACACCTTCCTCCCGCTCAGCAAGATCATCCAGAAGTCCGCCATTCCCGATCCTCACAATGTCGAGCTGTACCTCACCGTCAACGGAGAGGACCGACAGCGCGACTCGACGGAGCTCATGCTGTTCAGGATACCGAGGATCCTCAGCGACATCTCCAAGGTCATGACCCTCGAGGAGGGCGACATCGTCCTGACCGGCACGCCCAAGGGCGTCGGTCCCGTTGTCCCGGGCGACATCATGCGTGCCGGGATCAAGATCAACGGCAAGGAGCTGGAGGAGGGCAAGATCGAGGTCAAGGTTGAAGAATCGACCAGCTCGTATGAGTATGCCGAGACCTGAGGGGCTGGGACGAGGACTGTTGTGAGAAGTGTCAACTGAAGACAATATCTGCTGCCGTTGGAAGCAAGCGTCATTATGTTGGTTAAAGGTAATACAATTTATACATGGTACACATAAATCTACATACATATATTTTTATACGCTTTTCTTGAACCAGGCAAGTCACCCTGATCAGCGTGACTGAACCGCTTTCTCAGAGGCGCAATATCTGCTGTTCGTGCAACCTACTCCTTATTCGGATCCGGGATAGACCCCGGTTTGGGAGCCGCTTGAGCCAGCTCGCCGCAGTTCTTGCACTTCCTCGCCTCCTCGTCAGCCTGGAACGCGTTGACCGCGTCCTTGATCTGCGTGCCAAGGTCGGTGCAGTGAAAGGCCGCCTCGTGCACTATCTCGCCGCAGTTCTGGCAGTACCACCGCATGCGGTCCACCGAGCTCTCGGGCCGTCGCTGCTCGAGGACAACCCCTACGGTGTCTGCGAAGCGGACCGGGTTGTGCGGCGTGTTCGGCGGCAGCAGGAACATGTCGCCTTCGCGGATGATGATATCCCGGAACTTGCCTTCGTCGACGACCTTGAGCATCATGGCGCCCTTGTGCTGGTAGAACCACTCGGGCGTCTCGTTGATGTGGTAGTCTGTCCGCGCGTTGGGGCCTCCGACGATCTGGATTCGGGTATTTAAGCCCATGAGCCCTGGTAATGGGAGATATGCTTGCTCACCATGACGGTGAATCCTTCATTGTAGACGCAGTAATTGTTGATGGGAGGCTTCAACAGGTGAGAGTTCTCTTCCAGCCTAGGATTCATCAGCGGCTGTCCTTACTGGAAAGGGAGAGCAACGCCGTTCTTACCACTTGGGCAAGTTTACTGGGGTTGACAGCATCTTGATATAGTGCTCCTTATGATCACTCCAAAGAAAGAGTATCAGGGTTCTCGGAACAGTGTTTATATGTACTGTACTTGCGGTCCTATTGATTTCTCATCTGATGATAGGACGATATTTATACCGACCACGCGGATGAGACCGGGCACTGACTGAGCTGACGCTTCTGGCTAACAATTACTCCAGCATTAATAACCACTCATCGCAGCGGCTGAGGGGGTACCTTACCACTAACACAGGTGGTCCGAGCTCAATCTCCAAACCCATTTGTGGGGTTTTAGTCTCGGGCTGCCAGGGGTTAGACAACCACTCGGAGCTCACTGACGACGACCTCCTCCCTCAAATTGCGCATGTTTGAGCATTTTGGCTGCTGGCCGCCTTCAACGCCGTTATAAAGCAACCATAGAGTTTCTCGCCATCTCTCGCCGTCTCTCCTCTTGTCACAACCGTACGAGTCACCGACAACGCCAACTATAGGTTCAATTGCCATCGCAACCGGGCCAACACCTAGCAGCAGCACCTCGCGCCCCTTCAACACCATGGACCACTCGCACCACAAGATGGATATGGACCACGGCCACGGCGGCCACGATATGGGCCCCATGTGCAGCATGAACGTGAGGCACTCTCCTCCATCACATATACAGCACCTGCTTCCATCCCCAGAGCCTCGACCTCGACTGACACAAACCACCTGAAAACGCAGATGCTCTTCACCTGGAACACCGAGAACCTCTGCATCGTCTTCAGATGGTGGCACATCCGATCGACATTCGGCCTCGCAGCGTCCCTCCTCGCCGTCGTCGCCTTCGTAGCAGGCTACGAGGCCCTTCGCGAGGGCATCCGGCGGTACGAGGCGTGGGCCAATAAACGGGCTGAGACTGTTCCTCGTAAGTCCTCCCCCGCCCTGCCCTTCCTTCCCACGGTAGTCGAAATAAGTGTCATTTGCCCCAGCCTGTGTGTCCTTGCTCAATATTTCAACCGCCCTCAATTCCATCCCTCCCTCCCTCCTTTCACGAACCATATACATCGAGGAAGCCCCGGCTAAGAACTGTGAAACCCCCACTGGAGAATCCGAGTCCCTTACTGAGTCAACCCCCTTGTGGCGGTCAGGACAAAACAAGGTCGCCATCACCAACAGAGCGCACGTCATCAAGTCGGTGCTGTACGGGATACAGAACTTTTACGCCTTCATGATTATGTGAGTGACACGCCCCAACTACTATCCATATCAAATATGGAGCGAAGTGTGTGAGTTGGCGCCGTCCGGGACTGACAGGTGGGAAAAAAAAAAGGCTCATTTTCATGACCTACAACGGCTGGGTCATGATCGCCGTGTCGTTCGGAGCTGGACTCGGATATCTGCTCTTCGGCGGCAGGACGACGGCTACGAAGGATACGGCTTGCCACTGAGTTTCCCGTGAATGGGAGTTAATGATGGCGCGAGATACCATGTTAGCGATGTTCTGCGGTGCCCATTGACTACCATTTTAAACGTGCTTGGGACGACAGCATGACGAGTTCTCGGGACGTATTCCTCGGTATTTGTAGAGACGTCGGATTAGAGATGAGGAGCCTAGGTGTGTGTGTGTCATGATATATGATTCTCGTTAAATCAGAACGTCAGCCGGAACGGCGTTTGCGCTTACTCTGTGAATACCGAGCCATATGTGTCCATTCCAGAACCAGGTAGTGGGATGTTTCTCTGCTCCAACCGAGCTTCCGAGTAGGTCTCGTCACCAAGTTGACCTCCCAGCCGGAAGAAGGGGATCATAGCTCATACATCGTCTTACCCAGCTCTCCTGCCACGTACGACCACAGACATCTGAGAACTCGGGATCCCGTCCGCTCTCCCAATAGATAAGCAGATGATCGCCAGACTAGTACTCGGGTGGGTGACCACCGGGGAATCCCTGGTGTTGTACGTTTTTTGTCATGTTCATTTAATATTTACTTGAAATATCAGATATGTATGTATCTCTTATGTTTTGGCCGTGCTTCGGCAAGAAATACAGTATCCTGGTAGCCACCGTCATCAGGGCAAGTCACATCTTCGCCCCTCCTCCTCCCTCGCCCCCCTTATGCGCCCCCGCGACCGCCCTCCTCATGTCCTCGACCGTGATCCGGCTCTTCGAATCTCCCTTCTTCGGGTCCTCGCCAAACCGGCCCATCCGGTCCAGCTGCGCGATGATCCTCTCGTCGACGAAGGAGGCGTGGTGCTCGAACTCGGGCCTCTCGCCGTACGCGACGCACGCCGCGTCCACCAGGATCTGCGCCGTCATGCCCCACACCTTGTACCGCGCCGGGCCCCCCGGTTCTTCCGCGTCGTCGACGTCCTCCTCGCCGATGGCGGCCAGCCCGCCCTCGCGCACGCGGGGGACGGCCACGTGCTGGTGCGTCACGGGCACGTGGAAGAAGTGCATCCGCCAGGGGGTGTCGTGCCAGTTCGTCCAGGAGCCCTCGTACCACTTGCCCGGGGGCAGGGTGGTGGTGGTCTTCGCGCCGTTGTCGTCTTCGGGTCGCCGCGGCGGCGGCGGCGGCGGCGGCGGCGGCGGTTGTTCGTCCGCGGCGCGCAGGAAGTTGTGGAAGGGCGCCGAGAAGACGGCCGCGACCTCTTTTGCGTCGAGGCGCGGGATGAGGGTCTCTTCCACCGAGGGGGGTTCGGCGGCGGCGGTGGTAGGTGCGGAGACGGAGGAGGTCGAGACCGGTGGGAGGTTGGCGTGGAGGAGGGCCACGCATGGGCGGACGACGAGCTCGGTGCGCGCCAGGCTGAGGGGGAGGTAGCAGAGATGCTCTATCCGGAACGGGGCGGGGAGCTTGGCGTCGTCCATGGGCAGGCCGATCTCCTCCCAGGCCTCGCGGCGTGCGATCTGGTCTGATGGAGGGTTAGCAGAAGTGGGTAACAGGTAAGTCTTAGGGTGGGTTTTACATGGTGTCTCTTCTGCACTGTCTGCCTTGCCTCCCGGGAGTGCCGCGTGTCCTTGATGCCCTACCGTCAGTAGATGTGCCAGATAGATGCGTCGATTTTACTCACCGGAGAAGCTCCGTAGGCTCGCAGCACGCATCGTGATGACCACTCTCAGGTCTCCCCTACGATCGGCATATAGCAGCAACAGGACGGCAGCCCGCCTGCTGACAGGGAGGCGGTCCCACAGCGGGAATGGCGGCGGCTTAAAGGCTCTCAGACGAGCAATGGCGGCCTTCACTGGTCATGAGCAATCATTATCTTCACATTGTGAGCGGTCTGTGGCAGCCCGGAGACGGGTACTGACCGCCGAGGCTGCGTTTAGCGGCGCCATGCTCGAAGCATCCCAGTAATCCGAAGCGTGTTCCTCGTCTCCCTCGCCCCCGCGGATCTCGGCTATGGGGATGGCAGTACCAGCGGCGTCGCCAAGAGTTTCCGCAACGAGACCCGAGACAGACTCAAGGAGGGCGGGTGCGTTGGAATCGATGGGTGTCACTGCGCCGTCGATGTCATCACGGGGCGCTCTACTGCCCATGATGTTGAAGATGGGGAAGGGAGGTGACAACAGAAACGGGGCTGCAGCCGGGAACTCTAGCTTGCTAAGGTACGTAGTTGGAGCTGACGGAGAGGGTGGGGGCTGGGGAGTGCGGGGGAGGGGACGGTGGGCTGTGGACCGAGGTCGGCTGCGCTTACCCAAGTCTCCACTCTTGTCCGGATCTTTCTCCGGCTGCCGGCCCCGGTCTTGGCATCGCTCCTTCCCAGATACGTACCTTGACAGGTAACGCCGGTCAGTCCCACGAGATCTGGATTTCCTTGTTTATCATCACATCTCAAGCCTCTGGGATGGTTGAGGTTACAATTTGGCAGAAAATGTCACGATAATCCCCGCTGTGTCCTGTCATCCTTAGGTTTCATTGATAAAACTGGCAACATCACATCTTGAAGGTTTCAAATCGTCGCGCAGTTTCCGACTTATAACCAAGCTTTGAAAATCCAGAGATATCACAATCTAGAGTCCAGAATAAGTCCCAACTAACTGAAATGAAAATGACACCTGGTTTATTTTGTCTATCTTGCCCTCCTTTTATATCTTCACTTCCATATCCAACCTCCAGTTTCTGTCAGCCCCTCATTGTCTTCTGTCTTACCTGTATCGCTCGAGTAAAGTTGGCAAGGGTTGCTGATCCGCCATGACAGACTCTTTGAATTGAATAGTGTGGCAGAGGAAGGGAGGATCGGCATCCAGCCGAGCTCCAGATGTCGTCCGGACGACGTTACCGCGCTAGGGGTGCTAGTAACCACTCGACCGAAGCAATTCCGGGTGGTCGCCTACTTCGTGACAGGATTCGTCTCTGTCATGCTCATGCTCTCTAGGGCCTTACCATCGAAAGCCGTGGCCGAACGAGTCAGAGCCAACTTGCGGTCTCTAGACTCAGAAATCTCACCATCATCCACCCGCTTCTCGGGAATAGGGTCATCGTCTCGGGAAGTCTCACCCTTCGAATTTCCAGTCTTGTGCTGCGGGATATTCTCGTAGAACTCGTACATGATATCCTCACCCAGAGAGCGCCAGGCTTGGGTTATAGTGCGGCCCAAGGCCTTGCAGGACTGTTGGCGTGTCATGGTCGGTGGGAGGAACAGAGCGTGGAGCTCGGAGCTTAATGTGGCAGGTTTACTGCCGGAGTGTGTGGTGGAATTTTGGGTGATGAGCGTGCGATGGAAGAGTATCGAAGGTGCGAACGTGAGTTGTGGTTGTGTACTTAACTGAGGTCAGTGATGATCCGAAAACGAAAGCTTAGGAATCTTGGAGAGTAACGCGTGTTATATACTTATGTCACGGAGGCCAGCAGGCAAGCTGCCGATCTCTTACGGCTTTGTCTAGACAAAAAGGAGTTGTCATCAAATCTCGGGGGACAAAAGAGCTCTCGATATTCCAAGGTATTCCTCGTATATCTCCGGGTTCGAGGCCGATATCCCCAAAGAGAGCTGAGACATGTACTCTGGCAACAAACACATTGTTTATTGGGACCACCGTGCCCCCAGATATAAACAAAGAGAGTCTGAAGACCGTACTTGTCCTATGTGGTCTTGATATCACAGGGGTTAGTACTTGCGAGCCAGGTGGCCGATCTGGGGGCTGCTGTTGGGCATCGCAGCCCGAAGAAGGACCTCACTGTAGCAAGCCATATAGTTTGTTGAATTGCAGACCCGTTCTAACTTCTTCGAATACTTGTGGCCGTATTCTAATACAGCTACTGGAGCTCGAAGACTTACTCTGGGAGAACTTGACCGGCTGGGGACGCATTGAAGACCTGGCTTGCGGAGATCGACGATCAAAGGACGCTCGTCGAGCATGGTACCTGTCGACAAGCAATTACATACCTTTGATATCATGTCCACCTAAATTATGTTTCGGGGTTCTAGCTCTCCATCGGGCATGTCCAGGTCGTTTGGCTCGGGAGCACTATCCTCGAAGACGCAACTGACATGGACAGTACGCATAAGACAACGGGACAACCCGAGGACACAGAGACCGAATATCTCAATTTTAACTGTAGTGTAGGCATGTACATACTAAAGCTAGCATGATTTCAGCATCAATCTTCGTCATGCCCTCATTGGAGGCACAGTACGTCGGCCGTTGATGCGGCTCTGTAGATTGACAAAGGATGACTGCGGAACGGCCCGGGCCTTTGGGACTCAATCCTTGATCGCAAGCCTTTTGGACAGACGATGGGCCACGAGGGCAACCCTCGAGATCTTCCAGAAGCGCCCTGCCTGAATCTAATATTGAGGTGCGCATCAAGATTCACTCTAAGCCAGCAGTTGGCTTCTTCGCCCCTGACTGCTTGGCATGCTGTATTAGACAGATCTATGTCTACATAATGATGCTGTTATCGGTATGATGCTGATAATAAGTACAGCCTGACAACACCCAGGCTCTTCCCTCGCATATGTTCCTCAGTTTCCCTTCTCCTGATCATCGCCTATAGCACCATTCTCCTCCGCCCTAACTTCGCTTGTCGTAGGCGGAAAGCTCTTCCTCCCTGGGCACCTCTGGACGCCCAAGTCGCCGAGCGTATCCTGCCGCCCCCGTTTTGCATAGGATCCCCACGCCGGGTTTTCCTGAGCATATCTCCTGTCGCGCTCGGCAGCCCTGAGAGCTTCAGCCCTGACCGCAGCCTTCGCGGCGGCTTGCCTTGCTAGGTAGTCTGCCCTCCACTTGGAAAACTCTATCGGGCCTCCAGCTGCAACTGCTTTGATGGCCTTGTCTCTCTCCTCCTTCGAGACGCCCATTTTCGTAAGAATCTCATCCATTTTCTCAGTCACTGGGATGGTTCGGGTCGGCTCCGCATCCTTGACGTCGTCGTTTCTTCTTGGGAAAGCCTCGCGAGTGGCCCTTTCCTGGGCGCTAGCAGAGATCTCGGTTCTCTCGCGCGGAAGCGGTATTGGCGCATGCTGAGGAGACCACCCGCGCTCACCTACTCCAAAGACTTCAGCGGCAGTCTTGGCTTCATTGACCTTCCAGACCGTAGCGAGGATCTTGTCCTCCGCCTGTTCTTCAGGAACAGTCTTGGCTCCAGTGACCTCTCGGACAGCAGCAGGCCTCTTGTACACCGGCTTCTCTTCAAGCTGCTCTTCATGAACAGTCTCTGTAATGCCCTCATTGACCGCAGCTGGGCTCTTACCCCCCGGCTGATATTCAGGGACAGTCTCGGCTGCAGGGACCTCCTGAACTGCAGCAAGGGTCTGGTCCTCCGACTTCTCTTCAGGCTGCTCATCGGAACCAGTCTCTGCTGCAACGACCTCCTTGAATGCAGCTGGGTTCCTGTCCCTCGGCTGATCTTCGATATGGACAGTCTCTGCATCAGTGACCTCCTGCACAGCAGCAGGGGTCTTGTCCTCCGACTGCTCTTCAATGACAGTCTCGGCTGCAGGTAAATCCCGGACTGCAGCAGAGGTCTTGTCCTCCAGCTGCTCACCAGCAGTAGACGTCATTGTTTCCGACCGATGTTCCTCGCCCGAAAAGATTTCCGCACGCGGCTCACCCGGACCACCATCCATACTTCCACCAAAGGAGCTCTCCTCCACCGCCGGAAGGGGTTTCATCCTGATACCCCACCGAGCCGGCCAACTCTCAATTCCCTCCGGCGGCGCGTTCCACCAACTGCGCTCCTCCCTCAGCCCCCGGCTCAGCGTCCCGAGCTCGGGACTGACCGCCTCTTTGCTCCTGAGCGTCATGACCGCCGCCGCCTGCGCGAAGCCCATGAACCGGTGCAGCTTCCCCCTCCGCACCAGCCCCGCCGCCAGCACGCCGAGGAACGTGTCCCCCACGCCGTTCACGCTGACCACGTCATCCACCTCCTCGGCCGAAGGGTAGTACCGCATATACACGCCCCCGACACCGCGTGCGTGGGCGGCCGGCAGCGCCCTCGTGAGGACAGATGTCTGCTGGTAGAGGAACCCTTTCATGTGCTCCTTCTCTCTGCGAATGGCGAGCCTCGTGTCGTCCGGCGCCATGATCTCCGCCAGGAGCGCGCCGTGCTCGCCGAACTTGACGACGATGGACGGGATGTAGGGCAGCAGGTGGAGCACCTTCTGCGGCACGCCGGCGGCCTTCACCTCGTCCGAGGCCGGGGCCATCAGCCGGTCAAAGTACGCCCCGTAGTCGACCGGACCGCCGCCGCCGACGTTGAGGTCGTCGATCGCCTGGAACCACTCCGGCACGCTGTGGAAGTACCCTTGCTCCTTGGCCGCGTCGAACATGGCCGACAGCTCGTAGACGTTGGGCGTGGCGAGGTCGACCTGGTGGTCCGGGTAGACGCCCAGCTTCTTCTCGCCGCCGCCGTCATCGAACAGCCGCGCCGACTTGGCGGCCGAGACGGGCTCGAAGATGGTCTTGGCGTCGCCGGCGACGGACAGCAGGGACCGGATCGTCGACGGGGACCAGTTGGCGTCCACGACGAGACATTTGGGCTGGGCCTCCTCGAGCACCGCGGCCCAGTGCGCCCTTGGGAAGGGGTGCTCCGTCAGGATGTCCATGTCGGCCATGGCGAGGACGAGGGACTTTTGCGAGTCGTTGACGGCGACGTACTGTGCCGTGCGAGCACCAGGCAGTTTCCGTATGCCCGAAGTAGGCAGGCCCTCGGCGCGGACGGCGTCGAGGACGGTCGCGCCGGCGCTGGAAGATGACGGGTGTCAGAAGCTTCCTGGGAGTCGTGAGCAAGAAAAAAGGAGAGCCTAGACTTACACGTCGTCGCCGACAACACTGCAGAGCTTCACAGTCACGCCGCCTGCGCCGAAACGGTGCGCGGCTAGTGCCACATTGTGACCTACCCCGCCGACTGACTGGGTGATGCTGGCCGGATTGGAAGTGTGCAGCGATGGAGTCCCGGGCTGTGCGCCCTTGTAGTCACAGCTCAAGTCGAGGGCGACCGATCCGGCGACCACGATGTCGACTCGTCCGTAGTTCTACATGGTTGTCAGACCTCGTTGTTTTCAAGGCATCTCGGACTAGCCTCGTGGCGCGATTATTACCTGTCTTTCCAGTATCTCACGCCTCAATATACGCTCACGAAGGCATAGCGACTCATCTTCAACGGCGGCAGGCTCAGCGGTAGCAGGCTCAGCGGTGGCAGGCTCGTCTGTCACAAGCGAGCCAGTGGCCAGACTCTCTGTCGCAGCAGAGGCGGGTTCAGACGATGGAAACAGGCTATATTCTCTCTGTCAGGACTGCTCAACTAGCGGTGCAAGCCTGCTCTTCTTACAGGGGCTTTCCATCAGATAAACCAGCGGCCGATGGACCATCTTTCAGAATGTGGGATAGCCGTTCTGCCACCATCGCGGCCACAGCAACGTTGTCCCGCACGAGAGCTAGATTCGCCACCACGCTACGACCCTCGGTGTACTCCCTAATCCTCTGCAAGATGAAGGGGGTGTTGTTGCTGCCGGTGAACCCCTCCCGTTCCGCGTCTCGAACCGCACGTTCGATGGCGTCTTCCATCACCTCTCTCGGGATGTCGGCACCCTTCGGAATTGGGTTGGCCAGGAGCAATCCCGATTCGATTCCGAGTTTCTCCTGGGCGTAAATCTTGTATGCAGCGTCCTCCGGGCTCAGAACGTGCGATGGGCTTTTGACGCCACTGTTCCGTGCCCAGAAGGCCGGGAAGGTGACATCCTTGTTGTCCTCGCCGTCTCTGTTGAAGGTGGCAACAGCGACGCCATGGGTCTCGAGGTACTCGAGGGTCCGCGGGATGTCTAGGAAACCCTTACATCCCGCGCTGATGACGGCCACACGGGTCCGGCCGAGTTCGGTCAGATCAGCCGAGATGTCCATCGAACTTTCTGCTCCGCGGTGGACTCCTCCAAGACCGCCAGTACCAAAGACTCGAATACCGGCAAGGCGGGCCAGAATCATGGTGCCGGCGATTGTTGTGCCTCCATGTCTCTTCACTCCTCGGAGACCCTGTGAGAAGAGCACTGGTTAGAGATGAGGAAAAAGGAGGCAGAAAACAGAATACGGAAAGTGATCACTTGCATCGCCCACAATAAACCCCAAATCCCTCCTCGAGATCTTTGCAGGATTTCCGTGCACCATCTCTTGGATCTCATGTTTCTCGAGGCCTACGGTCGCGACTCCATTGTAGACACCGCAAACAGCAGGAACGGCTCCGTGCTTCCTAACGATTTCCTCGAGGCCGAGGTCCTCGTCAAAGGCGCCGTGGGTGTAGATTGTGGACTCTAGTGCCACTACCGGTCTGTTGGTAGCCACGGCGTCGGCGACCTCGTCTGAGATGCGGATGACATCCTTGAGCCCAGACAGGTCGGCAGCTGCCGGCCGCCTTGCCGAGCTTGCAAATCTACGCGGATCTGTTTTGTTGCATGTTTGCGGAACAAGACAGAATGACCCAGTACCTGGTGACCGAGACGGTATGCAGCCCCGGTTGAGGGAGGCCGCGAGCCTCGATATAGCCGGGGATCCACGCGATACCCTCATGGCTAATCCTCCACCACTAGGCCTCCGAGTAGCAAGGCAAAAGCTGATTTCTTGTCAACAATGCATCAGTGTCAAGACTCGAGGTTGAGATGCGTCGCTCTGCCTGTTTGCTGGTAGATCGGTATGTCTAGTTTGATAGCAAGGACACCACCCGGTAATCTCCAATTCTGCGTGTCCAGTAAGCTCATGTGTCCAGACGCATATGCAGCCTAGACTTACACATTCAGCCAATCGTGGCAAGCCGACAGTGGCGATGATCGACTCGTCCCGAGAGCATGAGATGAGGCATGTCGTTGACTTCGAGATGGCCTAAGCTTAAGCCCCGCCGATTGTCGGAACGGGCCCGGCTGTGGCGGGCCGCCAATCAGGGGACCCATTCCGACCCGCTGCTCAACTTGCTTGAAGAGAGGACCACCCGCCCGGACGATGGATACTGAGCAGTATGTGCAGCATGTGGGGCTTCACTGCTTTTTTACCCTCGCCCGCGGCGGCCCTCAGGAAAGCTACACAGGCTTGACAGGTTCTGTGACATTGGAGCCACCGGGATACCGGCAGCTCTTTCCAATGGCACAGGTCATTACCTAGGTACCGTACCGGACCTCTCAACCTGAAACTTGGTCATGACAGCATCGTCGAGGGGCCCCTGCGAGTCCAATTCATGCTTAATGCCATGCTACTACATATGGTACAGTCTCGGCGTGCTACACTCCTCTTCGTGGTGTGCAAGTGCGGTGACGCAAGGATGCGTGTCGCTCCCATGATCGCCATGTCGCTTTGTCCCTCTCGCTGGGAACATCACAGAAACAGGCAGACAAGCGGACAAGAGAGGCCATCACACATCTGACAGGTGATTGCATAAACGACCTCGCGGTTTGAGGTTCCGCTTCGCCTATCTCGATCTGGTCTGGCCCCGAGTTCCTGGGCGACATCTGCGGGCAGCAGGATCCAGTTGCAATCTCGCTCGTCTCGCACCATAATTAGACCTCAGGCCGGCTTACCGGCGTGGACTGAATTATCACAACCCTCTGCGCCAGTCATTTTCTGTTTCTTGTTTCTGAAAAACACATTAGCAGCGCGGTGATAAGTCTCATGCTGGCGTTGGCTAAATACTGGACCTCTTCCGTGCAAACCGCATGCCGTCGTGCTGTCCTCCTCCTTTCGTTCCTTCTTCAGACACACCCACCCGTCTCGATTGACCAGCCGTCTTTCTCGAGACAGCCATATTCGGCTAAATGATTACCTCACTGGTTTCCAATGCTCTGCTACTGGTGTTTCTCGGCCGTGCTCTCGCTCTCAACTTCACGGTAGCAGGCGGCCAGATCTTCACGCCCGGCCTGGCCGTCTTGGATGCACCACAACCGGGTACTCCGCTAGGGGGAGGCATGTTTCCCCCTTGCTGCCCCGAGAACCGGGTTGCTGCTGTTCTGTGTGACTTGACTGATGCCTTTACCAGAAACAATCGAGGTTGCTCTGGATGTTTCGGCCAACGGCAGGCTACCGCTACCGCCGTACCCAAATGACAGCCCGAGCAAGATCCACAACATCACCATCTTTCTGTACAGCTATGCGACGGGCAAGAACTTCACCATCACCAATGGCACGGCCTCGGCAAACAACGCCAGTCTGGGCGACATCATGCTCTCGGAGCCGGGGAGTACAGTCAAGCACGTCAAGTGGCTATGGCCGGACTGCCTCGTTGGCGACGGGCAACCAACGACGGTGGGAAGCGCACGCGGTGTCTACAACATCTCGATACGCCAGAACTTCCGGCTGAACGGCGCCGACCACTACACCATCTTCGACGTGCCCATCTCGGTCACCAACAAGATCGACTTTGATCTCCTCAGGCCGACGTGCGACTCGCTCAGCAACCCGCTCCTGACGCCGGAGCAGGTCAACGTTACGGGAGCCAACGACGTGCCGGTACTATTCGCGCCGGGCGACTCGACCACCGTGCAGACTTCGGGTGGCGGCTCCGGCGGTGACGGCCTGGGATCTAGCAAGCCAACAGCCTCGCCGGGTCAAGGACTGGGCAATGCTGGGTCGTCGATAGGCTGGCGGAGCGGAGCGCACTGGGTCTGTCTGGTTGGAATCGTCGCCGCGATTGTGTTTTGAACGAGTGCTGGGCCGGTGAGACTGAGAGACTGGGCGAGTTGTCGGCATTTGATACCCAGTGTGGCGCCGATATACTGTATGGTCTAGATGACCGAGAACTGTTGGCCTGTATCATACACTCCTACCTTAGGTGTCTATGCCTAAGGTATGTCTTATTAATAATCTTCATTTCTTCGCTAATGGTTGTTTCACACACTCTTGGCCTGAGAGGTCGAGACTTGGCACATAACTCACCACGTCCACGCCTGTGAGACACAAACACACACACACACACACACACACACACACACACACACTCTGACAGACCATTTCCCCGCACCTGGTAACACCCCCTTCTGTTTTAGCATTGTCCACGAAGATGGGAACACTTGGTGTGGCATATCCAGGTGCCTCGGCAGTCGATCAAGCCTATGATGCACATGAGTGCGGAGAAGCTGCCCTATCTGCGGGGATGGAGATGCCAGAGAGCACGTCCTCCTCAATGACCACCTCATAGACACAAGGGCATATAGCTACTGGCAAACCCAGCCTTGAAAGCGCAGTTTTTCATGTCAGTGGTAAGATGTGAGTCGAGTATGTAGGTAACTACCACTGCAGGACATCGACTTCATTACCTCAGGCAGAGCAGCAAGGCCTCTCTTATCATTTTCACTCTGTACCACCTCACTCACCACCCACAAGATATACGATACCCTTGCTTCAGGCACACCAATCTTCAACCTCACACATCGTCGCATACCTCGTCACACCCACACTTCACACCGCAGTACACCCCCTAAACAAAGAAAATGCCCCTCCGCAACAGCCTCCTCCCCCGCGAGGGCTTCACAGCGGACGTCCTCTTCCGCCTCCTCGGCAAGACAGCCTTCAACCCAGCCCTCCTCCTGCCCCTCCTCCTCCTCGCCCGCCTCACCAAGCGCGGCTCGGACCTTACCATCCTGCACCCGACCGCCTACCGCCAGCTCAAGACCCTCTTCTACCTCTCCGCCGCCCGCTGGCTCAACGCCGCCTACTCCCGCCGCGCGCTCAACAACGCCGTCGCGGCCTCCTACGACTGGCCCCGCGAGGTCGCCGTCGTCACCGGCGGCTCGAACGGGATCGGCGCGCGCGTGGCCCTCCTCCTGTCCGAGCGCGGGCTCCGCGGCGTGGCCGTGCTGGACCTGCACCCGCCCACCTACCCGCTGCCGGCCAACCTGCGCTTCTACGCCTGCGACGTCACCTCCCCGCGCGCCGTGGCGTCCGCCGCCGCCTCCATCCGGTCCGACTTCGGCCCGCCCACAATCCTGATCAACAACGCCGGCGTCGCGCGCGGCGGGACGGTGCTGGGCTCGTCCGAGCGCGACGTGCGCTTCACCTTCGACGTCAACGCGCTGGCGCACTTCTGGACTGTCCGCGAATTCCTGCCGGCCATGGTGGCGGCCGACCACGGCACGGTGGTGACGGTGGCCTCGTTCGCGGCCTGGCTGGCGGTGCCGGGCATGGTGGACTACGCCGCCAGCAAGGCGGCCGCGCAGGCGTTCCACGAGGGCCTCGCGGCGGAGCTGGCGACGCGGTATAAGGCGCCGAGGGTGCGGACGGTGCTGGTCAACCAGGGACATACGCGCACGGCGCTGTTTGAGGGGTATAGGAATGACTCGCGGTTTGTGGCGCCGAGCCTGGCGCCTGAGACGGTCGCGGAGGCGATTGTGAGGCAGGTGTTGAAGGGGGAGAGCGGGCAGGTGGTGCTGCCTGGTTTGGGGAACTTGATCAGCGGGATTGCCGGGTGGCCGCTGTGGCTGCAGCATGGGATGAGGACGAAGTATGAGGGCTTGATGGTTGGGTTTAGGGGACGGCAGGTGGTGACGGACTTGGATGAGTTTTATGAGAGAAAGGAGAGGGAGGAGAGGGAGGGGAAGGGGGCCGAGGAGAGCGGTATTCTTGTGCCGGGGGTGAAGTAGAGGCTGGATGGCGGATTCATGGTTCGATTAAAGTGTGTGCGCTTGGTAATAGTAAGGAGCAAGAAATGTATGTTAGTGCTGCTGACTTGATGTAACTTGAAGAAAAACCCGCTAAAAGACTCGACGAAACCCAGATAATATTACATATGCACGCATGCTCTGCCCGAGGTCATCATCTCCAGTCCTTGCCGTCGTCTTTCCCCAGCACACCCGTGTACTCTCCGTGACAGACCTGCTCGTAGTCCGCCAGACCAGGCATCCTGTCCTGCACGCGGAGGAATGTGTCGAACTCGCACCACCCGTCGAGCCGGTACACGTCGCATTCCGGGAAGCTCCACCCCAGCGGCACAGTCCTCTGGTTGAGGATGAAGTGCACGTACTTGGTCTCTCCGCCCGTCGGCAGGTATCCGGACCGGTCGGCGGCAAGCGGCCTGGGCGTCTTGATGACCTCGATATCTAGACGGGCGCCGAACGGCGTCAGGTGCGAGACGGTGAAGTTGTGCGGCCCGGGGTAGGTCGCGTTGGGCAGCTTGTCGGCGAACTGGCTCAGGCCAAACGCCGCCAGGACGGAGACGATGTTGGTGTCGTGGGTGAAGTCCAAATACAGACTCTGGTTCAGGGGAAAGGTCTCGGTGTTGTCATCGAGCGTCGTGTTGATCTGAGAGCCCGAGTAGCCGAGAGTGTGGTTCTTGAGCCGCGCTATCACTTCTTGCTGGTATCCTATGCCCACCGCGCGCTGCCATGACATTGTTAGCAAATGATCTCGTCAGCAGAAGGCGAGACGTCTTGAACTCACGCCAAACGGGGACTGGAACCCGTCATTGTACTGGAAGGCGAGATCAACAGAGTAGCTGAATCCGATCCACTCGTCGTAGGTGAAGAGGCTGCAGAACCGACTGAAGCCGTATGCGACAGTCTCGTACGGACACATGTTCTGCGCAGCATACGTGTCTTGGACCGTCCACTCGTAGCCCTCGACGTGTTTCGCGAGCCGCTCAGTCGCTATGGATCTCGTTAGAATACCTGTTAGAGGCAGTGCCATCGGCCCGGGCTCCTTACCATTCCGGAGATACGTCTCCACCCAGACCTTCTGCGCCTCGGTGCCGAGACGGGGCGCTTTGTGCGCATTGGGACAGTTCAACCACCCGGCCAGGGAATTGTTGAACTTGTCCTCTTCGATGATGACCTCGATCGTGGCATTGTTGGTCCACTCCAGCCCGAAGAAGCCGGCCACGAAGTACTCGGCCGACTTGAGCATGCGGTCCTGCGTAGTCGTCCGCACGATGATCTTGCTGTTCGGGTTGTACAGCGACGAATACATGTACGAGTGCAGCACGCCAGAGTCGAATAGTTCCTGCCGTCCTCCCTGCACGAGGATCTCCTGGCCTAGCCGATACTCCCACCCGTTGAGAAAAGCCAGCGGCCCGGACACATCGAGCGTCTCGGCAGCGGTGATTCTCTTGCCAAAGTCGTACACGTTGTTGTTCTTGGTCGGATAGCGCGCGCCGTGCCGCGACAGCATCTGGACCTGTACAATCTCCGCACCCGGCGGCAAGGGGTACTCGTTCACGCCGAAACCGGGCGACGGCGTGTAAGGGGATAGGTAGCCCATCATCTTGAAGATGCCCGGGTCCTGGTCCGTCATGCCCTCCACCGGGATGGCCGTCCGCAGCGGCTCGTTGGGCACGTACGTCGCCGTCGGGTTGAAGGTCACGGTCTGGGCCATGAAAGGCGCTTTGCCCGTGGCCGTGGGGCCGGCCCAGAGCTCCGGAGATGTCTGGAAGTACTGCGGCACGTCTGGTGGCTCGGCACAAGGGCATTTCTTGGAGTCGCCGGAGTCGAAGCCCGGCAGGACCATGCTGGCGGCGAAGCCGAGGACGAAGACGGTGCATCCCGCCAGCGCGGCTAGAAACGCCCAGAACGCGCGCCGTGACACGGACGGTCTTGGAGGCTTGAAGGTGGGAGCGCCAGCGCCATCCTCGTCCGTGTCCGACGAGATGGGCGTGTAAGCTACCGAGGCCATGACGGGCTTGTCGCGAGATGCCAGCATTTCCTATTTCCCTTGGAGCGAGAATGTCATAGCTGGGAACTACACGGTCAATAGACGGATTGCCTGTTCGATGGAAGAAGGTCACCTCGCCACTCTGCACTCTATCGCTGGCTGATTTGAAGATGTCTGGAGGCCCCCCCTTGATGGACAGACGTCACCGTTGATCGCGGCACGTGACCGCTTATCTCGATCCGCTGACGATGGTCCTCCCCGATGTCACCATCTCACAAAGCAACATCGTGAGGAACTTCTCTTGAAAAAATATATTGAATAAAATGCTAAATATAAGATATTTACACACCAAATCCGAGGAAAAGGTCATACCGGTGCAATGTCAACCATTGTGAGCATTGACTAGATGCAAGACTTACTAACCCTCATGACTTGTTACAAACCCAAAGGATAAACAACAAGGTCTTGGGACAGTAATCAATTAAGTATTAAAGTATCTAAATCATTAACGTGCTTGCTTCCCATAGCCCGACCCCACGATGCCAGGCTCGTACAAAGCTCACATGGCCTTGCTTCCAGCCGTCATGATGGCATATCGGCTTGCTCCTGGCGCCCCTGAACCCGACCCAAATCGCTGCAACGCTGATCCCATTACCAAAGGATGACCCGGTGAGTACCCGTACCAAAGCAAAACAAAATGCAAATTAGACGTATTCGAGAGGAGACTGCGGATTGAGTCGGATACCATCATCTCGTGACTCGAACGGATCGCCACGCCTCCAGGTCCTGCCATATTCTACCCGTTCACACACTCTGCTGCCTTCTGTAAAATGGCCGTTCCCTCGCCACACGAGCTCGGTGTAGGTATGTGGAGAGAGTCGGGCCTGTGTGACGACCTCAGCAATGCCCCGCGCAGTCTTCCATCCTCCTCCGGAGAAAATACTCCATCCCGCACTCCCGCGGCCACTTTGCTAGAGCTTCCCTGAGGAACTGATCCAGCGCTTGGATATCTTGCGGAGAAAAGAAGTCTGGTGCCCGCTTCCACGTCGGAAGGCCGCGTCTTAGGGTCTTGAAGTCGTCCCACGTCCGGAAGATGGTGCAGGCCCTGTTGTGGCCGTAGAAGAGGACGATCTCGTAGACCAAGACATGCTCGTCGTACCCGGTTGTTCGGATGGTTGGAGACCGGACCCAGGTCGAGACTGGTAGATGCCGTGCCCCGTTATAGCTGTCGTGGCATTTTCTCGAGTGGAGAAGTAGGTTTGTGGAAATGGGTGCGATGTCCAGCGGCCTGACATGCATTCTGAATCTAGACTTGTGAGGATCGAACTGGGTCTCTGGTTTGATGCGTGCTGGGGTTGGAAGCTTGGAGTCACCAGACGACGTGTATAGAAGTGAAGACCCAGAGTGGTACAGATGGCAGAGGACGGAATGATGTACGAGGATGAGGCTGAATCCGAGGTCATAAGGAAGACAGAGGCATTTCACATGTGTCTTAACTTAGCACAGATTTGACCTCATATACCTGAACCCGGTCTAGCGGGGGATACGCGAGGAAATGAGGCTCTTCCTCAGCTGTGCCAGATCGGCATGAAGGCGTCCGCACCCTTGTCGCATAGTAAATGAACTGTTTCGGTGCAGTTGAACATGTCATGGTACGCAACTGATGGCGCATCGTCGCCCTCAAGCGGTCAGACCATTGCCTGATAGGGCTGATGTTTTGACACAAGTCTCGAAGAACGAATCACTGTAGAGTGTAGGAAGATATCGACGTGTCTGGTCACGCAGCGTTGGAGGTTCTCCCTAGGCCGAGGGTGACTCGCGTAGGCAGCACAAGTGGTGCTGAATCTGAAACGAGGCAGCACCTGGAAGCAGCCTATGGCGATAACAGCATGGCACAAACAACCACAATGATGCTGCCTCATACGACAGCAATGGGACTGTGCAAGTGTGCGCAAGTGCGCATAAACACTGGCTGATCTCGCACATAACAGTCGTGACCCTAACGTCATCGCGCACAGTCTGAAGATGTTTCGACACCATGAGCACGGAAATGTGGCTTGCTCCGGCAGTCACTCGGAGGCTGGGGATATGTTCGCTGTGACGTTTGCCCTTGTCAACTGACAAGCTGAGTCCTGAGATCATTGCGCTTGCCGGGATCGCTGTCCTGGGCCATCACAATGTCATCCACTGAGACTTGTGCTAGCAAGCTGTGTGTGCTAATCACCAAACCATAAGCACAATCTCTGGCTGGCTACCAGCATAGTCGACTGTAGTAACTCTTGTCGTTGAATGTGAGCATTTGCGCAATGTCCTGCGATGTGCGATCTTGGGACCTTTCTCGCCGAGGTTCGTTTCTTCTTCGCTGTACTGTGTAACACAGTAAGCTGGCTTCGACGATCACAGTAGCTTGATGTCGAAATATTGAACTATCCTCGAAGCGGAATAGCGCCGTGCATCAAATCCAAGACAGCCTTAGCGTGTTCCATGCAACGCGTTATCCCTGCACGATTTGAAACAAAAAAAAAGTCGATCGGTGTGGCTGCCATTATTTTTAGTGCATGAAGAACGCGTCGGCGGTCCTTGCGCCTCTGCGCCTGTTTGGAGTAAAAAAGGACCACGCGGTCAGAGGACTGAACATTTCATCCCAGGGAACATCTGCCAGTCGCGCCCATCTTCCGACCACCTACCTCCTGTAGATGCTCGATATGTATACGATGCGCTTTTCGAAGACGCGGCATAGGCAATGGATGTGTCCGTCTTGCCGGCTCGCCCAGCGACGCACCGTTCTGGATTATGGAAGTCCGGAGGCTCCACTCGGCATGATTCTGCGACAGTCAGAAACCCCTTCATTATCGACGACTACAGGCCAAGAAATACTGTGGTAGGTAGGAAGCAGAGACATGCTGAAGCCAGCCGGCCGTGCTTGTGAACTGGACTGAGATATACTGCGAATGTGATAGATAGTTGATGGGTTCATGTTGGAAAATACATAGTCCATGATTTCCCGTACTGACAGACAGACTCGACAGTGCTCAAACACCGAGTTTTGCCAAAAGACACCGGCTAACACAGCCTGTGGTTGGACGAGCGACAGTACATGGGCAAGACGGTACCAATCTGGAAGAAACCATCCAACATCATCAACCTGACTGATGTGTCGTTGGGACTGACTGTTCTTGACCGTCTGACTGTTCATCGTGTCTTCCATGTTTCTTCCATGTCAGGTACCTGGTAAACACGGGCCACCTGTCCAGTGTGCCCATCTCATCCCGTCCCCTTACCCCGCGCATCGCCCTTTTTTTTTGCATGTAATGTGCAGGGTACCTCGCCGCAGTACTATGAAACAGGTACTCTTAGGGTACATAGTACCCGCCCCACCTGGGTTGCTGAGGGACGCGCGAGGTACCCAAGATCCTTGGAGATGCGGCAGAGTCGCACTTCCCAAAGTTGCTAACGATGAAGGGGTCACCCTTCCATTCCATCCTTTCGGTTTTCTTCTTTCCGTTTGTGTGGACTGTTTGTTGTTTACCTCCTTACATTATTTTCCTTTTCTTCAACAACTTTCACCAAAGTTTCCATTCCCTCTCTTTACACTCGGCTTCTTGTGTACTGTGTACAGTATTCCTTCCGCCGGACGAAGAAATCAAAACAAACAAAACATACCGAGCATCAGCCTCGACTTGACTTGACTTCCCAACGAACGTATTTTTTTGAATATTCTCGTCCTACCGTATCAGCAGAACGCACCCGCGTTAGTATCCAACTTACCACCTTTCGCCATGGCGCTGCAAGCTGCGTACAAGCAGTTCCTGGCTGCGCCCAACACGTCCTTCTTGGCTGACGATGCCTCGCTGCACTACATCACCTCCACTACGAGCTTCCGCGGCGCGACCGAGATCCTCAAGCACCTGAGCTCGGTGCGCAACCAGATCAAGAAGAAGAAGGAGGACCTCTTGCACGTGGTCGAAGGCCAGAATGCGATCGCTGCCGAGGTTGACACCGCTTTCGAGTTTCTCACCAGTGGAGGTCCTTACCTTCCGGGTCTGGACGATAACTTCCTGGCCGACCGCACCGTCTACCTGCCCATTGTAAGTGCTGCGCGCATGCTAGAGACCGGCATTGGGCTAATCATACCTTGTGCACAGGTCCATATGGTGAGCTTCAATGGCGAGAACAAGATCACGACGATCCGGCAAAGCTGGGATCAGGGCTCGCTCCTGAAACAGCTCGACGTGATCGGAAAGACAGGCCGTAACTGGCCCATCCGAGACAGCACCGAGCAGCTCAGGCTGATCAAGAACTCCCAAAACGCCGCCGGCGTGGAGACTGCGCGCCCGGCAGAGCCTGCAGGCAACCGCTCGCGCAAGGACTCGAACAACATCTTGCGCGATCCCCACGCTTCCCTGGCTCTCTTCGCGCCCCGCGAGGAAGCAGATGCCCCGGCGCCGAGCGTCGTATCTCCATACGCCGGCCGGCGTCCACGTCAGCGCTCGTTTACCGAGATACTCGGGGACGAGCCAGTCGAAGAGCCAGGAACGCCGACCCGCGAGCGGTCCATGTCGCCGACCAAGGCCATAGCCCCAAAGGCTGGCTCCACGAAGAACTACCAGCCAAGTCGCCTATTCGAGACGGAAGAAGAAGCCGTGCCGGACCACCCTATCCCCGAGCGCAAAGCGTACTACAAGCCGAACGAAAAGAAGTTCCAGCACTTTGACTTCTCGGACGGCTCTGACGCGCCTCAAGAGTCCGCGCCGCCCAAGCCCAAAGCCGCTGCTGCGGAGAACCGCAAGTCCAAGCACGACAGCAACTGGTCGTTCGACGACTTCTCGACCCCCGCGAAGGCTCTCCCCACCCGCGGTCTCCACCGCACCCAGGACGACGTACACTGGGGTGCCGACACCGATCCCGTCGCCGAGACGCCGGTGAAGAAGCCCGCCCAGCCCAAGCCGCGCCGCGACGCCCAGGCGCACTTCGAGTTCCAGGACGACGGAGAGCCGGGCGACGAGCCGCGCCTCATCGGCCGTCCGCGGGGCACCGGCCACAACACCGGTCTGGGGCTGTACGAGCAGAACCTGTACAGCGAGGACGGCAGCAAGCCGTCGCCGGGGCCTGCCCGCGCACTGGGCAACATCACGAACCTGGAGGACCGGAGGAAGGACTTCGCCCCCCACTTCGAGATGAGGGACTACTCGCCCGCGCACGGGGGCCAGACGCAGCAGGAGGCGCCCAGGGTCAGCGAGGACCGCAAGAAGGCCGTCAAGATGATGGAGAGCAACTGGGCGGCCGCCGCCTTCGACGAGCCGTCGTCGGTGTCGCAGAAGGAGAACAGCGCCCCGACGAGCAAGCCGAGGGTGGCCAACCGGAACGTCGACGAGCGCGGCATCACGATCGCGGGAGACGGCATGGGCGGCCGCAAGGGCGGCCAGCACTGGGCCATCGGCGACGACGACGACCAGCAGAGCCGGTCCGAGGAGGTGCCCGGCAAGAAGCAGGGTGCCGCCCAGGCGAGCAGCGGCGCCTTCTGGGATTTCTAGGCGACCTGATACCCGCCGCACCACCGATGTTCTATGTCACCACCACCAACCAACTGCCTCGCTGATTTGGCGAGCGAGGGGGCGTTTATGATGTAAATGACTTTTGGGGTTCATGAGTAACACAACAAGAGTTTTTTCTGGAATTGCCGAGGATTGGAGGAGACGAGGCGTTGCATTTAGTCTAGGGTATCGTGTTGTACAAAGCTTTCAAGCATGAATTCAGACAGACGTTTTATGTGCTACCTTGTTCCATTTGATCTCTGCCTACCCCGGGAGTCCGGACAAGGTTCATCCCAAGCAGCAGCCCGTCCGTTGCCGATTCAAACCTGAACATACATATTCGTAGCGACACGTGATGAAAAGTATATTCGTATGTACGACTTTGCTTGCTGTCTTCGCCAGAGTCTGAATAGGTAAGATCCACATTAGATACAGATATTGAAAAAGCCAAGGTAGGCAGGCTGGCACGGGCCTAAACGACGACCACGACGGGCAGCTCCCGCACGTCGACGTGCTCCTGCGTCGCCAGGTCCACGACGCGCACGGCCTCGACGCCCACGACGCCCGTCCGCAGCGCCAGGAAGCGCAGCTCGACGACCGCGCACGCCTCGGGCGCGAGCGGGCCCACGCGCACGTCGGCCGACAGGCACACCACGTCGGCGCCGACGTCCGCCGCGGCTCCTCCGACGCTGCCGACCCGCTGCTGCTGCTGCTGCTGCTGCTGCTGGTGGACGGCGTGCACGACCGCCTCGTCCAGCACGGCGTCGGCCGTCTCCTTCTGCGCGGCGGAGCGAGCAGCTACTGGGCGTGCGGCGGGATCGGCGGCGGCGGTGGGCCGTCTGCGGCGCGGGATGGCGAAGAGGGCTAGCTTCCGCGAGGGGGCGGGTGGTTGGGGGGCTGCCGCCGGCAGAGCGATGGAGGGGGCTAGGGAGGAGGAGGAAGAGGATGAGAGCGTCGGCGTTGCGGGGACGACGACGTGGTGGTGGTCTGGGCGCGTGCGATTGACGACGAAGACCGACCAGGCGAACTCCTCGCCCGCTCGTACGGGTTGGTCCGGGGCGGTGAAGGTCATGGTTATGCCGAACTCCGGGACGGGGGCTTCGGCGGTGCGCGCGGCCGAGGCCTCGAGCGAGGGGAGGGCGTCGGGCCGGGAGACGCGCGGGGAGATGAGGGACTGGGACTCGGTGGTGCCGCCGATGGAGAGCTGGCTGGGGCGGTGGGAGCGCTGGATGGGCTGGGTGATGGGCTGGCCGAAGCCCGGGTTGACGGGGAGGGTGAAGTCGAGCGTCGTCGTCCAGGCCAAGGTCAGGCGCGGCGTGCAGCGGGACGGGTCGAGGAGGACGGTCACGCCGATGGAGATGGAGAGGTCGCGGGTCGGGTTGCGCGAGATGATGTCGAGCTGCTCGGGCTCGAGGCGGTAGAGCAGCGTGACGTGGTCGTGGGCGACGCAGGTCAGGGGCGTGGCGAGGCCCGGCTGGGTGTTGAGGTCCTCGACCACGCCGTCGGACACGGACATGGTGACATTGTCGAGGACGGACTCGCAGTCGGAGAACGGGGTGAAGTCCACTTCCAGCAGGGCGATTAGCGCCGGGCTTGGAGGTGACGTGTTTGGCCGCGCGAAGCGGACGCGGGTGTGCACTGCCGGGTAGATCCTGAGCATGAGGCTCTGCAGGCCCTTTATCGGCCGGAGCTGGTCCGCTGGCTGTGTCACGGGTGCGACGCGCGATACCCTCAGCGCAGACAGCCGGGGCTTGATCCCTTGCAGGGCCGGGTCGCCGCTGAACGACTCCAGCAGGTTGAGCCCCGAAGGCACGCCGCTCTGCATGTAGCCCCTCTTCAATCCGCCGGTCAGCTCGGCGTCCGAGACTCGCACGCTCGCCGAGGCCTGGAAGACGACAGACGGGCTCTGAATGCGGACCCTGGGGCGGTTCAGAAATATCGGCAGCTTCCATATGGCGTAGGCATACCGCTGTTCTTCTCGCTCCCCATCCTCTTCCTGACCAGTGCCTTCCTCGTCAGCAGCGATGAATGGCTCCTGGCCTTCCCCAACGATGCCGGTGAATATGATCTCGGAGGCGGGGGGGCTTCCGCCCCTGTCCGAGGCGTTGTTGTTGACGACGCGGACCTCGAGCGATATCGACACCTTGCTCAGAGACGACTGCAGCTGCTTCGGGTGGGCGAAGGGGGTTCGGAGCATCATGTAGACATCGACGGATTCATCTGGCATCTACGAATGAGCGACTTGTGAGACAGGGGCACGTTCTGACACGCTGGTAGGAGTGCGTCGTACCGAAGAACAGCCATTCTCTTTTCTGGATGAGCTCGATAGCCCGGCCGGGGCCATCAGGGTGTTGCAGTTCCTCCTCGAGCTTGAAGTCGGTCGCGAACGGTATCAGGTACGTCAGGTAGGACCGGCCAAGAAGACTCTGGCCTGGGTCCGTGGAATCGCCATCATCTGAGACTGCCATGTTGCTGGCAGCTTGTAGCAAACTGTGTCACCAGCTCTCCATGGACGTCAGGATAGGAGGTCGAATCAGCGAGGTAGTCCAGGTAGGGTCCGATCAAGATGAGAAGCGCGTTCGGAGGACTGAGAAGCGGTTACCAAGACCACTTATACCTTATTGAACTACTATTCCACGCGCAAGCAATTGGCCACAATTATCGTCCTAGATATGTGTTGCTGGATTCAGGAGTGTGTTGTCGTGTTCAAGGCTGGAAGGTTTTAAGGTACGGGGTGATGATGGATAAAGGTACGGGAGTACTTCTGGCGCTGGACCCCCGAATAAAAGTGGGTTTACACAGTGTATATAATCTGCAAGATGGTCCGTGCGGCATATGGATGAATCTCTGTCGCGCTTCATCTCGACTCTCAGGCCTCTCTGGCAAATTTGGGTAACTCTGGAGATTTTCTTCTCTACCCGACTTCGCGACACGCAGCACCTGTCACACATCCATCGCTGCGCTACGCTACCAGTCGCTTGCGCCTCCACCAATCTAGCTTCGACTATCTAATTTCTTGCTTTTGTTGGTCGAATAGAAGAGACGAGGCAAGATGAACGGCATGAGCGCCCAATTCCCACCGCCGGCCGGCGCGACCTGGACCGAGCATCGCACGCCCGATGGACGCGTCTACTACTACAATCCCATGACCAAGGTCACGCAGTGGACGAAACCGGAGGAGATGATGACTCCCGCAGAGGTAGGTTATGCACCCTGCTTTCTGCACCCGCCGGCAAACGGAGCTACGTTTACTGACCTGAGGTCCGTTGCAGCGCGCCTTGGCCAACCAGCCATGGAAGGAATACACGGCCGAGGGCGGCAGGAAGTACTGGTACAACACCGAGACGAAGCAGAGCTCTTGGGAGATGCCCGATGTCTACAAAAGAGCACTCGGAGGCGGTGTCGGCACTCCCACAACCCCTGCGTGAGTTCCTTCCGTCATCGCGTCAACCGTTTTGTCGCCCCATACTAACACGAGGTAGCACTCCTGGCACGCCGTTCATGCCCCCAACCGGAGGGCAATCTGGCGGTTACGATAGAGGTTACGACAGAGGCAATGACAGAGGCTACGATAGAGGACAGGACCGGGGTTATGATCGAGGCTATGAGCGCGACAGGGGCCACAGTGGCTGGGACCATCATCGTGATCAGCGCGAACCCCTCGGAGAATCGCGTCAGCTGACCGCTGGACCTAACTCGCAGGCCTTCATCCCTGCTTCTGACGAGCCGGAGTACGCCACGCCTGAGGAGGCCGAGGCGGCTTTCATCAAGGTCCTCAAGCGCTGTGGAGTTCAGCCCGAGTGGACGTGGGAGCAGGCCCTGCGCGCCATCGTCAAGGATCCGCAGTATCGCGCCATCAAAGACCCTCGCGAGAGGAAGGCTGCCTTTGAGAAGTATTGCCACGATGTCATCATCCAGGACAAGGAGCGCGTGAAGGAACGCTTGGCCAAACTCAGAACTGACTTTGCGACAATGCTGAAGAGCCATCCCGAGATCAAGCACTACACTCGCTGGAAGACGGCCCGCCCGATGGTCGAAGGCGAGACCATCTTCCGATCCACGAATGACGAGGCCGAGCGCCGACAGCTCTTCGAAGATTACATCGTTGAACTCAAGAAGACGCACAGAGAAAAGCAGGCCTCCCTCCGCAAGAGCGCCATGGATGGGCTGATCGATCTGCTACCCAAGCTCAGCTTGGAGCCCTACACTCGCTGGTCCGATGCTCAAGGTATTATCCAAAGCACTGCCCCCTTCCAGAATGAGGAGAAGTATAAGATGCTCAGCAAGTATGACATCTTGACCGTGTTCCAAAACCATGTCAAGGCCTTGGAGCGCACCTTCAACGATTCTAGACAGCAGGAAAAGAATAAGAAGCTCCGGAAAGAACGCCAAGCGCGTGACGGCTTCAAGGCGCTGCTCACCGAGCTCCGGCGAGCCGGCAAGATCAGAGCTGGCACAAAATGGAGCCAAATCTACCCTCTGCTTGAGAACGACGACCGGTACAAGGCCATGATCGGCCAGCCCGGTTCGACGCCCATGGATCTTTTCTGGGACGTTGTCGAAGACGACGAGCGGGCATTGCGAGGAACCCGCAACGATGTCCTTGACGTGATTGATGTGAGTGTCCATCCTCCTCATACAAACATGATGTATATTATACGAGACATGCTAACACGTCCGCAGGATAAACACTTTGAGGTTACCCCCAAGACGACTTTCGAAGAGTTTCAATCGCTGTTGAAAGATGATCGTCGCACTGCTAACATTGAACGCTACGTCTTGGAGCTTATCTTCGAGAGGGTAAGTCATGCCCAAAAAAAAACCGTCATAGGGACTCTGTTGCTAATCGTGCCCCCTGAAACAGCTCCAGGAGAAGAAGTCCTCCAAGCGGTCGGATGACGATAGACAAGCCGAGCGTCAGCAACGTCGGGCCATCGATGACCTGCGCTCATTCATGAAGCGGTTAGAACCCCCAATTCTCATCACTGATACTTACGAAAAGGTCAAGCCGCGTCTGGCCAAAAGTCAAGAGTTCGAAGCTGTTACTTCGGAAGAAGCCCGTCGCGGCGCATTTGAAAAGCACATCCGCCGGCTTAAGGAGAAGGAGGACGAGGCGGAGCGCGAGCGAAGGCGTCGTGACCGTGGAGATTCGTACCATCGTGAGAGCAGAGGTGAGCGATCTCATCGCACCAGTGGACGTCCTGCTAGGTCCAGCCGCAGCCCGGAGCACGACCCCTACGAGGCCGATCGCCGCAAGGCTATCGCGGAACGGGAGCGCAACTATCGCAAGTCGAGCATGGCCGAAAGCGTGCTGACAGCCGATCGGAAATCGAACGACGGTGGCCTTGAGGCCGTCCGCGAGCGCGAGCGCGACCATATTCGTGACCGTGACCGTGACCGTGACCGCGAGCGCGAGCGTGACCGTGACCGTGAGCGCGACCGGCTGCGTGACCGAGAGCGTTCCCGAGATCGCAGAGATCGCGGCGATAGGGACCGGGCGCGCGAACCCGTCGACCGTGACAGGCGCGACCGAGAGCGAGACTACGACCGCCGTTCCGCCCGCCGGGATGACGAGAACCATTACGACCGAGAGAGGCGGACTCGGGAAGAAGATCGGGAGAGAATCTACCGCAGGCGAGTGGACCGAGACGTCAACGAACTTCCCTATGGTGACGAGAGACCCAGCTCATCTCATCGGCGCCGACGAGCGGATGACGAAGACATAGATCGGAGGGATTCGAGAGATTCGAAGGTATGTTGTCTCTCTCGCTTTGCCCCTTTTTAAATTCTAGGGAAGGGATGCTAACTCGATGCACAGAGATTGAAGCGAGAAGTGTCCCGTGAGCGTACCCCTCATCGTGATACTCGTCTCAAGTCTAGGACACCGCAGCCACCACAGCCATCACCTGTAAAAAAGGAGAAGTCGCCCAGCGTTCGTGCTGGTAGCGAGGAGGGCGAAATCGAGGAGGACTAGGGGACCACTCGCATCAAACTTGAATCGCCAGTGCCGCGGCCGACATGGTGCTAATTGACTGCCTGGAACGGGCGATAAGACATCCGATGTCTTGAGGCAGGCTCGTGTACAACCCAGTGATACGATTTGCTGGCCTCTCTAATTCAATCACCTGCCAGATTGCCAGCTCAGCAAGATACCATTCAACCTCGATGCACCCGTCGCCTTGCGCCTCCATCAGCGGTCATCGACAACCCCCTGCTTTAAGGGTCTTGTACGCCCGGTCGATGATTTTGTGTCGGGCGCATGCTTCCTAGTACGTATTGGATAACACTCACGTGCACTCTGGTTGGCAAGATGACCGCTTCCAGAGCAGAGATTATCATTCCCATTCGACAACATGATCATCGGCGCTGTTCTTGCCACGGCTCAACCGGCGCAAACTCTCATTCTTCATTTCAAGCATCCCCCGTCAAACCCAAGACTAGGAGCTCTCCTCAGAGGACTACAGCAGAGCAAGGAGAGACTACTGGAGCCGTACGTATGCTTGCAACTTCTCTTCATTTCACTTGCGGGTGCCGAGGTCTTGTACCTCCGTTAGCAGCTTAGATAGTAATAAATGATGTGCGTTTCCTATACCTCTCTGTATGCGCCGTTCAACAATAGTGAGATCCATGGACAGAGCCTGCAGACTAGACAGACCAGCGGATAGCCAAACAAACTCGTTGGTTAACCAAACTATCCCATGAACCGGATGGATAGCCCTGCCGTTTCCATATTCCTAGCCATCGGCAAGCACTCAGACATATCAACAGTGCGTGGCTACATAATCACGTGAAACTCAATACGGACATCTCACGGTACGCCTGGGAAATGTCTAGACCTATCACTCACGTTCCCTCGTAGCAAAGCTTGCCACCGAAGGAGTCACTGGGTAGTTCTCACAATGACATTTGACGTTGATTTGTATTTGCCGATTACTGTGACCCCTATAAGCGGGCCTTTCTTATATCTGATGGAAGTACAATGCCTCCATCACCTTGACTTCAGCCCACACTCCCATATCAAATCGCCCACACGTGCATTCCACGTTGCGAGCCGGACGGCAGTCACCCTGCTTGATTCCGTTGCCCCTCAATCTACGAAAAAGATGGTTTCTCCCGTGGCGCCCCGGTTATAGTTTAGCATATACGGTTCAGTAAAGAGGTAGTCGACGCAAAACAAACAGACCCAACAATAGCAAAGAGCGTCGCAAACCGGGGCGAGAGAAACCAATCTCTTTCGTAGGACCAGGCAACAGGGGGATATAAACTGCCGTCACCAACGTCAAATGTCCGGATCGTCGTCCTCGGACGCGCCAGCCTCCTCTAAAGCCAAATCGCCGCCGCCGCCGCCGCCGCCGTCGGACCGCTTTTCCTTGTGAACGCCTAGAACGCCGGGATCATCATGCTGGTGGGGGGGACGCTTCTTTCTGTCGTCGTCGTGACGGTCATCATTTCTGTTGTTCTTCCGATGAGGGATGCCCTCCTCAACTTCAACTCGTCTTGGGGCCGGCAGCGGCAGTGGTGGGGGCGTCGTTGTCCTCGAGGAAGAAGTAGTTGCCGCTCAGCTTCTGCTCCTGGTCCAGCTGGCTGTTGGCCTTGTTGATGCGGGGCCGGAAGTTGGTCGGGTCGCGGCGGAAGGTGACGTCGAGGTTCTTGAGGAAGGAGTTGCAGCCCGTCAGCAGCGACTCGGGCGTGTTGGCGTGGGCGTCGATGCCCGGCTTGCCGTCGAAGACGATGACGCGGTCGGCCAGGTACGTGGCCATGATGAAGTCGTGCTCGACGATGAAGGCCGTCTTCTTGGCGTGCATGATGAAGCGCTTGATGACGCGCGCCGCGATGATGCGCTGCTCCGAGTCGAGGTAGGCCGACGGCTCGTCGATGAGGTAGATGTCGGCCGGCAGGCCGAGGGCGAGCACGATGGCCACGCGCTGCAACTCGCCGCCGGACAGGTTCTTGACTTCCTGGTCGATGAAGTCGTCGAGCTTGAGGGGCTTGACCACGTCGGTCTGGAACTGGGGCGACAGGAACGAGGCCTTGATCTTCTTGAAGAAGAGCTGGCGGACGGTGCCCTCGAACTTGGGCGTGATGGTCTGCGGCTTCATGCTGATCCTCATCTCGGGAACCTTGCGGGTCCCGTCGGGCTTGATCGCTCCGGCGAGGAGACGGCAGAAGGTGGTCTTGCCGGTACCGTTCTCGCCCATCATGACGATGATCTCGGAGTCGGTGAAGTCGCCCGCATCGATCTTGAGGTGGAAGTTTCCGAGCGTCTTCTCCATCGAAGGATACCTGAAGGCGCGAGACCTGTCGGAGAGATACTCCTCAGTGCCCTCGGAAAGCTTGAACGTGAGGGACTCGTCCCGGAATCGCAAGTTCTCGGTGGGAATGTGGCCGTCAAGGAAGATGTTGATGCCTTCGCGGACAGAGTGGGGGAGCGTGACAACACCATAGATGGCCGGCTTGCCGTAGAGGACACAGATGAAGTCGGAGAGGTAGTCAAGGACGGACAAATCGTGCTCGACAACGATGACATAGTCGTCAGGGCGGAGGAGCGAGCGGATGATCCGAGCCGCACTCAGCCTCTGCTTGACATCCAAGTACGAGGAAGGCTCGTCGAACATGTACACGTCGGCCTGCTGAACACAGACGGTACCGATAGCAAAACGCTGCAGCTCACCACCAGAAAGATGAGACACATCACGGTCGAGAATATGGCGCAGCTCTGAAAGGAGATAATTAGCGGCCATATCAGAAGTATATGTGTAGCCATGGCGACTTACCAAGGGTGTCGAGGACCTCATCAAAGTTCTTCATGGCAGCGCGGCCCTTGATGAGTGCTTCCACGCTCCTGTCCGGGGCGCGGATGGCCTTGGGGATCTGATCGACGTACTGAGGCTTCACAACAGCCTTGAGGTCATCCTCGAGCAGTTTCGTGAAGTAGTCTGTGTTAGAAGGTCTCTCGTTAGTATACTAACGGCGTATGTCTCCCAGCAACCACCGCAGATCCTGGACGACTCACTCTGCAACTCGGAACCACGGAAGTACTTGATGACATCCTCCCAGTCTGGCGGGTTATCGAACCTGCCCAGGTTGGGCTTCAGCTTGCCACTGAGAATCTTCAGGGCCGTACTCTTGCCGATACCGTTTGTTCCAACCAGACCAAGCACCATCCCGGGGCGGGGCATGGGCAGCCGGTGGAGCTTGAAGCTGTTGGCGGAGTACCGATGGGTGACTTGGCTCTCGAGGTTCGTGGGCAGGTTGATGATGGTGATGGCGCCGAAGGGGCATTTCTTGGGGCAGATACCGCATCCGATGCAGAGACTCTCCGAGATGAAGGCCAGACGGGACTCAGGGGTCACTTCGATACAGAGCTTGCCGCTTCGCACGACGGGGCACGACTTCTTGCATTCCTGCCGACATTTCTACGCCATGTCAGTCACCGCTGGTTCGCAATATGGTTCGACTTCGAGATCGACGTTCTATCGGGCGTACCTTTGGCTTGCACTGTCATCACCAACATATTTTCAGTCAGTCTAATTTTTCTTCATGGCATGGCGGGGTACCGCAGGTTTTGGAGGGATTCGGGAGACGGACCTTGTCGCTATTGACAATAGCAACACTAGAGGTAGAGAAGTGAGGTCAGTACAATGATCGCTCGGAGAGTACAACAATGGCCACAGAGCATGGAGTGCTCACCGAGTGAGTCTGTCGGACATGTTGCCAGATATTCGGTCGAGGCCCGATCGAGATTGGACGCGAATGTGACGATGACGAAAGAACGCGCAGGACGCAAAGGTTATCTTAGATATTCGCGAACAATTTTCGGCGAAATTTGACGAGTATCCTTCACTAAAGGCGAATCGAGAGGAAAAAGTGAAAGGAGTAATATGTCTTGCCAGTGGCCTTGGAGGTTTGGAAGGTCTCGATACAATAGCACGAAGAGGAATGGGCTTCAAGTTGTGATTCAAAGAATTTGTGGTGGGGCAAGGGCAAGTGGATATCGCTTCCGGCGACTCTCAGCCAGGTTTGGAGGGGTAAAGGTGTTACAGCGCAGCTACGGCATGTCATCGGGATTTGCAGCCCGCTGATAGGCAGCTTGTTAGTGCTCAGCTGAGTGTCCAGAGATGGAGATATACGCAGTTGGCTATATTGCAGATGTTCAATGTTGAGTCACAGCTTGAATAGTACACTTTTCTGTGGCGAGGACTTGATAGGGGAGCTTGATGAAAATGACATCTTCATCATATATGAATGAGTCTTGCTTGTCAATGACCAACATCACCATCTCGGCATCGGATGTGGGCTATACGGGCTAGATGCAAGCATCAGATAGGCAAAGTCTTATGAGATGGAATGGGCAAGGTGAACTCAGAACCGAATACAAGATATTCGGGAAAACTAGGTTACCTTGAATAATAGCAGAAGGGCAACAATATGTGTTCAATAGTCCCGTGTGTTATGTGTCATTCACGTGTCCTTGGCGAACATCTGTTGCCCGGCTCTGGTTGACTCTACCTTGGGTACAGGTAAGCTCTGAATAGGACGGGAATTGTCTACTGAAGACTTATCAATAGACTGTCGCTGTGTGGTATTCCTGTCCTGTGGTATTGTGCCAGGCCTCAGGCAACAATAGGCAAATACCTAGCATACATACTGTGTAGTAGCCGCCAATTGGGTGGAGTCCGAGCATTGGAGAACCGAGCACAGACCACCTACAGCCTTGGGCACCCTGCAAGGTCTATCCACCCGGCCTTTTCTCTCCTTCCACCAACGCCCACCTCACAAGTCAATTTGATATTCTGGTCCAGCGTTCAGCACTCCATCCATGACCCAGGTCTCGAACCTGCCACCACCACAGCACCCATACCCATACCCAACCCAACCGATAATCCACATCATCAACATTCTAGCACCAGGAGGCTATTTGTTAATTAATGACTTGTAAGTCTTGTTGCTGTTGTTCCTGCCCTTTGGCCCTTGTCTTAGCAATGGAGCATCGGCCTGTCATCCGCCATCACCCAAGTCCATCAACTTGGACACATGCCCACCTAGTACACCATCTAAACCCCTTTATATCGCCTCCGGATGCCTCGAGATCGATGAAAGTGATACCGCTCGACACATTCCGCTCATCCACAGCTCTTCACACAACCTTCATCGACCTCCGGAGCCGCAATTGCTGTCCATCGCCTATCAGCCTCGCGTCCATCGCCGATCCATCTCGGATGCGACAAACATCATTGAGAGCGACTCTTGGATTGACGATGAATATCTTTGCCTGCTTCCTGGTCGCTTGCCGGGCGTCCACCGCCTCCTTCACACTGCCCAAACTCAAAATGGCGGAAAACTCTGACTGACCTCGCCGTCTTATAGCAGGTAGCCTCCGTAACGCAACCTCATCATGTCTGCTTCCCCATCGGATGCTAGTCCTGTGAACGGACACGCCTCTCCTTTGGCGGATGCCGAGAACCATGTGGTCGCCAATGGCAATCAGAGTGACAGCGATCTGTCCGACGTCCAAGCCCCCGACGCAGAAGCACCGTCGTCGGATACGCCGCAGGCCGAAGAGGTGACGGTTCGAAACCCCGAGTTGACAGTCGAAGAACCTTCAGATTCAAGCAATGAAGATGCCTCAGCCGATGCAGACTTCGATATGGACGATAGCCCCCAGTCGCCACAAAGCGACCAAGAAGATGATGCTCCTTCACCTTCCAGTGACTCTCGTCAACCTCCGAAGCGCAAAGCACCCACCAGCGCCGAGGAAGATTATATGAGAGAGAATCCCGAGCTATACGGTCTCCGCCGCAGTGTATGCACTCTCTATCCCCTGCTTATCCATGACTCGCTTGCAGTCAAGCTCACACTTCGTTTCTAGTCCCGTCCTGTTCAACGGCGCAAAGTTGTATGTTATCGTCACCCCCAGCTTTTGCTTGGTCTTCCTACTAATAGGCATGCAGGTCGATTCGGACGACGAGGGCGACGAGGACAATTCCGACTCGGATGTAGTTGCCGCTAACCGTCGGAGCGCAAAGCGTCGACGCGTCGAGCGGTCTCAACCTTGTAAGTCATCTTTGCGACATCGTCGTCGCCTCCTACCATGCTGATGTCACAATGCTTACGCCTGAGCAGCCTCCAAGCGCGATACTCCCATCCGTCATACGCCGGCCGCCGATTCCGACTCCGATAACTATGGTGGCGCCAAAGCCAAACTCTTCCAAAAGAAGGCCCGCCGGCAGCAAGAGCTGCAGCCCGCAATGGCTCTTGCTGAAAAGAGATGGTCAAGCCGCAGAGCCGCACAAGTGTCTGCCGGCATGTACCAAGAAAGCGAGAATGAGTTCGAATTCGAAGACGAGGACTCTGAGCAAACACCCAACTACTGGGCTACCTACGAAGATAACTCTCCCTACATCGAGAAAATTATCCGCCATGAAGTCAAGGATGGCGTAGAACTCACGCCTCAGGCTACGCGACACGACTTCAAATACTACATCAAGTGGCAAGGCAAGTCACATCTGCACGATACCTGGGAGACGACCGAGTCGGTTGCCGGATTTAGAGGCTTCCGGCGCCTGGAGAACTATTACAAGAAGTTTGTCGAGTATGAGCTCGACATGAGATTTGGCGGGGACGAGATAAGTCCAGAGCAACGAGAACAATGGCTCCTCGACCGCGAGCGAGAAGAAGATGCGCTCGAAGACTACACAAAAGTGGAACGTGTTGTTGCCGTCCGCGATGGAGATGATGGCAAGGAGTACTTCATCAAGTGGAAAGGCTTGCAATACGACGAATGCACCTGGGAGGCTGCTGAGCTCGTGAGCGAGCATGCCCAAGACAAGATCGACGAGTTCCTCGACCGCTCCTCTCGTTCCTGGCAGTCTGACCGGAAGGAGGCCAACCCGGACACTCGGTCGCGAATGACCAAATTGGAGGAACAGCCATCATACATCAAGAACGGCCTGCTCCGAGAATTCCAGTTGAAGGGTCTCAACTTCCTGGCGCTTAACTGGACCCGTGGCAACAATGTCATTCTTGCAGACGAGATGGGACTTGGAAAAACGGTCCAGTCCGTCTCGTTCCTCAGCTGGCTCCGGAACGAACGCCAGCAGGAGGGCCCGTTCCTCGTCGTCGCGCCTCTCAGTGTCATCCCGGCTTGGTGTGACACCTTCAACCATTGGGCCCCTGACCTCAACTACGTCGTGTATCTCGGTCCTGAGGCTGCTCGGTCCAACATCCGCCAATACGAGCTGCTAGTCAACGGGAATCCCAAGAAGCCAAAGTTCAACGTGCTGGTTACATCATATGACTACATTCTTTTGGATTGGGAGTTCCTCAGGAGCATCAAGTGGCAGGTTCTTGCTGTCGACGAAGCACATCGGCTGAAGAACCGTGATTCCCAGCTCTATGCCAAGCTAGTCAGCTTCGGCGTTCCATGCAAGATGCTCATCACCGGCACGCCTATCCAGAACAACCTAGCCGAGCTATCAGCCCTTCTCGATTTCCTCAACCCGGGCAAGGTCATCGTTGATGAGGAACTGGAGCTGCTCTCCTCGTCCGATAACAAAGAGCCTGTCGACGAGGAGAAAGACGAGGCCAAGCGTATCGAGACCCAGGCCAAGCTGAGTGAGCTGCACAAGGCAATCGCCCCCTACATTCTTCGACGCACGAAGGAGACGGTCGAATCGGATCTGCCTCCCAAGACCGAGAAGATCATCCGAGTTGAGCTTGCAGACATTCAACTTGAATACTACAAGAACATCCTCACCCGCAACTACGCAGCTCTGAGCGACGCAAGCAACGGCCACAAACAGTCATTGTTGAATATCATGATGGAGTTGAAGAAGGTCAGCAATCATCCATACATGTTCCACGGCGCCGAGGAACGTGTACTGGCCGGAAGCACCCGTCGAGAGGACCAGATTAAAGGCCTCATCACCAGCAGTGGGAAGATGATGCTGCTTGATCAGCTTCTTACGAAACTCAAGAAGGACAACCACCGAGTTCTTATTTTCAGTCAGATGGTCAAAATGTTGGACATCCTCGGCGACTATCTCCGGATTCGTGGTTACCAGTTCCAACGGCTGGACGGCACCATACCCGCGGGACCTCGTCGCATGGCAATTAACCACTTCAACGCCGAGGACAGCGATGATTTCTGCTTCCTGTTGTCGACACGTGCTGGAGGTCTCGGTATCAACCTCATGACTGCCGATACTGTCATCATCTACGACTCTGACTGGAATCCTCAAGCGGATTTGCAGGCCATGGCTCGAGCCCATCGTATCGGACAAAAGCGCCCGGTGAATGTTTATCGGCTTGTTGCCAAGCAAACAATTGAGGAGGAAGTTGTGAAGCGTGCGCGCAACAAGCTGTTCCTTGAATACCTCACCATCCAGGCTGGTGTGACCGACGAAGGCAAGGCCCTGCGTGAGCAGTTCAAGGAACATGGCCTCAAGATGGATGAGGCTAAGACTGCCGACGACATCCAACAAATCCTGAAGATGCGTTCGCAGAACCTGTTTGAGCAGTCCGGTAACCAGGAGAAGCTTGAGCAGCTGGACATTGACGCCATCCTTGAGAATGCCGAAGTGACCAAGACAAACGTCGACGACAAGATGAACCTCAGCACTGGCGGCATTGACTGGGATAACTGGATGCAGGTCACCGACGTGAAAGTCGACGAGCTCGCGCTTGACTGGGACCAGATCATTCCTGCCGAGCAACTTGCCGCTATCAAGGCCGAAGAAGAGAAAAAGAAGAACGAGGAGTATCTGGCCAAGGCCCTGGAAGAGAATGCTCCTCGCAGGGCCGCTTTGAAAGGTTCTAAGAAGGGTAACACTGATTCTGATCGCGCTGACCGTCTTGCAAAGAAGCGGCAACGAGAAAAGGAAGAACAGGATGAGGAAGAGGAACAGCGCAGCCTGATGGCTGACCCTCGTCGTCCTCTTAATGAGAAGGAGACGCGCAATCTCATTAGGGCGTTCTTCCGCTATGGATCCCTTGATGACCGCGAGGAAGAAATCATCCACGAGTCTCGCCTTTCAGATCGGGACCGTGACTTTCTGCGGTCGCTCCTCGACGAGCTCATTGGTATAAGCCGTGAAGCCGTCGATATCAACAACGAGAAGGTCCGCGAAGAGGAGGAAAAGGCCGGAAAACCTTTGGCAAAGAAGGACAGAAAGGCTGTGCTCGTCAATTTTGGAGAGGTCCGCAACGTCAACGCCGAGACCGTCATGGAGCGACCGCCTCAGCTTAGGTTGCTGCGCCAGGTTATCCGTGAACATGGAGATAACCAGACCTTCCGGCTCCCTGATGCGACAAAGGCGGCGCATTACTCCTGTGAATGGGGTCCTCGAGAAGACGGTATGCTCCTTGTTGGCATTGACCGCTATGGTTTCGGCGCATGGGCCCAGATTCGCGACGATCCCGAGTTGGACATGCAAGACAAGTTCTTCCTTGAGGAACATCGCGTCGATAAGAAGGAAGAGCGCAAGAAAACCGACAACAAGGCCATTGCCTCACCCGGAGCTGTCCATCTGGTGCGCCGTTCCGAATATCTCCTGTCTGTTCTCCTCGCCAAACACACCAGCGATGTCGCGGCCAAGAAGGCGGTCGAGAACCACCATCGGAGCAAGAAACACCTGATGAACGGCCACCGGCGTGACCTGGGAGGCTCTGTATCCGGGTCGCCTGCACCGGCCCTTGTGAAGAAGTCAAATCAGGCTCGGGACCGCCATGACCATCATAGATCTCACAGCAATGCCGACAGGGCCACGCCTCGCCCTGAGCATAAGCGGAAGCATGCAGACGAATATGATGAGCGCAGCAGCAAGCATCGGCGCGTCGATGACAGGTCTCACCGCGACGATCGCCGGCCATCCGACACCAAGCACGCCAAGAAAGACCACGAGAAGGAAAAGGGCAAGGTGGACCCTGAAGTTCTGGAACAGCTCAAGAGGTCGCGAGAGAAGGCGGTCAGCCGGTTCGCGGAGCTTTCCAAACTCGCAGACAATGAGATTGACAGTTCGGCCAAGGACCACGTGATATGGTCATTCCTCCGGCCACTTCGCTCCAACATGGACCAGATCGCGTATTCCAAGGAGAAATACCCGGCCGCCAAAGAAAGGGCCAAAGTGCTGGGTGTTGAGATAAGGAATTTCGGCAACCACATCAAGAATCTCCGCAGGAACCGCAAGGACGACGAGCTGGAGCAGCTCGAAAACCTTGAGCCGCAGTTCTGGTAAGTCGTCAAATGCATCCACTCTCGTGATTCTTTATCCGCTTTTTGCTGACCTTGTCTCTCTAGGGAGTTCTTGTCTTCGATCTGGCCAATTGGTGAATATCAGGTGTCTGGCAAACGCCTGCAACGCATGTTCAAGAGTCTCATCGAGCAGGATGAGAAGAACACCGAAAAGGATTCAGAACGGAAGACGAAGGAAATCAAGCGGTCCAGGAGAGACCCGGACCTGGAGGACGGCGAGATCGCCAGTGACCGAGAAGAGCGCCGGGCTCGGGATCCATACCGCGACGATCGACGCGACTATCGGCGTGAAGAGCGGCGTGAGGAGCGGAGAGAGGAGCGACAGGACTCCAGGCGTCCCAACTACTACGGCAACGGCGACCGCTTGGACTTCCATCGCCACCGCGATCGGGTGCCGGTCCGTACCTCGTGGCCGGGCCAGGGTCGAAGCCCTCCTACCCGGAATAGCCCCTACTAAAAGGGCCTTCCACCTTCTCACCAAGATATACCCAACTCGCTTTTCCTCCACTTGAATCACAACCATCACAACCATGTTTGTCTTTTGCATTGCTCTGGCGTCCCGGCATTACGGTATCGGCAAGTCGATTTCCCAGGTTTTCTTCTTCTTTTTCTTTACGAAGATCCATAAACTACATACCCGGCAGTCTGCATGGTACAGGGAGGGATTTTTCTTGTTCTTCCCGGTTAGGTTGTCTCTCAGCCAAGTCCAAGAGAGCCACAGTGCTTGTCATGCTCTTTGGGATTTTGAGCAGAACAGTCCTCAGCGATGGAGGCGGTCAACGGCGACGCCGTATTTAGAGTGATGGGTGATACAACGGGTGATAAAACAAAAAGTCCCTGGGCGTGGCAAGAGCCATTTTAGACCGTGCCCGGTTCTTGGACCTGAGCTGGACGGCAACGAGATAGGGAACATGCAGGGTGGAATGGTCTCACGATGGAAAAGGGTGTGTCCTTGGGCCAAAGAGACCGTCCCATGGACACGAATCGGTATATGGTTTGCCGGATATAGTTAAGGTGGCCTGGTAGTTGATGGCTTGACCTGAGCAGCGAGTTGACATCACATTTGCTACCACTCTCTGATTCATGTTTGTTTCTCTCCCGTGATGTGTGAGCAATCGTGTTGGTGTACCCATTCCAGACGGAACACATGCTGTTGTACCTAATCCAAGACTTGGATACCAAGGCTTACGCCATTGGAAATGCAGGTGTGAATACAGTTTCCTATCGCTATTCTATGTCTAAATTACGGGAATGATACACGACACGCTTTCCACGAGAGCCAAACGCTTCTTCTACCCCAGCGCTACTCTTCCATTCACCCAACCGTTGAAGAGAACCGCCGGCTAGGACTTCTCGGCGGTCCGGGTCTCGCATGCGGGTGCCAGAACGGGCCGGTCGTCTTCTAGCTGGTCATGCGGCCCTTATGCAGCAAGCCCCACGACCCGCCGCAGGCGCACTTGCGCTGCTGGCCGAGGACAAAGGTGAAGCCGGGCCGGTGGCCGTAGACGTTCTCCATGACGGCCGCGCAGCGGACGCAGCGGCGCCACTGGGCGTCCAAGACCTCGACCGTGAGGGCGGCCGCCGCCGATTCGGGGTCGGCGTCGACGTCTGCGGCCTCGGCCAGCCTGTCGGAGGCGTCCAGCTCCCAGCGGGTGAAGGCGTCGAGGTAGCGCCCGCTCGCCCTGCGGCGGCGGAGCGAGGTCTCGTCGTCCTCGACCTCGAGCAGGGAGTAGTCGGCGAAGAAGAGCTTGGCCGGGTCCGTCTGGGCGCGGTAGGCGCGCACGTACTTGTTGAGGAAGTTGAGGAGGACGGCCTGGAAGCTCGGGGGCGGCCCCGCGGCGAGGAGCATGCCGAGCTCGCAGTGCATCTGGGCGCGCTTCACGGCCGGGTCGTTGGCCGGGTTCTGCTGCTGTTGGGCCGCCGCGCCGCCGCCGCCTGCCTGGGCGTTTGCTGACTGGCGGGCTTGGACGGACAGGCCGGGGAGGCTATTCTGGTATGCCTGCCTGATCTCCTGGCCGAGAGCGCTGAGGAGCTTGTCTATGTCTGCGACTTTAACGAGACTGCTGGATGTGAAGCGTTGCATCTTTTGGTAGGCGATATAGAGGGGTGGGAGCGTCCGGGTGGCCGCCCCGGCTGGATCGCTGGCGTTTTGCACGGCAGCTTTGGTTTCGTAGAAGTTCATGGCTCGCGAGCTCAGCGAGTCGAGGTGGATGAGGCGTCTGCAAGCCGCTTGGAGGAAGCCGCGGGTCGAGGAGCAGAGGAGAAGGTGTAGTGCGACGTTGTTTCTGGCCTGGAGGTAGCGTGTCAGGTCGGCGAACTGGCGCTGGTTGTTCAGGATGGCTGTGAAGCCTGGCTCGTCTAGCAGGTTGAAGAGACAGTCCATGAGCCAGGAGAGCAAATCAAGTGACCACTTCGCACAGCCGGCGAGCGCATCTACCACCTCTGTTTCGATTATCAGCTGCCATGCTATACGGTGGGTAAGTTAAAGGATCTCGTTACTCACCATCTTCATCGAGAGGGCTCAGTGTCTGCTTAAGCGTCACAGGAGTATTGCTCGCGATGGTAATCAGAATCACAATGTTCCTGATGTTTAGTGCAAGGACGGAAAACTTGCCGCCGAAAGTTCTCGGTCGAAACTGTCCTCGAAAGCCAAGATGGTTAAGTATACTCAGGCACAGTTGCAGATTGTTGTTTCTGACAAGAGAGTCGTGATGGGCCTCTTCCGAGTAGTCGACGGTCACCTTGAGTATCCGGACAAGTTCGTTGACCCACTCGTAGGAGAATTCTGCCAGGGGTGTTAGTATATGCTCACCAATGCATCGCCATGAAGACATACTCTCGTGTTTCTCAGCGAATGGTCGAGCGAGTGCGAGGATGTCATCGTAATTCGTCGTCTGTATTGCCGCAGACGACATTGCCACGCTTAGTGCGGCGACTATGGCCGAGTATTGGGCCCCTAAAATAGAGTCAGACAACCAATTGTACGAACTGGACCATCGGTGCAAACTTACTGTCCTGCATTAACGTGCCCACATCGTCGGACGGGAACTTCATGCTGTTCCACAAGACGCTCTCATCCTCGCAGACCTGTACCAAGGAGCAATTTGTAGGAGAGAATGCCATCTGCAGACCTATAACCAGGCGGTCAGGTAAGTAGCTGTCGTCCTATTCCAGAGTCGACCGGGAACGGACTTACATGGCTTCTCCTCCGCAAATTGAAACCCGACTTGAAGAGGACTCATTATCCTTTCGCTGTTCGGCTCGTTGTATATCTCGTTCATGGTGTACCGGTCACGGTACTGCACGGTGCCGTCGCTGAAGCCGAAGCATATAACTTTCCCCAGTTGCATTACGTCGACCGATATGATGACTTTCGGTATTATGATCGGCTCGAGTTTGCGCAATCGAGCCACTGTCGGTAGCGTATTTCCCGATCCGCTATTCAACTGCTCGAACATCGGGTGCAGCTTCTCCTGCCGATCTTGCAACTCCCACCGGTCGACGATACTCTGCTGTTCTTGGTTATAAGGAGTGTTGTCAACTGCTACATAGGATCTCACGGTAAGAACTATGGCCGGCAACCAGGTCGCATTGGGGGTAGGTAGGCCTTCGAGAGCCTGGGGAAGGATTTCGATATGAGACAGTTGTGCCATCGAGGTGTCGAAACGAGACTCGGTTGGACCATATTCAAACCAGCTTGTCAGGGCGACACGCTTCACCTTCATCACGGGGTTCAACGCTTGGATTTGAGCAGGGACTTGTTTGTCACCGCCCTGCTGTTGGCTCCATTGTATCTGGACCCGAACGACCTTGAGCTGCTTCGAAGCAGTCGCGAGTGCGACCAGAAGCGAGTCTAAGAAGTCTCAGTCGAAGCAATTCGTAAACAGGGAGGCTAGCGAGTTGAACTTACTCTTATCTGAGGTCAATGACGCATGAGTGATGCGATCCTCGGAAGAATTAACATAGTCCAACTCGACAGTCGCTTCTTCATGCTTATTATTATTCTGGGAGAAGAAGAGCTTCAGTACGCCGCTGGTCGTGACACACAGCAGAGCGCTTTTTCCCGGGTTCGGGTGCCAAGGTGGGAATCCTGGAACTATCGAGTTTTCGTACTTGTAGGCGCTTCCTTCACGGACGGCTGGGCCGTACATGACATGGAATTGCTGTCTATCAGTCAGGACAAATGATTATCTCGCAGGTGAAGTGAAGGCCCAAGTACCTGTCTGCTTGGCGATGCCAGTGGTAGCCAGTAGCAGCCGACGACGGCCTGAAGGTCATCGGCCGGGTCTTGGTCCCATTTCCGAACCGGGTAAGGACGATTGAGTGTGATGGAGAAGGACCAGATAGAAACGCGACCGACGGAGTCAATGATGGCCAGCTCAGGACTTGACTGACCAGCCCATGCAAGATGAACGATTGGACAGCCGGGTAAGATACCGCCAAAGTTCCAGGGGGTTGACTGGCTCAGCTGCCACGAACCGTTGTCTGGATGGGCGCGGATGAAGCGAAGGTCAATTGACTGACCATATTTGGAGATGGAGGCAATGGTGCCCTGTTTTGACCACGCGATGCCTCTGCAGCACCCGCGACTGCGCAACTCATCGAGCCGCTGCTGCAACTGTTTGCTTGCTGTGCCCGACGGTATGTCCTGGACATGAAGTGGATCGCCGAATAAGTCCACATCAAGAGGCATCTGATTCTCCATGCCGGTGAGAGCATTTCCAACGCCCAAATCTAGCCCATCGACGTCCATGCCCGAGCCGAGATCCATGGTCATGCCGTGGGTGTGCCCGTTGGCTGCCATGTCCAAAGGCAGTCTTTATACGTCGTATCTTTAACCAAAAGAGGCTATACAAGCCAACTTGCGCAGACGTAGCAAACGAGGGCTATATCAGCTTGCCAGTGTTGTCCATAGCAAGTGAACATGGTAATGTTGAGGGAAGGGAGGTAGAGGATGGCAGGAGAAAGAAGGTCAGATGGAGCGAAGGAAAATACAGAACTGATCATACGCCGTAAAGCAATACCGCACCGCCAAGGTACAGATACAGAAGGTTTTTCATATGAGTTTCATCATATCAGATGATGGCCGGCTAGACGCATATTGAGTCTTGAATATCGACATACGGTAACAGGGACGAGGCTACGTTTGATCCACTTTGGGGTAAGCGGGTCGGTCGATACAGCTTACCTAACACAATGTACAACCATACATGGACCTGCTATTCCCGAAAAAGACAAAGCAGGGGTAAGGCTGGTAATGATGTTGCACAGGCAACCAGCCGACATTCCTCGAACAAATGCCAGGTATCTCGAACCTTGAACTTTACAAAAAGGCTATCAATGGCCTTTTCGGCGAATATATACCTGCTGTATTAATTGCAACCGACTACGTGATATTTAGAGGCAGTCGTCGAATGGATCTCGGGAGGTTTTTGACAAGAAAGTCTACTTCAGCTCAAAGTAAGAACAAAGAAAAAGCGCTGGCGGGAAAAGATGTCCTGACTGTACTGTAGGTACCTGACCTATATTAAATCAGTACGTAAGTACGGCACTAGCGAAACTGGGACCGCGGCTGCCCCAGACAGATCTGCGATCTGCCCCTTGTCAGGCGAAAAGTGACGAGAGAAAGCGGCCAACTCCTGCTTCACCGTAACTCCAAACAATAAACAAGCTCTGAATCCACATTCACCTCGTCAATGCGTTTGCCCTCTCAGTTTAGGACGCTCGTAGACTCATTCCTTCGTTCTCCGTCCCTTTCTGGTTTATAGGATCTCGCAAAATCCCCAGCCATGACATAATAAAACGCGACGAACCCTAAATCTCCTTCCACCTCGCCTCCTCCGTTGGCCATTCCAACTCTCGCCGACGGACCCTCTACTTCTCTCTCTTTCACCTCATCCTATTCTGGCGCACAAATAGTCCCATCACCGCACCATGGAAGGCGCAGTCCAAGCCACACCACGGACCTCGTCACTTCCGTCGTCGCCGCTGTCAGATCTCTCAGCGCAGCTCTCATCGTCGCCTCTGTCGGTGTTATCCAAGTCTCCATCGCCGCCGCCAGTCCAATCGCGACGCCAAACAATGGACGCCTACAGGAGATATCCGTCGCCGAGCTCTAGTGCAGCTCCCTCTGGCAGCGCGTCCCCTATGAAGTCCGAGACCACCGAGGAGATATCCGTTAGCACAGACGGCCCACGGCCAGCCAAGCGTCGCAAGATTACGGCTAAGAAGGAAAGGACCACCGAGTATGTCGACTTGCAGAACCTTACGAACGACAGCGAAGCGGACTTGGACCGCTTAATACGCGCGCTGCGCAAGAAGAAGAAGATCGTCGTCATTGCCGGAGCAGGAATCTCTGTTTCATCGGGCAGTACGTTTACTCTGTAAACACTTGTTTGACTATGCGTTTCTAACTGTCTCTCAGTACCCGACTTCCGATCAAGCACCGGTCTTTTCAAGACCTTGCCGGGCGAGCACAAGATCAAGGGTTCAGGAAAGCATTTGTTCGATGCCTCAGTGTATAAGCACGACTCTTCAACCTCTTCCTTCCATGACATGGTCCGACGCATGTCTGAGCAGATCTCGGAGGCCAAGCCCAGTCCGTTCCACCATCTGCTCGCATCCCTCGCCGAAGAAGGACGCTTGCTCCGACTCTATACCCAGAATATCGACTGCATCGATACCAACATGCCTCCTCTGGCAACCACCGTACCACTGAACAACAAAGGGCCATGGCCCAAATCTATCCAGCTGCATGGAGGTCTCGACAAGATGGTGTGCTCGAAGTGCGGTACCCTAGAGAATTTCGATCCCTCCCTCTTCGACGGACCCGAACCCCCGCCTTGCAAGGCATGTCTGGAACAAGAAGAAGTACGCATCATGTTTGCCGGAAAGCGGAGTCATGGAGTGGGCAGACTACGACCCCGGATTGTGCTATACAACGAGCATAACCCGGACCAGGACGCCATCGGCAATGTTTCTCAGGCTGATCTACGGAGAGTTCCGGATGCTGTGATCGTGGTTGGTACGACCTTGAAAATTCCCGGTGTGCGAAGAATCGTCAAGGAGATGTGCCAAGTCACTCGGAGTCGAAGGGATGGATTCACGGCTTGGATCAACCTTGAACCGGAGCCTCAAGGCCCTGATCTGAAGGATTGTTGGGATCTAGTCGTCAAGGGCAAGAGCGACGACGTGGCGCAACTCACTAACCTGCCGCACTGGGACGAGCAGGATATAGGAGATCGGGTTGCTTACAGCTTGACGGACGAGGAGTACGTGAAACGCGTGAAGAGCGGTACACTCGAGGTGGAGATCGAGCGGAAGAGGAAGACGATGGCGCCTGACGAGGAGGAGTCGATTACGGAGTTTCAGACGCCTTCTATGGCGAGATCAAAGACGGTCGAGCAGATCCAGGAGGGTGGGATGCCTACCCCCAGCGCCAGTCCCAGGCACACGAGTCCGATGCCCGCCAAGGCCTCGGGCAATACCAAGCAGAGCAAGCTGGTATTTGGTAACGGACCTTCTGCGAAGGAGTTGGCAGCGCCGGAAACTACTGTTAAGAAGACTACCAAGACTACCAAGCCTCGCAAGCCGCTCAAGTCCGCTCGAGCCCAGCCGAAACCAAAGGCTAACAGCCTGACGGGAGCGTTCAAGGCCACCAAGAACGTGGCGGCTGCGGGCAAGAAGAAGACCGGCGCCGACGACAGGTCGCTGAAGGAGAACATCAACTTGCAAACCTTGCCGAGCCTGCGACCGCCCCAAGAGGAGTGCGTCGAATTCGTCTATCAGGTCGTCCCGCAACCAGCGGAGGGTTTATCTTCTCCACCAAACATGCAGACATCGACTGGGTGAACATGATTCCATATTCACGGACGCAAGAAGCGCTGTACAACAGTGTATTATCCAACGGCGGCGTTATTTATTCTTACCTTTTCTCATTCTGCATTGCTCATCTTTTGTTTGCGCGTCAGGGCACAAGCTGTGAGCGCCACGATGCCGGAAACATAGTGTATTGATATCGGCAGCCTATATCGCATGGATCGAGGTGGCACATCTTAGACAGGTCGGTCTGAGATCGTTTGTGGAGTTAGCTAGGAGCATAAGGGGTGGCTAGCGTTGAAATTATCCTTCATCTTTTGTCGGGAGACGGACTGCCAGCTGTTGGCTGGAAGCACGACGAAGAGCGAGCCTGTACGTTCTGGTGATTGCTCGGGGGGTTGTTCTGTGGAAGTTGGGAGGCATGGTTGTACGTTGGGCGATTGCTCAGGGCGTTCTTCTGCGGGAGCCAGGAGGCAAGCCCGTGTATACAATGGCGCTTTTACAGGCGCATGCCTTTGCGAGAAATAGAGAAGGCAGCGGTCTCTTCCCTTATGGGGCCGTCCCAATTATCGAAGATCTTCAGCAACTCCCGGAGTCTAGCGTGACATTCTTGTTATCCCTCCGTCATGAAAAGTGCATGGCTTGCACGGCTGTGTGACTCTGGACTCCTCAGTCTAGAGGCAATACTAGTTGTGCATTGAAGATTGCCCAACTTCACAGTCAAATCTTATCGATCAGTAGGACCAAAGGGAACCTTATGTGGACGTCTCTCTATCATTTTTATGAGTAAAAACAGAATGTCCTCACCCTCCATTTGGCACCAACGATGAAGGTTCAAAACTGGGTGGCCAGAGAACTCGAAGCCAGGAGCGTGCGAAGTGCCTCACATAGGATACACGGCGAGAAGATGATTGTTGCCATTCATCGGACTTGTCTATCCAAGGTCGCTGTAAAGTCTACAATGTATCTGAGAGAGGTATGCTCTCACACCCTCCTTATGACTACGGACAAACCTGCCAGATAAGCTTCGATACGACTGCTATAAGTCGTCTCATCTGATTACCGTCTCCTACTATCTGATCACCGTCTCCTACGTCGACAGAAGCCCGAGCAGATGAACTCGGTTGGAGAGGCTGCTGTGAAGAGGCTGGAGATAGCGTGACGTCTCTGTTGTTGTGGTGCTGGTCCAAACCCTCCATCACTTCGCCAGAATAGGGGGAGATGGTTTGGTGGTACTACGACCCTCGATGAAGGTTGTATCTTGTAGCATATATGGGTCTAAGAGATGACGAACCGAGGCTTCGTGTCGATATGAGGCTTGACTCTTTTGAGCCCTGACTTTATTTCCCAGAGTCCCCGCTGTCCACGTTGAGAAATGATACTTGACGAAGAACCGAGTCCAAGAGTCCAAATATAACATTAAGTTTGACAAGACCTACTCGGGGATTTCCTTGGCATGCAGTCAACCGTCCGGAGTCCGGAACGGCACTGCGGCAGTGACGACTGATAAGCCCAGAAGCGAGCACGACACGAGATCATGGTGGAAAGCAATACTGCAACGGTAGCTTCAGTTGCGACTCTCTCGCGCAAGGCCCCTCTTCTCCATCATGAAGTACACCGCCGTTCATTTCACCGAGTACCTGGCGCACAGCGGACCCTGAACTTGATGGGGCCTTTGCAACCCACGTCTGCGCCGTTGAGGCACGACATTTCCCGTCCAACACCACAGTCTCAATTATAGAGATTCGTCAAAGTAAGCTAGAACTCAACGGGTTGATATTGCCAATACGAGTTGCCTGTTCCAACCAGGCCGACGAGTATGTAGTAGGAACATGTAGGATCAACCGGAAGACGTTGTGCCACGGCAAGGACATGCCGCCGATATCATGTGATGGCTTATCGGAATTGGGGTCCTCGACAACTGCAAGAAGGTCAACCGAGAATAGCATCTTTCAGTTGTTTTCTTCTGGACCCAAACTCCAGACTTTAGTGGTTAGATCCAACGGTGGTCTTGGAGACCCCTGCGAGAGTGCGTTCGTCGGCACCCCGTGCTGCTCCGGGTGAGGGCGAAGACATCGCACTTCGAAATGAGAGCACCACATCAACCAGAAGATCTGTGGGGGTCAAGATGTCGAGTTCATTCTCGGCCCCGGGCTAGGGTCTCATGGAAGGCAAGGTACCCGCCGCAAGGGCCGCAATTTGACATGGAATGGCGTGCTCTTCGACGGTCCATTGCGGATGTGATGGTAAGCTGTACGCACTTGCGTGCAGACGGGATCATCTCCTAGACATATAACGGCGGTTCCTAAGCCTCCGCTCTTCGAGGTCTGAGGGCACATCGCTTGCCGCGTGATGCGATATATCACACCTGGTCGGAGCATCTGCTCGACGAATGTCTTCTGGAAGGAAATTAGACCCACGGAATGTCGCGAAGATATCACAAATTGGAGGGACCAAGCGGACAAAATCGGCTTGTGGTCATGATGATGGACGGCCCCGTGAAGATCTAATAAATGTTTGCCCAGCTAGTTGATTGAACTTGATTGTGACATATCGTCGCCCGCCGGCACCGAACGGAGTCCCGCCCTCATATCCGAAAGAGGTCCACAAGTCGAATACTTGTTGAGAAGGAAGCTGACCTCTTCAGTGATTCGTATGAAGTCCGGATCCGCGTTGCTCCGATCGGCAAGCCGGAATAAGCAGACGTTTCTCAGCGGAGGGGACAGGTACCGAAACCCCCACACCTGCAAACCTACCGGGGATTTTCCTCCAGCTTTCACACACCGCCGTGAAACTTGGTACCGAAGCAATTGTGCTAGGCTGATCGCGGTTAGCCAGGCACTCAACCAGCATGCACCTGTCATCATGGCCGGGTGACCTGGATGTTGGCTTATTAGCCACACCCTCAGCGTTAACCTGACCATGACTTCCAGCATCGAAGGGAATGGAGTCGAACAGACTTCTCAAAGGTTGCTCAGAACGAAAGCCGATCCTGACCAGGCACATTGGCTCATCGACTATCATTCGTCGAGTCCCAACGGTTAACCTTTACGAAAGTTGCTTCCAAGCTGCTGCCCTGACCAAGCCATCTTCAAGGACATAAAGGAAGTCCGTCACATCAGGTTGGATCAAACTCCGAGTATACGTATCGAGCTCGAATTGGTCACGACTGGTTGAGTCTAGACCCGACAGCTAGCTGGGTTAGGCTAGTTACTCTAGGAGGTCAAAAGGGTGTGTTCGGAGAAAACCTCATTCGGCTTTCTATTCCGCTCAAATATCACTGCTCATTCTTTTTTTCTTCTCGTCGTGGGAGGGCAGCATGGCGACGCCGGCAGTTGTAAGCCTGCCGGAACAAGCCTCCATGACTTTTGTGTGGCCTTCGCAAAGCTTATGGCTGTGGGCGAAACCGAGCGATTTGTAAGCGGTCGCGGATAGATGAAGTCTTCTTTCGCAACCATCAACAAATTCCCGGCAACTCCTACCCCTGGAGCCCACGGGAAGAAGTTTCCGGCTTTGTTGCAACCATCAGACCTTCACCTGCCAGGGAAAAGCCGGTAATACTTGGTCTCGACTCTTTGGCACCCTATAGCACTTCCAAAAAGTGTAATGTGCTGCTTTGTGTGACTGCGCTCGGGCTCTCTCCATTTCAAGGTGAGGGCATTCTCGATTCAAACGGTAATATTGTCAAATTGTCGTGTCATCCCAGCTGATGTTTGGGGCGACATCAGAGCAACAGTGTACGGTGAGACAGGCCGTTAGGAGTGATACTTTACATGCAAGCCTCGAGGTGACTGGCCGGCGTAGGATTGAGCCGCGATTATAAAAGCTCGTCCGGGGGTCGGATCCTCGATTTGAAGCTTTCCGTCCACCATTGGTCCGACGGCATTGACAGCAGGCCTTAGACGGACGGCCACGTAGCTCACAGAAACTGCCGCGGCCACGGATGCGGCCCTGTTCTATCACTGGCCGTCACCGCTTGAGTGGGAGCAGGTTTCAGGTCTCCTGAGTCGACAGTTGGCAGGCCCGAAACCAGGGCCGGGGTCGTCCTCGATTGCCGTTGGCCGGGCGGGGGAAAATGATCAAGGGAGCTAAGGCCCGAACCGACGGATGCCCCCACTTTGCCCTGCGGTGACCGGAGCAGAACCCTGCGAGGCTCATGATTTGTTACTGCCATCGCAAATAGCTTCAAATCAGACACAATTGTATCGCTGACTGCGTCTCTGTTATGCCGCCCTCGACTGATACGTGAGTGCTTGGGCAGTCTTATAAATACTTGCCGTTTCAAATATGTCTCTCCTCCCGCATGTTGGGCATCAAGTCTCGAGCCTGATGAAGAAGAGTGAGGCTTGCCCGAACTCTCGGAATATGTTACTCGACCTTTACGGCTATTCCATGTGCTAGGCAGTCATATTCGCACATCGGTGCGGCGTGCTTCAAGTGTCGCAGACCCGTCCGGTTGGCAAGATGAGATCTGGAAGGACCAATAGCTTAGACTCATTCCAGTCTGTCGGTGTCAAGCGCAGGCAGTTAACACAGACCCTCGACCGCGACATTGATGTGGAAAACATGGCTCAAAGCCACTTTGACCACGAGCATAATGTTCGTGAAAAAAAATTCCCTGTCCCACTTGTCCAACTTCCTCTGTATTCAGTGAGGCGTATTCGCAACTGGATACGATCTTCGTTTTACTTCTATCAGGGGTGGGAAGCAGCGACAGCTCCTCGTCCCTCGTAGTTCATAGTGGTGAGTGGGCGTGTTTGTCGCACACCTGACCAAAAGCCACAAGTGAGATTTAGCTGTTTCGGGGAGCGCTGCAAGGCTCCAGTATCTAGGCAGGAATAACATCCTCGAGGAGCTCAGCAGATCCCCCGCTGGTGATCTTCGACTTGGATCTTTCCTCTATCTCCGCGATTCCTCCTCTCAGTGAAACATGGACTAGTATCGGGTCCGAGTCCCATCCAACTTCCCCCGAGCAGCGTTTTCTATTACGACTGTCCGGTGAGGAGGAGATGAATACTCGACCACGAGCCACCGCCGCATGGAGCAGTCCGCGGGATGAAGGTCCGTGTTGTGGTTTATCTCAGATAGACGCAACTTTGAGGCTGTGGTGGACCCAGTGATGAAATGTTCCCGTGGACCGGTGCGGTCGGCGCCGGGAGGTCTATCATGCTAGAGCAGTTTGCTTTGCAGTATATAACTCAAATAACAGGAACCAACTTGAATGAGGCTTGCGCTGAAGGCTGCACTATAGACGCATGTCTCATTATGACCTGACTCGGACTCGGCTTTGGTCTCTAGGCTCTTGTTTTATTGGGCGACAAGCGAAGACAATAGCCCATGTGTCTGCGAAACATGATCGTGATCTGCCTTAACTAAGTAAGGTAGTGCGATATGGTAGCTCGATAGTTGACCTGGTTGCGATCTGGACGGACCTCCTCGACCGGGCTGTGTTAGTTGCAGGTGGGCAGCATGACCTGGAATTTCTCAGTGACCTCAGCTTGTCGATAACCTCAAGCTCAGTCCTGACGCCGAGACCAGAAGATCCATGCATACCACAAGACGTATCGCTCGGTTCCGATGATGGGTTCGTTGATCTCTGGTTGCGGCCGTGTTTGAGCAAACCTGTCCCGTCCGCCTGTGACAACCATCTGCAAGTCATGTTTAAGCGCCCCAGGATCAAATAGCCTCAATTCGAGTTGCATGAAATCGGGCGTGCAGGTCAGTACCACCCCATCCAACGCTGCGACCGACACGCTTATTGGCTAGCGGCTTCACCATGTACATCTCGCCGGGATGCAAATGCAGGAACTGGTCAAAAGCGGAAGACGCCCTCATTGGCTTTTCCTTCCGAGCGTACATGTACATCTCACGAAGTGCTCAACTTCTCAAGTGTGAGATCTTGACGGCCGTCCAAGACAGGTTTCCGTGTTCCTGAGCAATGGATGGATGTATGTCAGCTGGCTTGGTAGTTGTCTTGGAATCGAGCACGCCATCTCCCGCCGCTAAGATCGTTATCTTTGATCCACTTATCAACTAGTCATGAACGGTGCTGGGTTAGGGCCGCCAGTCGAGAGCAGTGTGAGCCGTAAGTCATGTTGTCGCATCATCGATCTCACGCAGCAGGACAAGGCATCCTTGTTGGCGCTTGGAACGAGACATTCCCGCTGCATCGTATATTGGATTCCTAACCGTGCCCTGTGGGCTGTGAGAAGCGCCGTAGCACGGACTCTAGACAGTGGCTTCGGCGGCTCGCGAGCCCAAGGTAGCATTTCATAAGCGCAAAGCGCCGGAAAAGCCTTTTGACAGAGACGCCATTGCACTCTCAGTGCGTGCTGCAGCGCACAGAGTCCGCTTTGGAAGACGCAGTCGTATTCCGCTATGCAGCATGCAGTCTCCTCGATCAAGCTCTGATAAGGAACCGACCATGACGGCCTGTTCACCCCCAGCATAACTGTCCAAGAGTCTCTTATGCCGGAATTTGAATGCTGGTGGAACACTTTCTTCAGCGTTAGCAAAACGAACTGGGACTTCCGATACAGATATCGACACTATGGATATACATAGTAGAACCTCGGTCTGTCGCTTAAAAGGTTTCGAACATGCCTTTCGATGGCGGGGGATTATCCACAAATTCGACAGTGGTTCCTGAGAATAGACCATGTGGACAGTGCTCCTGCTAGGTACGTACCCAGGAACCTTACAGGTCAAACCCCTGAGCCCCGCAAATCGGTGGGGCGATATTGACCAGGGTTAGCTTATCCCTCCGCAGTGCACGATGACAGAAATCCAGGAAATCACAGTGTCATTGAAGCTCGTGGCTCGGCATCGAGACATATCTTACCTTTTCTCGGATCGCAAAGCCTTAGCTTGACAGGTTTGCAACCATCATCTACCCTACAATATCAACGGCTGGGGGTTTGGTCACTTCTGGGCAATCCTCGCTTGGAAGAATCAAGCGGTCACCCAGCTCAAGACTGATCAAGATAGGCCTCTTCTGCCCCTCTCTAAAAGTTAGCATGGCAGGATGGGTTGCACCGAAACCTCATGTGATGATGGCCCAGATTGCTTGGTGTGATTTGACAACCTTCTCGTCGACTTCCTCCGTCCGCAGAACTTGGAACCTGAAATCAGTCCCCGCTGAAGAGATGGCAACATGGAGCAAAATGCGGAATAGCGGATATGGCGTAGTCAGGGGCAGATGCGTACCTCTTAGCACTTGCTAGCTCGTACCTGCATCTTTGATCTTGCTCACCGCTTCATTCACTCTGACCTTGTCTGGGCAAGTTCGAGGTCGCTTCCATAACCAAACAGGATTCTTCATCAGCCTCCATCCTATTTCCGGGGCTGGTAGTAGATTCTGAGACGATATGTGTCAAGGACTCAACAAACAGCCGCAGCGCCTTGCAAGTGCTGAATATACACCGACCTGACAGACACAGGTTGATCACTCCTCCGTCTCGCATTTCGCATTGACCGTCTGCTTGAGGGCTTCATACACCACAAGACTTCACAGCCGTCCATGGTATATGCTTTTTACGCCCTCGGCAAACACAGGCTGTGAGTCCTCCAATAGTCGCGGAAACTGGTGGCTGGCCAAGGTTGTGTGTACACATCATCACCCACACACACTGCAGCCTCTTAGGGCGTTTCGGTGCGGCATCATGGACGAGTTGCTATTCGTTGCACATTCACCACTTCCCAGGAACAGATTCACCCCGCCAAACACCGGCGTCCGCCAGAGCCGGGCATATTTCGCTCTGATTCGCTGCCGTCTTTGTCTTACTCTGCCTACTTGTCATTAGGTTGATGAACACCTGGCACCGTCTAGGCCTGGTTATCTGCTAGTCATGTCTCTGTGTTCGAGGCGAAGGAGTGCCTTGCATCTTTCTCCGACATCGTTTCGGGTCGCACATTGGCTGGAACACCTGGAAAGTGAGGCTCGTTGTCAAACTGTCCGCTTATGATGCAACAACGTCCATCTCACCGAGACAGTGACAGCCTTGAGCCAGCAGTTCGCTCACTTGCTCACCACTAGGACAGGTACGATCGCTGTGGCTGGGCAATACCCAATATTGCCGTGATACATGAGCATCATTCCTGCTTGAGAGACCTACCTAAGCCTCAAACCTCGAGTCTCTCTCTGTTGGTGCGGCATTGATGTAATCGATTTAGGTACCTGACAGCAGACCACCAGATGGCCCCTCTTCCCCTCTTCCTCTTCAGCTTCAGCCAAGGGGGAAGCATGTTAGCGTCGACGGGCTTTACCTAGTAGGGCCTAGCAGCTCACTAGTACCGTCGACAGGGGCCAAAGAGACCCTATCCCTGCCCATACCATTTTAGACCACGTTCAAGATGTTCTCCCGTACCGTTCCTTATGGGGCCGCTGCCGCCGTTTTTGTCATCCAGGTCCGATCGCACAGCGTCGATCGGTCTCTCGACCGACGAGCGTGCTCGCAGAGAGACAGGAAGAAAACGCCAGCTCAGACGACTGCCATTTGACATCGCATGTCGTGTCGCTGTTGGGTGCGTACGGGAAGCAAGGGAGTTTCTAAATACATCGCGAACGTTCACGAGGTCACCGTCCTGCACCTCGATTTCAACTCGCTTCAACAAGCTAATGTACCTGATTCCAGACCTTATCCTGCACTACGGCGACTAGTAGGAAAACATGCAGGTGATAACCTGCAGAGAGTGCCACAGAGAGGCCGGGACATCTCCACTGACAACACCACCTTGTCCACCATTGAAACACAGACACACACACACACACCGTACCTCGTACTTTCGTAGGTACCCTACCTTACCCACAAACACCACCGCCTCCACGACCGCTGTGGGATTTCCACTCACACAGAGGTCAATGCTCAAAGAGCTACCACAGTACTACCTCATGGTGCATCAGCCTCCCAGTCTCTTCGTCCCTCTTTTCCCCCGCCGGCCTGTCTGGCATGCGGGATATTCCATATATAATAGATTGGCCCCCGAGAGCAAGTGCTCGAGCGCACGGCTATATCTGCCGGCTCGCCCAGCATCTGTTTTGATATCCTGGGTTGAGTGACCGGGCTACCATCTCTGCCGCGGTGCTTCTGCATCCTCAACCTGCATGCCAGCTTCTGTATATAGAGGCGGGAAGCTCCCAACTCCGCCTCTCTTTCCCGACCTCGTTGGTCTCTAGGCCTCCTCGACCGAAGGCTCCACGCCGACGGACGAAGCTCGCCGTTCACTTACTCGAGACCTCCGGTCCTGCTCTCTGTTTGTCTCGAGCTCTCAGCACTCATTCATCGCTGCTGTCTCCTACTTTCTGTATGTGTTTACCCGCGCCCGATCTTCTTGAGACGCCTTAGCAGCCTTAAACACACACTTCCGATGGCCGCTGAAGCTTGCTGTCACTTCCTCCGTGAATGTCCTGCCTGTCCTGTTCGGAGCTTAATTTGACTCACGGGGAAGTGGACCATGTCCTCAGCCAAGTTGCTATGCTTCGGAGTGGCGTGCTGGCTAGCGTTTCTCTCCGCTGCTGGTGCTGCATTCTTGGGAGTCCGTGACGACGATCAGGGCGAAGCTGGACATCCCACTGTGCCATGGCCTAGTCTTGGGCCTCCTGGAGAGACAGGCAACAGAGGATGGCCTACTTCATACTGGACGTTCTGGCCTCGACCGTCGACAATTCCGCTAACTGTTACTCCGCCAGCTACAATTTATCTTTCTACGCCTCCCACCCCCGGGACTGTTGCCGGGCCTTCTACAATCACCCCGGTAGCGGTATCGTCACCAAGTTCAACTGTACCGACCTCTCGTACGGCGGGGTCAGGTTCTTCCAGTTTGACAAAATCGAGCATCGACTCTGAAACCCCTGCTTCTTCGGCAGGCACTGAGACGATCATGGCAATGTCTTCCAGTATGCCAACCTCCCCTACCGCTTCAGCCACAGATATCGTTGGACAAACAAGTCCCTCATCCAAGGATGCATCCGGAAAAGGCAGTGCCCCAACTCTTGTTATCACGCTGAGCACAGTACTCTCGGTAGTAGGAGCTTTGCTGGTAGTTGGGGCCTTGATGATCTGCCTGAAGTACCGCAGGAGACGGATACCATTCTTTGCAAGGGGTATTTCACCAATTGACGATGACGAGATAGCAACTTGGAAGACATCACGAGAGGAGAAGGCTGCTCTTGCAGGCGCCGGTGCCGCTGCTGGTACTAGGGCCCCCGGTTCAGGTACTTATACGACGAGGAATCCTGGGCACGGCAAGCATACTTCAACAAGCTCTGTTAGAAAACCACCAAGTGTCATTGTATATCAGGGTCGCCACAGCCAGCAATTACCACGCCCCTCCGGTGAGGGTTCACCTCGCTCTATCCATCACAACAGTCCCGGATCGAACGGCAGGATGAGTTTCGACAAGGACCTGCCACAGACACCAATCCAGGCCGTCGCTCCCAATGCTCGCGCAGGGCTTACTGACGAAGCCGTGCCCGGAGACGACCCGTTTCTACCCAGCCCCAAGCGCCATCCATCACGCCTCTCTAAAGTCCCCCCGACCATGACTTCTCCACGCAGCAATCATGCCCACACACGGACACGGAGTTCGCGGAGCAGTATGCGTAGTTTCGGTGGTGACTGCGGCTATTACACGAATTCGGACATGGAGCTGTCGCCTCGGACGTCCAACGACTATTATAACAACATGCATTATGGGCACTCCAGAGTATACTCATCCTCGTCGATCCCACCAAGATTGTCCTTTGGGGAGGAGGGTGTGGTTGGGGGTCTGTCACCGAGGCCCCTGTTTCGCGACAACGACATGATCGGACGGGCGATCGGATGAAGATCCTGAGCCCTGGCCGGCTTCCGATTTACGCATAACCACTCGGGTGGTACATCCCGCTTTTCTTGTTGTCACACCCCGTCCTTCCACAGGTTTGGAGTGCGGGGTGGCTTATCTGTTTCAGAGCTGCGAGGAGCTCGGACGAGTGTGATGCTGAAATCGCCGAGGTATGCGCGAGCAAACCGTACACAACCAGCTGTGTTGGCTGTTTTGGTAAATACTGTGGGGAACACATCACTATCTCGGCCCATCTTCGTTTGCATCGAGTCGCAAAAATTTACAAGCGGCATCAGATTACAGGATACAGCCTGCACACACCGCTTGACCGTGTTGCGTCATCCTCAGACTTTCCCTAACCGACATGTCACTTACAACACAAGCAGGATCACAGACGATCCATTTCCTCCTTTGTGCTTCATTCGCCATACAGCAGAATAGCAGCTCTGAGCGCCCATGACGGCGGCGACTGCTACTTATTCAAGCTCATTACTTGCGCCACGTTTTTAGCTGGCAGCAAGTTGAGGGACGAGATTGGAGAACATGATCAAACTCCGAGCGATTGAGGCGAAGGATACGACGAGACGACTCTGGGAGGATATACCCTGTTTGCCTTGATTTTTAGTATTTTCGCCTCGGTCGTGCGAGACTTGATGGTATCCTTCCGCTGCTTCAGGTGCGGACAATGGTCATGATACCTTCCTGATAAGAGCCGGATACCTGATCACAACGCTTCAGTCCCGAGAGACATGCGTATATGGGACACTTAACTTACTTCTAGGTTACCCTTTGATGAAGCGTTTGGTGGAAGCTGCCATACGGACCTTGTCCAAGCCAGCAGATTTTCTTTTTTGTTGCTACCTCTCCTGTACAACAATGTATGTACCTAGGTCTTGTTAAGTACTCCTTAAACTCAAGTCGAACAATAAGAATAAGAACATTCCCCTGCAACAAAGCTTGGTGATATTTTGGCTTATACCATCCTAAAATACTTAGGATGTTCTTCTATAACTTCTAAAACGACTGGGGGGTTAAAAGGGGCACGATGGTTGACCAGCGGCTGTTAGTCATCATACAGCAGATTGAAGAGAACCACTTAACGCGACGCGACGCGGTGCGTCGAAATTTAGAACCCCTCAAGCCAACCTAATTACTACTACGCATTGTATATCGAACCTCAGCTGTATCTGGCGCATACCTGTGCTATCCCGTAGAAACTCCCAAGCACGAAAACCGCCGCCTCTCACGAGCAATTTTCCGTATTCGTTCTTAGCAGAAAGGAAAAAGAAAAAAGCCGACCACGAGACAATGCCCTCCCGCAAGAGCGACGTCCGGAGAAGCGACGTCTCGGCCGTGTCGAGGCCAAACGCACCGGCCCACGACGAAGACAGTCCGATGACGGCCGCGCCCGCTGAAGCAGACAGCGCTGCCCCAGCGACGGGGCCAATGGCACAGCCCGTGCCATCCTCCGAGACGCCTCAAGCCGCAGAGTCCAATGCTGGGACGTCAGAGAAGGGGAAGGAGAAGGACAAGGAGAGGGAGAGGGACAGGGATGCGCTTGGTATCGAGGTACGTTCTCTGTCAAGCTTGATGTGTTTTTGTCTCGGACGGTGGATGAGAGCAGAGGCACATTACGCTGGATCCCAAGGGGAAAGACGGCTAACCGGTCGGGACTCGTCATAAACAGGACCTCAACCTGCCCAAATCGATCATTACCCGGCTAGCCAAGGGCGTGCTTCCGCCTAACACGCAGATACAGGCCAACGCGATATTAGCCCTGAGCAAGAGCGCGACGGTATTCATCAGTCATCTGTCGAATGCGTATGTTCTATCCTCCATACCATGTAATCCTAGGAATCTTGCGCTACTTCTGGCCATCATCCAAACCCAATGACAGAAATAGCCTTTTCTAACGGTTCCTTCCTCATCCAGGGCGAACGAATGGACAATGTCGGGCGGCAAGAAGACCATCATGCCTGCGGACGTTTTCCGCGCGCTAGACGACGTAGAGTACGGCTTCATGCGGGAGAAGCTCGAGGCCGAGTTTGCGAGTCAGTATCTTTTCCTCATCTTTCATTCTTTGCTCTTCCACCCTCTTTTCCCTCCCCTTAGACATTTTTTCTTCCTTTTCCTTCCTGGCATACTCTATACAAGAGCCTAACAGAATACGGCAGAGTTCAACGAGATTCAATCGTCCAAACGCTCGGCATACCGCAAAAAGGTCTCCGCCGCCAAAAAGGCGCGTACCGGCGGCGGCGAGGGAGGGAGCGTTGCGGACTCGTCCGTGCTGAGCACGGGGACCGGCGCCGGGGGCGACGAGTCCATGCTGGCCGACACGACGCTGGGCAACACGTCGACGGCGGACGCGGGCGGCGACGGCGACGGCAGGGCGGCGAAGAAGGCCAAGGTCGATGCCGTGGGGGGGACGATGGAGGTAGACGGGCACGGGGAGGTGTCTGATGCCGAGACTGTGCCGGATGAGCATGTTGATGAGGAGGAGGAGGATGACGAAGAGGAGGAGGAGGAGGAGGACGATGACGACGACGACGAGGAGCAAGACGATGGTGGGCCGGGGGGCGAGGATGACGAGCTTGAGGAACGACAGGGGAGGGAGGTGGAGGATGAGGCGCTTGATGAGGATAGTGAGTAGGGCTCTGTGGTGCAGGAGGACGGGACGGATGGACAGGTCCGGCTATAGACCGAGACCTTTGCTCGATGATGTTATACCATAATGAACATCGTGGTATTTGATACCCTGCTTTATGTCTTTGGCTGTGCCATTCACTTACATTTACGGTGAGGCAAGATGCACAAAGGGATGAGAGGATCGCGTAGAGACGCGATGCACCGAGACTCACAGCATCTCGAGGACAACGAACACAAGACGTGCTCAGAGGCAAGATCATTCAATATTCCATGGTGAACGCTAAATCGCGACGTCCTCTACCGTAACCTTCGTAATGACCATTTGTTGCCTGGCCAATATCTGGCATATACAGAGATCCCATATGTTTCCATTTTGTCAGACCGACCTATGACTTCACTCCGGTTCTGGCCTACATCACTTACCTCTTGATCAGAAATACCCGCCAGTTCTTCGGCATCCTGCTCCTTAGAACCCTTCATTAACTGTCTCTCACGAGGTGCAAGCTGAACGTTTGCACAACGTACCATCCACGTCATATTATACAGCTGATACGAACAACCGGGCGAGACCTTTTGAAAAACGACAGTCCCACGAGCAAGACAAACATGAACGGTGTAGATAACTACCGACACTCTAGACCCTAACCCTAACTAAAGCTCGTCGTGCTCCTCCGCAGCGGCGGCCTCCTCGGTGGCGGCGGGGGCGACGGGCGTCTCCTCGGCATCCTCCGAAACGCTAGCCTTGTACTTGCCGTTCTCGGCAATGAACTTGATCAGGTCCTCCACGGTCCGCGAGCCCTGGTAGGTGACGGGCTCGCCCTTGGCGCCGGCGGGGTAGAGCTTGATGGTGGGGAAGCCCTGGATCTCGTCGGGCACGTCGTTGGCGGTAGCGTCGACCTTGGCAATCACAACCTTGTCCTTGAAGTCGGACTTGTTGTAGAGGGAGGCGAGGTCCTCGTACTTGGGCGCGAGGGCCTTGCAGTGGCCGCACCACGGAGCGTAGAACTCGATCAGCACGTCCTTGGTGTCGTCCAGGACGACGTCGTTGTAGTTCTTGGCGACGACGGTGATGACGGGACCCTCCTGGGTCTCGGGGATGGGCTCCGACTTGACGCTGGGCTCCATCTTGCCCGAGACGAAGTCGTCGACGAAGGCCTTGATGGCCTCGGCGGTGATCTCCTTGTCCTGGTCGAAGGGGAACTTCTGGTTCTTGGCGGTCTCCTGGATGGCGAAGGCAGGGAACTGATCCGCCTTAAGGTTCAGGTTGCCGGCGTGGGCGCCAAAGGCCTTCGCATCGATAGTGGCGAAGTTGATGACACCCTTGTGGGCCTCGGCGATGGGCTTGAGGGCATCGCCGAGCTCCTGGCGCTCCTCAGCAGTCTCAGCGAAGATATAGGCGAGAGGGATGCCGGCCTCCATGTAGTCCGAGTAGGTCTCCGGGCCGACCTCGCCGATCAGGGGAGTGGCGGCGGTCTTGGCGAACTTCTCAATAGCGGCGACGTCGAACTTGTCGGTGAAGACCGACTTGCCATCGTCGAAATCCTTGTAGACAACGACGGCAGGGGGGGTGACGCCCTCGGCCTCGGCCAGGGCGGCATCACTGCTGGCACCGAAGGGATAGTTGTCCCGGAGCTTGTCAGCAACCTCTGTGAAGGTCTCGTTCGAGGTCTTGTCGGCGGCGTCGATGAAGGCCACGACAACCACCTTGTCGGCCTTCTTGAAGTCCTCGAGGGTATCCTTAGTAAGGATGGAGACGGCAGGTAATGACTGCTTGATCATGTAGGATGTGATACTGTTTGTTACGTCAGTCATGATCCCGAGTGGACTCGAGGGACAGGGGAGCGTACGCATTGGCCTTGCGTTGGCCCTTATAGGGAATGACGTTGTCAAGACCGCGGAAGACCTTCAGGGTCGGGTAGCCCTCGACGCCAAATGATTGGCAGAGGTCCGCCTCCTCTGTGCAGTCAACCTTGGCGAGCTTGATGTTCTTCTCCTTCAGCGAGGTCGCGGCCTCTTCGTATTCTGGGGCAAGAGCCTTGCAGTGTCCACACCATGGGGCATAGACTGTCGAGAAAGAATGTCAGTCATCGGCAATTAATACTAGGGATAATGGCTGTGGAGATAGACGTACACTCTGCGAGGACAATGTCGTTGCTGGAAACAAATTCGTTGAAGCTGTCCTTCTTCAACTGTACGACATCAGAAGCGGAGGCGACTGCCGCAGCCGCGAGCAGCCCGAAGGCGGCGAAGTTCTTGACCGTATGCATTTCTGGTTGCGACGAATCTGAAGTGGAGGGTTATAAGTTAGTGTTGAGGTTGGAGGAAGGAAAGAGAACGGCCAAGCTGAAGTTGACAGATATAATAGTGTATTGTCGAGGGAGCTGAAGCGATGTGGCGGGGTGGGGAAGGGACACATTACCTCTGGGGGTCGGGTCGGAGGTATCTTTAGACACTGATAAACAGACAAAAATGCAAATAGCAGGTGAATCAGACCGTTCCTTGTAAGTGAAGCTGGTGAATCGACCCTTCCTTACCCTTTTCAATGCAAAATTGAAAAGTTGACAAGGAGAAGATAATACCGATTGACCTCAGCAGTCGAAGCAGATGGGCTTGTTACTTTTATTATCCCAAAGGGCGAGGCCAATTTCTAAGCTAGAGCCAGCTTCCCCCAGTTCTTGAGAACAGGTGTCTTTTCAAACGGCATGAGGCGAGGGGGAACCACCACTTAATCACAAGTACCTATTCTATGTATTTGTGTGGGACGATACCTACTCCTGCCGAGCTCCCTTAAGGGTCTTCGACCCCTGTGGTCCGAAAGTGGAACCAGCCATGCATCCCTCCTGGTGGCTCCAATCCTATGATCCTAGATTATCCAGCCATTTCCTCTCAGCCTCCAAACCACAGCCTCAACTCGAGACACCTCTCTGGCATGATATTGATAAGCCAAGCGCCGAGCAAAGCTATCACAGTACGTGAGCCGTTGGAGCGGTCCCTTTCTTATTGCAAGAGATAGTTTTTGCTGTCCGTGGTTCCACTGCCTGTGGCCATCTATTGTTTACTGCGTTGCTACCATGAATATTACCTGTCCTCAGCCGATGGTCCAACAGTGGTCGCATCATGCATTTGTCTTCCTGTGTCGTTGCCTCACACCTCCTGTGCGACATTAGTGCTGTCCGGCCTGTTGCCACGCCGATCTTATGCCACGATGCCGTGCTTATTACAGCCCTGTGTGCTTACTTTAGAACATAGATTCCGGGCGATTTACAATCAGTACAATCAAATCCTGCCGAGAGGACACATATCTATGAGTTGAGCAGTCAGAGCCCGGAGGCTCACTCCCGCATCTAGCCCACTTAGCTCGACTTCATCCGAACCGAGGAACTCCGGTCCGGTTTGGGCATCCTGAACAGCAAGCTTCAGATGGGCTTCAGATATATACATACATCATCTTAGGCAATGGATCACCATGATACATAGCTCGTATCGCCTGTGGTTAAGTTAAGCGTGTTGACGCTTTGACCACTACCATTAACTCATCCCACTGGAAGTTCCCCTTCAATGCTCAATATCGGAACATACCTTGTGTAGGTATCGGTTTCGTGTCCAATCAGACTATCGTGTACTCGCTTCGTCATCTGATCATAGGGCGATCTCTGGCCTTGTGCTAAAGCACTTTGTTACAGGCCTACAGCTCATCTGAATACTGTTGAAAGGCTTGCATATAAAAGCCTACACCAGACGGACTCCTCACCGGTCTGTTGCAAGCCAACAGAAAGATACACGCCTTATCAGCCTGGCTTCTAATCCCTAAGCTCATGGCGCATGGAAGGCGCCATGTCCAACAGATAGGAGGAAACTCGATCAGGTGCGGATCGCCGATCACAACTTATATGCCAGGAGTATCCTCGCCAAAGGCCATCCAAACATTCCAGAGGAGCAAAGGAGACTGTCCGCCTGGATCGGAGCATACCCAAACGTACCAGTCTCGACATCATCCAGGCGGTGACGGCTTATGGACCACTCAGCAAGGAAGTGCTGGGTGAATTGGAACCAAAGTACGCACTTGTTGGAACATTGCCGCGTGAGAGGTTGGCAAAGCACAACGTTCCGGTTAGAAAATCGTCTCGAAAAGATTTGGGCTGGTCGGTCCTCAATCCAAGCGAGAGGCTTGTGTAGGAGGAGGAGCTTCGCTTCTTGTCTTACGCTCGGTAAGGTCGATAGTTGCTCCCTTGTCCATTCAAGATGGTCGAGATTCGCGATCGTTCCGGAGCTCTGGTCGTCTTGACCAAGGTAATTAGCAGTTTGTTCTGATCGACAACCTGAACCGATCGTGGAACAGCGGCCCAAGGAAGGACAGCTGGCGGTCCATCTGGAGGGTCTGGTTTGACCGAGCTGCTTGGAGAAGTCATAGCATGACTCAGGTGTCGCGCCTTCAACGTCAGAGTCTGGTCTCCTGAACGATGGCAGGTGGAACAATGCGTCTGAGGTGAGTAGCGTTTCCTGATGCAATTCTAGAGGCCAGAACGACAGGAGTCAACCTTGGAAGTCTTACGTCCCATTTCATCACTGGCAGGACCTTCGTGCCAAAGATACCTGGCGTACTTTCGTGATTCCAATGGTGCCCTGTCCCAACCCGTCGGGTCGGAAGCTCTTCCTGCATCTTGGGCTGCACCTTCCCACTGCAACGGCGATGGCGCCAATTTGACGATTGAGGTCATGGTAACGACGGCTGTTGCATGAAAATCTAGAAGGTCTAACCTGCCTCTCCAGGGCGAGGTATCTTCATATTGGCTCCGAAAAGGAAGGAGCATTGGCGCCAACCCTTCGTGGTCCATATCTCGAGCGCCCCAGGAAAAGGTATGGAACCTAAACGGAACCTAGACCTTTCTCTGCTTCGGTGCTCGACATTTTCACAAGCCCCTCACTCTCTCTGCCCTTCTGTTTCGCCGTGTCAACCAGTCAAAAACTTGATCAAGACCTTGACCTTGGTCGGCAGTTCAGGTTGTCTTCGATATTTATTCCTCTTCCCATTGCTAGATACCAACCCATCATACGTCCCATGGATTCTGCGCACGCAGAACGGCGTCTTCCCAGTCACGATACTGTCAGAAATGGATATATCGATGACAATCTTGGCATACCCCATCGAGGCGTGTTGCAATCCACACGCAGGCTCCAGGAAACCCAGGCCCTACTAGCTTCACCCGGCCCTTTGGAGAGCATGCTGAAGACTACCACCGAGACGGGCGACATAGGCGTGTTCTCCATGGGACCGTCGCGCTCCTCCAGCCATTCCCGCACGCCTGTTCATCCCAGAGCCATTTCAGGTGGTAGTGTTTTAGTCCGAACCATGAGCATGGACGCACCTGAGAGACGATACCTACGAGATGATCGGAGAGGCCTGCCTTCGCATCGAGACACCACTTCGGAGATCATATCTCTGTACGGGTCGAACGGCCAGAGATCCATGCCTGGCGCCTTCTCCCGCTCGCCTGAAGACCCTGGTCCCCGCTCGTACTCGTTGACGAGCTGCAGCTCCAGGTACATGTCGGATCAGAAGTCCACTGGAACATGGGAGAGTCGATCGAGTGGGGGTAGTGGAGGCATGTTAGCAAGACCACGCTCTCCTTATCCTTACCATACTCGTCTCAAGCGCCCGGGGGTCCGTCCGTCGTCGCCTGCTCTCACCTCGGATGGTCTTATCGATTATACCAGGATGGTCGAGGTGGAGAGAAGACCTTCTTATGTGAGCGAGTTTGCCTGGAGCTGTGTGTCGTATAATAAGGCTAATCGAGCACAGCGAACCATCCACAGGTACTACAATCGGTCTTATCCCCTGAACCCATCGCGGCACCCTCACCCAAGGCATCGGCCTTACGACACTCACATTGCTCGTTCCTTGCCTGGAGACGGTGACACATTTGTGTCGACGCGACATGGAAGTGTTGCTGCTCGACCTCATTCGCCATGGGTTAATCACGGCCGCTCCCAGCCAGAGAGCAACTCCTCAGATCAGAGTGGTGGTGTATCTAGTATCACATCCATTGTTCAGATGTACGGGTCTCCCGCCCAACCTGTTGTCCGTCAGCCTCCCATCTCGCGCACAGGGTCCTTTTACTACGACTATAGTGAGGATTTTCAGGACCATCCAATACCTGTCCCATGTGAGTCGGTCTCTCCAATGCCGAGGATGGTTCCCAGTACGAATCGATCAATAGTGCTGGACAATAGTTGCCAGCCTATCGGTTCAGGAGCAGCGTCGATGGATGATGCAGCCGCCCACATCCACTCCTCGGACACGCCTCCACCACCATCACCTGCTCGCTCCCGCTCAGAAACCGATGACCATCATTCCAAGCTGCAATGTCAAAGTGACAAGGAAGACGTCGCGAATGCAGACGCCTTGGATACCGGCCTGCAAGACGAATCTGTCGTCGAAAATCTTGAAGGTCCCCAGGATGTGGCATTGAGCAGTCCGGACTCTGCCTCTTCCCTGGAAGCATCTAAAGATGATGCCAACAGCACCGCCGTCGCTATGGCCCCGACAAAGAGCCCGTCCAATGCTTCGGAGGTTTCTGAAACTGTTCACAGTCAGAAGCAAGATCAGTCTCTCATGACCAGCGATGAGAGCGCCACATCTGACGCTGAAAAATCTGCTACTTCCGTGATTCTCTCTCACACCCCAGGAAAAGAGCATCCTGTGAGCGACACAGTTGAGGAGATGGCGCCGGAGACACCGTCGGCTACCACAGACTCCGCTACGAGTCGTGGTTCAGAGTCGACCAAGCGTAGCAGTGGAGTTCCGAACACCCCTACATCGGCAGTCAGGCGCAGAAGTAACGTATACTCTCTTCAGCCGGGTCTTCTAGACCTTAAGTCATTTGTCCAGGATCTTGATGATGCTGGCTTTTTACATGAGGCCAATGTCTCAGGAAGTTCCCTCAGCAGGCCGGACAATAGCGACACTCCCGTTAAACTGAGCGAAGGTCCAAACGTGCATGCGTTGTTGGCTAGAACAAACAGGGTTCTTGAAGCCGAGACTGGAAGGATCAGCACTTATCGAAGCATGCGGGAACCAGCTGTTCCCTGCGCCATCACCCGTCTCAAGTCTGACGGCATGTCTGAGAATGGTCATTCTCCGAATAGCTCGAAGGCAATAATCTTGGCACCGCAGCCAATCTCTCCAGCTCGGCAACTTAGACTACGGAGTAGTGTATCTAAGCTCATGAAGGCCCTGCCGCCACTGCCCCCGCCGACGGCGGAATCGGAGCCGGGAGCTCCGACTATGCCTCGTGGTGAACGCGAGCTGCTCGAGCTACCAGCGCTTCCACGAGTCTCTTTGTCGGGTTCTCGCCAGTCTCCTTCTGTAAACAAGCCAGGGGACTTGGATCGCATGAACCAGTGTGGAGCTGGTGTGACCAACAACACGATGGGCAGTAATGCTTATATCGGCGCAACTGACAAAGATGCGAGCCGCGATATATACGGAGACATCTGGGACATACACTTTGGAGAGCGTGATGACCCGGCGGACACAGTTCTTGGCATGGGGTCCAGCAGCAGTGGTGTAGCCCATACCACGACGAAACGTAATAAGGACGTCTTGCACACCTGCCAGGATGGTACAGGTCCATATTCCGCGCAGCTGCGTCCTCTGGGTCCAAGGGGAAATTTTAAAAGCTCTACTATGAGATCAAAGCCTACCTTGCGGGAGAGCTCTGCATACTTGAACCCTATCTCACAGGCGAGAGGCGCGTCATTCGACACCGGTCGCCGCATGTTTCAGAAACTTGAAGTTCAAAGCAAAGACCCGATACCAGGAGACAATACTGATTTTGTCAACAACGACGTCAGACTCCATCGTGGCTTGAAGAAGCGCCTGTCGGATTTCAAGATCCGCCTGACGGAGTCTCGACACCGCCAAATTAACTGGTCATCGTCTGATGTGAGAGTCCATGAAGATGCTGATGTTATCGGCATGGCAGTACCAGTAACTTCGAGCACTGGCTCCCCAGAGTCGAGTCGAGACACATCCAACTCGAACTCTCCGACAGACGAATCTTCTGCCCGAGGGTTGCGGTACAAGATTTCGCGCTGGATGAAGTCGGCCAAGAAATCCGTTAATTCATGCAAAAGGCCGAGCAGCAGTACCGGAGGAGGGTCACTTGATACAGATTTCTGAGCCTGAAGGAGCATGCACGATGGAAGTCGAGAAGGTTCCAGAACTATGTTGCGTCGGTGTGAGGCGACCGACGCGAAACGCCGGACATGCGAACCTGCATGCTCGGAGGCCGGCCGCGACACGCTGACTTGCTATTTGACTTTAGCTTTCGGACCGTATACCATATCCCGGCGGAAGGTCTTTTGGAGGCACGTCTTGGGGGGTGAGATTGTCGTAATCACAGGTCGATATTGGTGGAAGTAATGGGATCGCAGTCCGGATATGTCATCCCCCTGACTTGAAAGATTAAAGTAGGTTTTGAAGGAACAAATTGTTCACCGAAGCAAGTGAGCCTGAAACCTAACCTGTATGCTAGACTCTGTCATCAGAAATAGCTGCGTTTGAAATTGAACTTGACTTTGCACCGCCGGATAGAATAATCTCGATGGCAAGGAGTCGACGTCTTAAGCATATAAGAGAGCTGATCCCTCACTATCATTGTAGGCTTTGACTCTTTGTTTCTGGAGTGATTGCCTTCGAAATCAAGCGTCCCTCATCACAGCTGCCTACCGTCCACGGGATTGTCCTCCCCTGTGAAGAACCAAAGATTCCAGCATGAAGTCCCCCAAGGTCCCAATGGATAGAGAACCGCCCAACACGGCTCGGCCTCGAGCACCTCCAACTTTGGGTGAGCGAGTGACATCACCTCTGAACGAGGCACGACCGGAACGTCCTGCCAGGTTCACTGAACACTTCAACGATGACAACCCTGCCCATGCATTCGAATACTCTAACACTTGGAAATCTCTTCAGAACGAAGAGAAGGGGAAAGAGAAGGCCAAAACCACGTCAGAAACAACTGTAGCTGGACCGTCAACTATAAGTAGGACTGTGGATAAAAAGACCAGCAGAAATGAGTCCAGGACAGTACGGCGAGAAGGCTCCCGGTCAGAACTGGAGCGGCCAGTAAGGCCGGTGCCACCGACGGCAAGGTCACCAATGGCATTCCAGATGTCACAACCGTCATCATCTAGCCGGCCCGGGCCATCCTATCTTCCCCCTGGTGGTCAGGTTTCCGGGCAGAACCTGCCAAATCGACCGTCAATCAGCAGGACGACAGCATCCGCGAACGTCCCCAGAAGGGCATTCGAGGTACCACGGCCACAGAACGCGGAGAGGTTAGAGATCGGAGGATCATCCCAATCCAATCTTGCACCACGATTTGCCCAGAAACAACAACAGCCCAGCCAAACACCACGGTGCATGTCTCCATACACAGGGGCACCCAGTGGCTCTGGAATGTCCTTGCCCACAGCAGAGGCCATCCCAAACAACACAGTATCACCGCCAAGCGGAACTATACCGCCATCCCAGAACACCCCAGGTCAGGTACGCTTCAGCGACGTCAACCAGAGCAGACAGACAGTCCGCACGTACAACAACGCAGACGGCACCGTGCGGCGGCACCTCAGCTTCCGCCTCAACCCGACCACCAACGGGCAGCTCGGAGCCGTAGACGCATACGTGGGTGAGGAGGACCGTGGCGAGAACAACAGGGAGCCAATCTCGGAGCTGAAGATCAGGGCGGAGCGGATCCGCCGCAAGCTGACAAACTTCTTCGCCTCGGGTTCGGGAGAAGCTCCGGCGGCGGGCCTAGACGATGACGACTGGGAACCGATTGGATACTGGGAGAACGGCAGCTTCTACGAGTGGCGGGATCGCGACTGGCGCGGCCGGCCACGGGGGAGAGCTCAGTCGGTGTTGCCCACTGTCCGGGGAGAGCCCAACGACAAGGGCGTGGCTTCGGGGGGCAACTTCATCTCCAGAGCGTGGCGGAGGCTCGAGAGGAGGGGTGTGAAGAGGAGAAGAATGGCCAAGATTAAGGTGAAGGGGAAGGGGAAGGAAAGGTGGGATAGGAAGCCGGCGCAGAATAGAAACTATGACAGGTTCGAGGCGGAGCTCCAGAGGTATACCCCACTGCCTGCTAGTTCTAGTAGCGACGGTGATCATGCAGGGAATGTAGGTCTTGGTGCTTCGGTGTCGGCGAACTCGGCTGCAGGTCATCCGGGTGGCGAGAAGAAGAAGGGAAGGACGGTGATTGGCTTCTCAAGCGGATGTGTAGTAATGTAAGAAGCAAGGTGCGAGGAAGATAGAATGCTTAATGCTGATATTTAATGGTAATTTTATAATGAGATTTGTCCGAATACTCACGATATTCTGCCCTTGCGCTGGCGACTTGTCCTCTGGCGCTGATGCAGTCACTAGGAGCATAAGGGCAGTGGCCAACTTGACACGAGTCTCGTGGAGGTCAAAGCGAAGAAGCAGGATAGAGAGATCATGCGAAGGCATTTCTTCTATCCAAGCGTTGCCAGCTCAGTCCCTGTTCGATAGTCCCTGTTCGATAGTCCCTGTTCGATAGTCCCTGTTCGATAGTCCCTGTTCGATAGTCCCTGTTCGACAGTCCCGTGCCGTCGTTCTGTCAGAAGACGCCTCCTCCGATGATAAAAAGCCTCTCTTCTTCCCTTTTGGCCCATTGAATGATCCGGTTGGCACCCTGCGTCATGAGCGCCCGAGATACATTAGGTCCCGCCACACAATAAAACTCGAATACAGGAGTCACCCATGCAAGACTCGAGGCATCAGTTCCAACCGAGTGAAGAACCTTGAGATGCGAATGTCGTGCATGAATAGAGGCATGGAGCTCGTGGTAGACTGTCATCAAACGCCGTCGAGCGACGAGCGTGTTACTAAAGCTCGTTTCGAGAGTCGACATGCAGAATTGCACGTTAGCTCGAGACTTGTACAAAAAGTGGCTGATCTGCGAGCCTGGAGCAAGTGAAGAAATGTCGGGACGACCAGCTTGGACTGCCGCTCGAATGATAGCCAAGCTCCCTTGCTTGGCCAGTTGTTGGGCAACTTTATCCCGCATCTCTTTCAGATCGTAGAAGCTCTCCTTATCAGGGCTGATGAGGATGATGGCAATCTCTTCCTCTGGCGAGGCTGACCGTTCCTCTGCCGGCTTCTGGCTCACCGCTTCAGAATCCCTGTCGAAAAAGCTGACGTACATGTACAAATAACCGCTGTTGTTGAATGCCGGAAGACAGAGTGGAATCCAGTTCTCTCCGCCACCGGCCTTAACCCCGCCGGATTCGAAGAGCATGTTGAAGATAAGTTGAAGATCGCTTGGATGCAACGAATGCCGGCGAGGCCTGATCACGCTGACCAGTTTGCCCCCGGCCACGATCAGACCGTATAATAACTTCTCCGTCCTCAGTTTCAGGAAGATGTTGTTGATAGAGTGCCGCTGGGACTTGCGTAGTCTCAGACATTCCAGTGCTCCAAGCAGGGCAGAGGGAGAACCCTTTGTGAAGCTATCAGCGAGCGACGACAAAAGCGATTCTGTCCCTTGTAGTGGTTTGCGGAGATCAGTTGACGGCCGGTTGGCGAAGATGTGCTTGAGAGCCGGCAGTGTGAGCGTCGATAGAATCTGCATGTACAACGCGTCCAGTTGAGCCCGGAGCTGCGCATCACTCTCGCCGAGCCGACTGATGACAATGAAGTAGAGGGGGCCTTCCGTCACAATCACGAACCGAGCGTTTCCGGCAGTGAACCCCAGAAGAGGATTCTTCGCACCCTCATAGAAGGAAATGATAGTCTGAACGACACCCATGTACGAGTTGATGAGGCTCAAGTCACCATGTCGACTCCATATAGGCTTTCCAGCAGACGAGAGAATCATATAATGCTTCAACTTTGACTTCCAGAGCAGAAGCCTGCTGTCGTCATCGGAGGCATTGTCTCCGTCCACATCGGGGATTTCGTCGAACTCCGTCTCGAAGCTCGTGAGTCCACCTGGGGTGTTGATTTTCAAGCTGGAAAAAGGTTGTACGTTGGCGGACTGAGATCTCAGGAGCTGCCAAGCCCGACTCTTCTTGTTGAACCCCCCAGCCACTAAGCTGGCAAGATCTGCAGGTGGCCGAGCCGTTGGCGCGAAGCTCATCACGCTCATGGACTCGTCGAGATCGCTGTTCGCCGTGGACAGACCGAAATGATTCGGACTCGCATATCCGCTAATAGATGGTAAGGGTGACGACACGGCCCTCGAGGCCGGAGTGCTAAAGGTTCCTCGTGACCCATCAGGGAACGAGAGTGTCTGGATATCGATCGATGATACGGCTGTCGTCGCTTTCGCCTGTAGTGGCGCAGATTCTACCTCGGGTTTTCGGCGCGGCGGAAGTGGGGGCGGACGCATCTCTTCGACATTGTCACTGACATTGTCGGCGTCTTCTCGGGTCATGGTGGTGTCGCCGTCGTGCGGCCGAAACGAGCATTGTTCTTTGCGACGAAGTATTCTAAGGCAAGAGACCGATATTGAGGGGCCTCGGCAAAAGTACAAGTTCAAACAAAACCATCCTCGTTATTACAGCCGTATGCGCTCATGGCTCACTGACATGACGTCCATGCAAACAAGCGCATTGTTGAGAAGGAAAGCGGTGGTCGTCTGGCGCAATGACGACAATTGGATGTCAAGATAACCGACAGGCCTCAGCCTTGCAGGCCCCACCCGGAGCTTCGCAAGGGTCCAAGCCAATGACACCTGGTTTCACACCAGGCATCCAAATACATACCACTGTAACCTTGTATGTACTGTACCTCTGGAATTCCAACGTAGCCTTCTAGGAATGCATAACCACTACCAGTCGCATATGCAGCACTCCCTCGATATATGATGCCGCGAGAGTGCCCCAGCTATCGATAGCGATGATCGAAGTCCTAATAAGCCGAGGCATATTTGAGAACAAACCCATGGTTCGGTGCGATCATGGCCCTTGAACCTGGTCGAAGGTCTGCCTCCCCGGAGAGCTCTGGCCGGAATTCGCCAGCTCCGCGCCAATGGAGGAACCAGCTTGGGCACGGTACGTAAGGCCCAGGTCGTTCATTCTTCTGTGGTAGCTAACACTGCTGTTGTAGAGGACGTTCCTGTGAAGGACAAACACTACCGCAAATACGCTTCCGGTGTCGACAGGGCGCTCTCCCTCTTCGATACTGCGCTCGAAGAATGGGCCGACTATATATCTTTCTTGAACCGACTCCTCAAGGTGCGCATAGTCATGTACTCCAATAACGTGCAGAGTGCTGACTTTGGTGGTATGCAGGCTCTTCAGGCTCGGCCGTCCACCATCACTACCATCCCAGCCAAGCCTACGGTTGCGAAGCGCCTGTCACAATGCTTGAACCCTTCCTTGCCGTCCGGCGTCCATCAAAAAGCTCTAGAAGTATATAACTATATATTCACGACGATTGGGAAGGATGGGCTATCTAAGGACCTCCCATTATACCTCCCCGGTATTGCTTCGACGTTGTCCTTCGCGTCTCTCTCTGTGCGGACTCCCTTCCTGGATATACTCGAACGGCACTTCTTAGAGCTCAACCCACGGTCCTTACGACCCGCTATGAAGTCGATAGTCTTGGCTCTCCTACCCGGGCTTGAAGAGGAAACTGCTGAGGACTTTGAGCGGACGCTGAAGCTACTGGAACAGTTCAAGGTGTCCATCCGCCCTCCAGGAAGTGAACAGATAACAGCAGAGCACTCAGCAGGCGATGACTTCTTCTGGCAAAGCTTCTTTCTGGCCTCCATCACGGGTGTAAGCCGTAGAGCCGGCGCTCTAGCATACCTAGCTAGAAGCCTTCCGAAGCTCGGAAAGCAGCCAGGGCAGGGCACGCATGGGACAAGTCGAGAGACGAATTTTTCTGAAGAGACCACTTCGTCCAAGCTTGCAGAATTAGTCACGTCTCCGGAACCTGGACTCTTATTGCGCTCCTTTGCCGCTGGTCTTGCAGATGAGCAGTTACTCATCCAACGCGGGTATCTGGACTTGCTGGTTACGCATCTTCCACTCCATTCCAAAGTGCTGCAGACGAGGGTTACGGCTGCCGATTTGGAACTGCTTCTTCGGGCCGCTGTTGGAGTAACCATCCGGCGAGACATGAGCCTCAACAGGCGGCTCTGGACTTGGCTTCTTGGTCCTGAACCTGCTTCCCATGACCAAGATGGCGCGCCTGAGTCTCCCAGCTCAGTATCTGGACATCAACAAGGCTTCTTCGGCTCGAGAACCACATATTTTGAAGAATACGGTCTTCAGCCGCTTACGAAAGCTCTCCTAAGCATGATTAATGATACCCAAGATGATAATCCAGCGGACAAAGCGCGGCCATATCGAATATGTCTCTCACTGATGGATCGATGGGAGATCGGTGGACTAGTGGTCCCGGAAGTCTTTCTCCCTATCGTGGACAGCGTTAGGAAGTTCAAGCTCAAGGCCCGAAGCAAGACTGATTTCACTGAGGTTGTACGCAGCGCAAGCGTATTCTTTGATGGCGTTGAAAGCGGCCTCATCTACAGCGAGATTCTGGGGTTGATGGCCAAAGCTATTGTACCTGGGAGTGCATCTGTCGCTGAGCGTGACGATAAACTCGATCTCGTTACCTTCATCCTGACACACTTCAACATCAGGGAAGAAGAGATGATCACGGTTCATGCTCCGCTGACTGCGCTTGCCGTTTTGTGTATGCTTGACGAGGCCAAAGAGAGAGAAAAGGCTTCGGACTCTGTACACGGAGATCAAGCATCGATAAACGGTAAAGTGCTGGCTGTCGTAGCAGACTTGCTGGACATCGTCCCTGATCGAGCGTTCGCCATCACTACCGGAAAGAACCGGGTCCTTACTATCGAGGCCAAGAACCTGGTGGACATGCCGAATGTTGAGATCCTCAAAAAGATCAAAACATTCTACCTCACTGAACAGGGGAACTTGGAGGCCGCACCCTCTCCATTCGTGCCTCAGAATGTTGCCGAACTTCTCCTCCGGAAGGCTTGCACCCTCAATTGTGGAAGCTTGAACGAGAAGGAATATGGCCAAGATGTGGCAGTCAAAAGTCGGATCCTACTTTTACTTCTAAACAAGATACCACATACGGTTGAATTCGAAGTCAGCGCATTGGTATCTTCCCTACACCGATGCCTTTCTTCCCAGAATGTCTTACCCTTTAACACGTTCTCATCGGCTTTGTCTCTCTCTACCCACCTGCACTCAACCAATCGGATCACATATGTTGAGCTTTCGGAGCTTGTCAACCCTTTAGTTCGTCACGCTTGGATCTTCCTATCAGCCTCTGAACCGAAATATCATGTGGAAACGGTACGCAACCTCTGGGTCTTGCAGACCGCTCTCACGCCACAAAATCGAGATATCGAAGCGGCCATCTGCTCCCTGATGTTGGAAAACGACACCACAGGAATATTCGCTACACGCCCTGCTGAGTCCGGCAGAACATTTACTGTTTTGTGGACACATAGTCTCCAGGATAACCCTTCAGGGGCTGACAGGAGAGGCCCTAAAACCCCTAATGGAGACCTTAAAACACTGCCACGTCTCGCTGGAATGGATAACTATGACGTGATGCTCACAAGGCCGCTTCTATTGATGTTGGATGCACTTACCGATGATCAGACCCAGTTGTTCATGACGGCCAAGAGTTGGTTGCATAGTCTCGTTGGGACGGACAAGTAAGTATGTCGCAACCGTTTCATGACGCCGATGCTAACGATTTGTAGAACCTTTAAGATCATCATCTTGAAGCTGCTAGATCTACCGTTCCTAAGGAGACAACTCGCGACGCGAGACGATGGGACAACACCAGGGCCGGTGCAGTTAACCGAAGACGACGATCTGGATTTGGCATTATATTATCTCCGGACCTTGTCGAACATCTTCCGTTGGTCTCCGGATGCAATTTGGGCTATTCTTGCTCGGAAGACCGTCTCTTCTGAAGCCTTCTTCCCCTCTCTCTCGCATATCAGTAAGTTGCAAGTCTTCTACAATAAAGGAAAACCCCAGTTAACGAAGCGTACAGCTGGCGTTGAAGGCGACGTAACTCTCCAAGAATTCTTCGTACACGCATGTCTGAAGTGCATCGGCTATGAAAACATTCCCGAAAAGGGCGAGGTCAAGATCACTCAGCTTTATCGCTGTGCTCTCACCCTTTTACAACAGCTCCTCTTGAGTCCTTACGCTGAATCACTCTCGTCCCTGCGTCTCGAGCCTCTCCTAATTGACATACTAACACGGTCACTTCAATGGCCGGATCCCTACATCCAAGTGTTGCTGCTAGATGTAGTTTTCGCCGCCTTGAAGCTTCGCGAGGTGCTGCCGGTTGATCCTCCGACGTCACCGACGAGCGAGAAACGTGCTATGAGCATTGACCATACCAAGGGCCTAAGATCGTCACTTTCCTCAGATCGACCGCCAGCTAGAAATCCCCCGCCACCTCCGACACTTCTCAAATGTATTCAGGCCGGGCTGAGCTCCCCCAACAGCCGGCCGGTCCTGGATAGCTGGGTCAGCTTCCTGAGCGAGTGCCTTCCTCTCTACACCGACTCAATCTTTCAGGTATTGATACCACTTGTCGAGACCTTTTGCATGCAGATAGGCGATACCTTTTCAAGCCTGAAGAACGTCTTCCGGGAACCAAACCCAATACTGGGCACTGCATTCAATATCCCCGAAAATACCCTTATTGCCCTGCTCAATGGACTTGAACAAGTATTGGCCAGAGGACACGACAGACTACTGGCTGAAGAGGCTAGAGCCCAGGTTGTCAAGAGTCCGGATCAACCCCAGGGTTTCTTCGGTAACATGGTGTCGGGTGTCTTCTCAACAGACACTCCGCAGTCCAGGAGTGCTACGGCGAATGACCGGCTTACGGTTTTGCTCGCTTTCCAAGATGCCGTGCGAATTTGCTTCACAATATGGTCCTGGGGCCAGGGCGACGATGCTCCTGCTCAAGACGTTACTTCTGCGGCGTCTTTCAACTACACCTCTCTTCGAATGCGAAACAGAGCTCGACGGTTGCTTGAACATCTCTTCGCTGCAGAGACACTGGAGTGTCTAGAAACTGTGATTGGAATCTGGCGCGGTTCGCTGGGCACTATGTCATCCACACAGCACACCGAGGTGCTTAAGCTGTTGCCCGCACTTGACGGTTCACGTCCGAAGCACACAGTTCCGGCATTATTCAATGCCATATACAGTCGGACAAACCCTGGTGCATTGGATCCATCTAGGAGATCGACCCTGACCATTGAGCTTCAAGATACTGATATCGTCATCTTCTTGGTTGATTATGCTCAGACACTGGAGGACGACTCGATGGACGAGATCTGGCAGGATTGCATGACGTTCCTCAAAGACCTACTGGGGAATCCCTTCCCACACAGGCAGACGCTGCCGAGCCTCCTGGAATTCGCCGCGATCCTCGGAGAGAAAGTGGACAATACAAACTTTGGCGAGCAACGTAAGATGCGAAGGGATCTGGCGGACCTCTTCCTCCGGCTGCTCACAGCCATCTTCACTACGCGGCCTTCGATCGCAGAGACCTCCAGCGCCACGGAACACTCGGAGAAGCGGCTGGGCGACGCGCCTGGACAGTCACCCGGTCTAAAGCTGCCAGCGGAGCGAGCAGATGACGTTGTAGGTATACTGTCGTATATTGTTCCAAATCTGCCCAAAATCCTGGTCGAGCCAGACCGCGTCCTCACAGCCGCTACGGCCATATCGACGAACATTATCGGTCCGGCTCTGCGGTCGAAGTCTTTCCCTGATACTGTGTCCAAGAGCACGTTGGTGTTGCTTCACGAGCTTTCCAGACTCCCGAACAACCAAAAGTCATGGAAGAAGGACGTCGGAGACGTGTTTAACGATGGACGATTCTTTGGCTCCAATCTGTCACTCGTTCGAAACGAATGGCTGCCGCTTCTCCGACAGTGGATAGTCAGCGACAAGGACCGCTTGCCCGAAATTGTGAGCCGCATCACGCCACCAAGTACGGCAGGCATCGTCTTCGGCGTCGGAGCGACTTCTGCACGACTCGAGGCCGACCGCAAGACCCAGCTCAACCTTCGACGCATAGCTACACTGATCTTGGCATCTGCAGAGGACACTTTCGTCACGGATCTCCCAACCATACTCGATAAGCTCGTAGAATTGCTGGGCTCTACATCCACTTCCTCGCCTTCATCTACGACCCGTGCTGAGGTGTATATGGTGGTACGTGCGCTCGTGCTCAAGACTAGCCCTATCCACCTCGCGGGTCTGTGGCCCATCATCAATGCCGAGTTGCACGCGGCCATATCATCTGTCGTTGCGCCGGACCACAGTGCTGCGTCGGATACGTACAGCAACGCCTCTGTCCTGCAGGCCTGCAAGCTCCTTGACCTCCTCGTCTGTGTCGCGCCGGATGACTTCCAGTTGCACGAGTGGCTGTTCGTCACGGACACCATCGACGCCGTATACCGGCCGTCGAACTACCAACCGGTGGCGCTCGTCGACGAGCTGTCAGAGGAGCTCGGTTCCGCTATGATCAGCCATGGGGCACTAGCAGAGTTTACGGCAACCGTAGGACCGATTAGACGGACACTTCTCGGGCCTGCAGGCATCAATGTGGAAGTAAGTTTGGAGCGGAAGGACGAGCTGGTGGCCAAGATCTTGAGACCGTTCTTTAGCCAACTGAGCATATTTGCATTTGAGTCGACGTACGCCATGGGGCCAGTGGATTGGGAAGGGTGTACCCAGGGTTTGCTGAAGGACCTTTCCGACGAGAAGAGTATTGTTAAGGGCTTGTAGGATTAGACAATCTGGGACTTGCGTCTCGTGCCTTGGCTCTGCTGGAAGTGGAAGATATTGGTTCAATACACGAGACTGAGCTTAGCCGCCAGTTTTGGTCCGCATAACTGCCAATTTTTTCACCTCGTTATCCTTGTATGATCATCGGCCAATCTGGCGTCGATTCGTCTGGTCCTCAAGATCGATAATCGTGCTAAATAAGTAAGGTATTCTCGTGCCTGGTCGTTAGACGGAAGTATTTACGTACTATACCACGCTAAAACGGGTACCTACAATTTACAGATGACGCTAGCACGCATACTGATTGGTGTGCATGCGAGGACCCACTGCACGGCGGGTGTTGATGTGTAGCTCCCTGCAAATGAACAGGACAGCTTCACCAAGACCGTGCTGTACCTAGACACCGGCTCCTTCTATTGTGATCTTGACCCGAAGAAAACTCACACGGTCGACACAAAAACATCATGTTCAACGCCCTCAACCGGTTTATCTCCCGTCTCGACGGCGAGACGCCGCAAAACAGAGCAAAGTATGGCGCGTTCGGTTTCCAGGTGCTGCGAAACCAAAATCTCCAACTCGGCATTGAGCCATGGTTCGACTACATTGTTGCCATCAATGGCCGTATGATAGTGAGCTACTCGACGCCAGCGCTTCGCTGACCTTGTCTCATGCTAACGCGAACCCCAGGATGACTCCGACCCCAGTCTGTTTGCCCAGGAAGTGCGCAACTGCGCCGGTGGCTCCGTCATGCTAGGACTGTGGAGTGCAAAGGTCACATTTATGCCTTGTCTCTATGTGTGTTTCTGTCCACGTTACTGACGTGTTCCACTCTACAGGGTCAACGGACAAGAGCAATGCACGTCCCCGTCCCTGCGGATACAGCCACCCTCGGCCTGACCCTCCAGTGGACGCCCCTCTCCGTCGTCTCCAACATCTGGCACGTCCTCGACGTCCCTGCCAACTCCCCCGCCGACATAGCCGGACTCATCCCCTACAGCGACTACATCCTAGGCACCCCCGAAGGCGTCCTCCACGGCGAAGGTGGCCTGAGCGAGCTGGTGGAGGACCACATCGGCCGCCCGCTGCGGCTTTACGTCTACAACAACGAGTACAACGTCACGCGCGAGGTGACGATCCAGCCCAGCCGCGACTGGGGGGGTGAAGGCGCCCTGGGCTGCGTGCTGGGCTACGGCGCCTTGCACCGTCTGCCCGCGCCGCTGGACGAGCCCGTCTCCGCGCCGGGCGAGACCTTGTTCGACCTCGATTCCAGCGCGCAGTCGCAGTTCACGCCTGCCACGGGAGGTGGAGTGGTATCCAGCCGGTCCAGTCCGTTCGTGGGCGCAGCCGCAGCATCCCCTCCGCCGCCGCCGCCGGCTGGCGACTTCCTGGTGCCGGCGCAGATGGTCAGCAACGCGCCGCCCTCCGCTGGCTCAGCCCCGCCGCGGAGCAAGAAGAAGGACAGACATCACGGGCACGGTGCGCCAAACCTGATGGATGACTACTTTAAAGAGGAAGAGAAGAAGAGTAGGGAACTGGACGGCCCGGGCGGCGGAGGGCGCAAGACGCCTGTCCCTCCTCCACCCAAAGCGGGAGGTCCGCCGCCACGAGGGCCGCCGAAGGCTGGGGAGACACCTCCACCTCCGGCAGCACAAACAGCAGGGGATTGAGAGTAATCTAGACGTTATCATAAATCGCAGATTTGCAATTTCTCGGGTGCCGCCTTTTAGCTGCTGCTCGTGGCATAACCTTAACTCCTGTAACTGTACATGTTCTGCCCCTTAGGCATTTGATTGCAACCGCCATCCAAGCCAAGGCTAGGCTCGCATCCATCCGACTTTCAAAGTCCTCTCTATCCCGGACGACGGCTCAATTGATGAAGTTGACGCAGAAGAAGTGCAGGATGAGACTGCAAACTATGTAGTCGGCAAAGGCCCTAGATCTCTGTTAGCCTATGCAGTATTTGCCAGACAATGTACGAGCATGTGATCCCTTACCTTTCAGGAGATACGGACGGGAAGTCGGACTTGTTAGCTTCGGTGGTTTGCATTCGGAGCGAGGCTGTGTAAGGGCAAAGCAGTCAGCATGACGTCCGGAAAGCACAGTAACCCAATGCAGAGTAGATCAATCGCTCACCAGTCAGGACAAACTGCCCAACCGTCGCGGAGAATCCAGAGAGGAAAGCATTGAAGGGCTATTCGGCACATAGTCAGTATTTCCGTCCTTCGCGCTGCTCGTACAGCTGGATCCGGGATCCGGCTCACGTAGTTTCCAGCAAGGATGCAGTAGAGGAATTGCAACGCGCCGACGACGACCAGGAAGGCCATGAAGATATCAATGAGCTTCGTGCGCTGCGGCGTCGTCTTGAGGTAATGGCTCCAGACGTTGCTGACAACCTGGGCCCAGCTGTCTTTCGATGCCAATGAGACCTTGTGTAGTTTGGCCCCGGTTGCGGTTGCCGGTACAGATCCTGCGGTAGTCAGACCTGTTTGAGTCGTCGCCGCCGCTGACGGGGTGATGTCCCGCGCATTGTGTCGTTTCGGCGCCATTGTTGCGGTGATGTGGTGTGGTTTGGCCTTGCGAGGATGTCTGAATAGTATTCCCGCTGTCGTCTTTGAAGTTCGGCCGCCAAGCCGCAGCTCCCAAAGGGCCACGCAGCTAGAACTGAATCCCTGCAGCGCACGGACCAGCATAGCTGAGGTACGTACAACTATGGGGGCGACTCTGGGGAGGCAAACGCTCATTGGTTTGATATTGGACAATCTGATTCGAGACGGTGATTGGCTGGATATCCAAGAATGGTCACGATGCTCATTGTGAATGCCCTCTTAGGATCCATTCACTTTGAACGTTGTGCTCTGATCTCGAGTCTCTATTCCCTCCCATGAGATATAATCTTGTCCATAGCAGTACGCCAATAAGGGTTCTACAAAGTCACCCGATCCGGCCTTTTCTACAACAACGAGGATCAAATAGCCCACAATGAATATGTTTGATGTGAGTGAACCAAGCCTCTTCTACTGACCTTTGACCATTTTCTAAGTGTTCTACATATGGCATATGTGTTGACAGTGGCAATAACAGGCTTTACATCCTCACCAGGAGGACCATCTGCACCTCCGACTTCACCGGGCCCGATCCGTTGTTTTGACCAGCCAAGAGTGAGGCCCTCCTGCTTTCAGCTACTTTTTGTAAAACCTGACAAACCAGGCGTGGCCCCCAAGTGGGATGTGTTGGGTTCTGCCAGCTATGTCTGAGCCGTTTGTCCGCCCACGAGCGCCACTCTCGTGCCTGGTCTGTCCTGCTCACCGAGGCGTGACAGCGGTGTGAAACTCCTGTATCGTGGTGTTGCTGCTCAGATCAACTGACCAGAGACCGGCAAATCATGGCGTTGCGGTACCACTTACTCGTCGCACGTCATGCATCCCTATAAGCGTACTCGCCCATAGCTCACACCTCGGCAGGCTCGTCGAGATCCGCGCCGCCCAACGCACCTTCGAAGGTGCCTACATGCGCACAGCCTTGTCGCAGTTCTCCTTCAGTCTCATCATCCTCAAGATCTTCACATCGGAGTTCTACACCATCGGCGCGCTGTTTGCCGTCTACGGCGCGGCCATCATGCTGGTGGCCGCGTACCGCCGCTACGAGGGCAACCGGCAGTTCTTTGACGACGAGGAGAGCGAGGAGGAGAGCTACACGGAAGCCGACGGGCGGACGAGGTCCATCAGGCGGAGTGTGGTCGTCAGGAAGAAGTTTCGGACGAGTGGGAATACCGTGGCGTTCCTGGTGGTGCTGAGTTTGCTGGCATATATCAGCTTGATGGTGTTGCTGTGGCAGTTTGTTTCGTGAGGCTGGCGGTCTGTGAGTGTTACGATGATGATATCCTAGACTATATGCAGGATACGGATGCGAAGCGCAAGCTAAGAGACACATGGAGACGTTCTCGAGCTCGTGTTACGCGCCCTCGTCAACAACCAATACTTTCCTCCGATCAGGGCTAGATTCGGGGAGTGCTTGTACACGTGATATGGAGGTGGTACACACCTCAAATCAAAGCTCTTCTTCTGGCGACGGCTATACTCTTTACCTTGTCAGGGGCCTGTGCCTACGTCCGCCGTACGACGAGAGAAAGCCTTTGTCAACGCCGATGATACCAGAGGCCTCTCAACAACATAGACTCGGAAGTTCACCGTCATTCTTCTATTATGGTTCACAGCCCACTAGCGCAATGGTCTTGTCCAATGTGATGTCCTAGGCGACGCCGGCATATGCTCGGCAGGATCACAGTGTGACGACAAGACCCGAACACCTGCATACGGAAAGTGCGGGGAATGTGCACCCCTATTCAGCCCTTGCGATGGTCCTGCTGCTCATTGGAGGACGTTGGATTAGTCTGGAATTTAACATTTACGGCAGTGCGACAAGACTATCGAAAGGATGTTAGGCAGTGCTAGTGTCGTTCAGGTTGCATTTGGCATCATGCGGTGATAGCCGATCGCAACGTACCGGCATGTTAGTTGGATGTGAAAAGTGCTAAGATCGCTTTGGACTATACTAGATTGGAGAAATACTGCATATAGACCAGACCGTAAGACGATATTTCGGGAAAGATGTCTCTACCTCCCGGTGGGAGGACAGTCACTTTTCTTGCGAGTGGTGATTCGGGACGCAGTACTAATCTAAGTCTTGAAGGTATGACTTGGAACAAGCGTCGATAGAGATGCTAGGAATAACATGAAGCGTTTTGGGTACAAGTACATACATCCATCGCCTTGGCCGTCCTCTATACACACCACTCGCACTACGCAAACATATCCGCTCCAATGACTGCGAGCGTGAACACCTGAAATTGGAGACGACCACTTCGCCTGCAGCTTTCCGAAGCTGAAAAATGAAAAGGAGCAGGTGAAAAAGCATGAAACCAAAAGATTGCAAACATTACATCTGAGAGAAATGAAACACAGCATAATTTTTATATCTTCCTTTTTGAGACATCGATATCCTCATTCCTCCACTTTTCCTCCATATACCGCACAAACAATAACAGAAAGGTATGACAAACAGACGAAAAAAAAGAAGATGACAGAGGATGACAGAGGATGAAATGCAAACAGACATATGCAATAAATCAGAAATCCCCCCATCCTGCCGTCCCCGAATGCAATTTTCTCCCACCAGACGCTTGTTGCCGAAGCTTTAATGCCATCTCGAGGTGTCTCTACGGTGCTGTCACCGTCGAGGTGGACCTTGACAGTGGAGTAGCCGCCGTGTCGGTGTAAGTGATGTTTCTTTCCCATCCCTTGTCGAACCCTTTTCTTCCCTTCGCACATAATGTCCCTATTCGTCCCGTGCCCTGTCTATAACATCTAACATCGCAAGCCCGTCCGCACTGAATCCCAATGCCGTGCCGTTCATACCCTCAAGTTTGCCATGCCGCCGCCGGTCCATCCCAAAGCTTGTATGCAGGGGATGTATGCAACCCGTTCCTAACAGGGAACTACCCGAACCCACTTTCCGACGAGATCCATGGAGGCGGGTTCATCCCTGTACTCCTTTGGAAGCACCACTTGGATGCCTTCCATCTCAAGCTCCCCCACACACTAGAGAAGGGAAGACCTCTGGTCTCAAAGCTTAAACTCACGACAACTTTGACGTTAGCAACAAACTCATGCAAACTTGTCTCTTCCATGCAACCGTTATTACATCCCACCTTTTCCGTCAAGGTCTCCGGCTAAGCTCGCCCACCCCCAACAAGGGATACCCGGCATTGACGGCGAGATTAAGCAATTCCGAAGAGAGAAGAACGAGTCGAGATGCAGGGCACGAAAACGATGCTGAGCTGGCCTGCACCGAGATGCATAGGCATGGGCGTGAAAGCCTGATGATAGCTCGTGACTCGCTCCGGGAGATTTTGATCCAGTGACGACAGTCGACTACAAATAAAACGCGCCAACCCGTCTTGGTAGCCTAGGTCGCATTCGGAGTCGTTTTTGTTTCTTTTTCGAGGAGTTCGTGATCTTCGCTCGCTGCAGTGCCAGCTAAGGGCTGGTGGTACACTTCGTGTCGCAAATTCCCTATCCGGTCGGGAAGATGCAGTACGCTCGGACGCCACAGGCCTCGATCACCAGCCTTGTCAAACAATATTGAACGAGCTCGTACAGATCTCCCTCCGCTTGGACAATGACAGATAAGATTCGGTCGACGCCAGAATATATAGGCTCTGCTGTTCGCGCATTGCAGATGTCGATAATGCCAAGTACGTTCCCGAGTGTGGTTTGTAGCAAGCAGGGTTTCCCTTCTTTAAACACACCATGATCCAAGATCTCAACCTTCAGAGATGGTGCCAGTATGCATATTTCTTCCCTGTTGACTTTCGACACGAGTGTGCAAGTGCCGTCTCATGACTTGCAAAGCGCGGGCACAGCGCCTTCCCAGAGTGTATGTCGTCGGAAACTGTCGGATCAGAGTCGGCGTGTGCCTTCCTCTGCCTCATCGTTCGGCATAATACATGCTACCTCCCGGTGGCTGATGTTCATTTGAGTGGTGAACAGCGTCTCCCGGGCCAAGTTGTTGCTGGTGTGTTCCCTCAGGGTACCATGTCCCATAGCTTTCACTCGGCTTCGCATATGAGTACTGTTGCCACGTCGCATAGTGAGGTGATGGAACTGCGCCAGCTGATAGCGAAACATGGTGGTCCATTGTCGTCCCCGGAACAGTCTCGATCCCGGGAATCGTGGTGGCAATCGGCGGGGGGTACATGTCTGCAGACATTGACGCTGCTTTACGATCGTAAGGGCGGCTCGAGTGAGGGCCCATTTGGGAAATTGGAGGATACTGCTGATGCTGGTTTGCAATATTATCTGAGCCGAAGGACAGAGATCGGGGTGGTGGCGCAGGGTAGGATGACCATGCCATGTCTTCCCTCGCCGAAGGCTCTCCACTGACAGAAGCGCTCCATGTGGCGGAGGGAGGCGGTCCTTGCCCTGCGTACGGTGAAAAGGCCGGTGTTGCAGGGGTTATGGGTGATTCTGCTGGATATCGCCAATTCATGTCATTGGGCTTCGATGAGCTCGGACTGGCATCAGCAGACATCCAGTTCGTCATGCCGGAGTGTCCGTACTCGAAAGTTCGAGTGGTAGATGCACTCGATGGCACTTTCAAATGTCAGTGATACGAGGAGGCGAGACGAGGGGGTCTTCTTCTTTCCCAACTCACTCTTCGCTTCTGGAGAGAAACTCTCCGTTCCTTGCGGCTTCATTGGCGGCGCCATGTTCTGGATCGATGGCATCGTCAACTGTGGGTAACCTTGTTGCCCATGGATGTCAGATGGCAAGCCTGTCTGCATCGCTGGAGATGATGAAGCAGATGCTATTTTTGGCCCCATCGATGACCGAGAGGACGACTTCTGTCTCGTGTCTTGTGGCGGTTGTTGATCCACCGGGAAAAAGCTGCATTCTTTCTTAAGACGGATACAGTTGACGCATCGCCCCTGGATGTCTGCGGGAGATGGTATGCATCTTATCTTTCGTCTGCGGCAGTGCCCTTCGACGAAGGAGCCAAGTTAGCCTTCCCCAACGATTCTGGTCAGTTGTTCTGCTGGGATACCCAGAGAATACTTACCACATGCAACCGAAGTGCGATGGTAGCCCAGCTTGTTCCTTCTCTTCTCCGCAGCCGCAAGATTCAGGGCGTTCTGTTCAGCCGCAGAGTTCTGCGATGGAGGAAGCTGCGACTGCTGCGTCTGTGTCTGCGGTGGCCGTACGCTAGGTGACGAGATGGATCTCTTTAGCTTGATGGAATTGGAAAACGATTCTCGTCGCTCCTTCATCGAAGGGTCCGAGTCGGGGTTCGGTCTCATGTTCATTGCCGATGGTGGCTGGTGGTGTGCTGAGTAGTTGGGCATGTAGCCCGATGGCTGTATATCCATATCAGCGCCGTTCTGAGGCGGCGGAGGCGGATATTGATACGACATGACGTCTGTCATGGGCTCTGGTGGATGGATGGGATACACAACGGAGTCGCCAGATGCCCAAAACTCCAGATTCGATTTCAAAGGTGGTGGAGCAACGACTGCCATGAACGGTTCTCTGGGCCTCTCTTTTCAGGGCACTGAATTGAGAGAGGGATCCGAATTATTGGAAACAGTTAAGACAGAAGAGGTGGCCCGAGAGCGGTGAGGGTTTGACGGCGGCTCTGTGGGAAGCAGAACCTTGTTTAACTGTGTTCCAGGGCTTGGTGATACTGGCGACGCTTGTGGGCGCAACTGGGACCTTATGGCATAGCTTCCGACCGAGAGTCGCGTGGTTCCAGTCCTATGTCTGGGCCTCGGAACTCGTGGCTATTCTCCTGCTTTGGTCTCTCGTCGTCGATCAATAACTGAAATGGTGTTGATGTTATGGAAGACAAGATTCCACGCCCAGACGCTGGTAGGTGATGCGACAAAGATACTGACAAGAAGGAACCGCTCTTGTTGGATGATGGTACACGCAAGAAGTGACAATCCCAGGGGCGATGGGCGACTCTAGGCCGTACAGGACTCAAGTAACAAGAGATAATAAACCAATAGGGATGAAGTCGCAGTGTGAGTGGTTGTTCTTTTCGGCAACGGGGGGGCGGGAGAATGAAGCAATGTGACTGGCGACTAAAATATAGCCCAGTCAGTGTCTGACCTGGCAGTGGCGGTTCCTTTGCAAGGGTTCGACCAGACACGGCACGAGCTGTCGCTCGCTAGGATCAAGTGTGGTTGAGAGGGGCCGGGTCCGGACACGGAGGCAGCCACAAGGGTCCAGGAAAGAGCCGAATCGTGGAGTAAGGAGGCCAGGAATGCGGAGCTGAGTGTGGAACAAGCACTGACGGTCTTCGACAACGACGACAGCACACGGATCTCTTCCCCAGGGTTTATGTGGATTCTGATCGGGACCGAATCCATGCAGCAGCGTATGTCATGCAACTGCTGTTTTTGGAAGTTCAAGTACGACGTTCCAGACACTCAACGGCACGGCATTCGAACCAGCAAGGGGAGGTCGTCTCGGCTAGTACGAAGCACCTAGTGTTGGAGTTGGGGATGTGACGTTCTTGACAGTTGATGGTAACCTCACGGCAAAATAAGGCAGGAATGCTTCCGGGGCCTAAGACCGATTAATCGTTCTGATGGTCGGCGGATGGGAAGCTGTAAGACGCTGTCTATAACAACAAGGGTGTGGAGGTGTTGGGCAGCGCAATGAGGAAATCTGTTGCGCGGCCGTGGAAGGGAAATGCGTCCGAGAGCTGTCTCGACCCAGTCGTGTGTTTGGTGGTTTGCTTAAGTCTTGTGGCTTAAGAACCATAGACGTAAGTTGAAGGTCGAGTTTCCGTCCAGGGCACAAGTTTGGGGCCGACCCGTTGTTTTAAGGTACGGGTTGTGCGGTGCTGCCAGGATGCTGCAAGTACTGGATAAGCAGAGCGCCAGGCATTCAACTCGAAAGCCAATACCAGTTCACGACGCATATAGCGTGTCAGCCTCCAAGACTAGGAAGCTCTAGCAATCCAAAAGCGTCGTCGATGACGGGATGGCTGAACGCCAGGATTCGAAGGTACTTGTTCCAAAAAGATGCCAAGGTACCCAGTCAAGGGTCCAATCGATCAGTTGGAGCAACAGAACACGCTAGGGACGGACCAGTCCAGGTATCCAGCAAGCCAGCGGCGCATTCAGGTCCTACCCACTCAACGCGTCTGAGAGTGAGAGGAAGAGGTGGACGGTCGTTTGTTGCTTTTTCCCGCTTCCCTCGATTTGTCGTTGGGGTGGGTGGCTTGGAGCTTAGGATCAGATCTCGAGAGCGTCACCGCTTGGAGGATCGGACGCTTCAGATACCTGAAGAGTACAACAAGATCCTGGTTGGACCAGAACACCGAGTTTTTCAGAAAAGCGAATGGTGGTTGGTTAAACAGAAAGATCAAAGGATGTTGTCGAGTTGACTTATAACAGCAAAGTCGCAGGATGCTGTTTATATTGGAGCTCTACAGCTGGGGATGGCGTTGATATGCAGGACGTGGCAGGGAACGACACAGCACCCTGTTTGTTATCATGTAAGAAGAAGCAGACTGGAGAATGAACAGACATATATTAGCCATGTCAGTAAGGTAAGGTAGGTTAGCGAGGTGTTGTCGAATTCTTGGTTTCGTCAAAACGCATGTCTTTTTGCAAAAGTAGCGCTGATACGGGTGTGGAGAGGGGAAGCGCTTGAGATTGGGCAAGAACACTGCTCTGTACACTGCAGTCTTCGCTCCTTCCTGATTCCCAGGCCATCATGGACCCAGAGGCTAACTTGGAAGAATCCAATGGCTGTTAGAAACTGGAGCTGGATCAATTCATCCTTCCATCATTGCCAAAAGCTGAAACGCCCCTTCGCAGCGTGGGAATTGGAAGATTTCTCGGAAGCACTGACGCACTTTCTTTTACTGTCCGTCCTTCCAACACCGATCATGGCTCCTGGCCAGTCTCAAATCGCCCAGATACACAATTAACCGATTCTGATGTGCGGCAAGCATAGTCCTCGAGACTCAGAGCTCGTACTTCCATCTTGAAATTGCAGATTTGTCCACCATATTTCGGTGGCTGACGCAGTCAACCCTACCGATGTGCAAGTGTGAATTCGTAACATGCTGGTATGTATGTACCTGTTCTATAGCCCTCTATTCTTCCTATAATATCCAGGCCGTACCCGTCAGGGTTCCGCTCGCCCAAGACCCTGGAGTGCCAGGGCTGAAGGGGGTACTTGGAGTTTTGGAGGGCTATAACAGATCGTCTCATGTCCGGAAGAGTATGGTTAGCCGGGTGTACTCGACGGAGTAGAGCAATTCCTCTGATGAAGCTAGCGATAGCGCTAGGACTTATACGTAAAGGACTGATCCCAGCTGGCTCTCCATCATGCAGAGCCGGGTCTGGGTCGGGAGCTTTGAATCACCGAAAGCCCCCTCTGGACCGGAGAAGAAAAAGGAAGCCCTTAGCAAGTGTATCGGGATCAATAGAGAGTCGAGGTGAGAACCCTTTCCACCCATACTCTCCAACTCCTCCCCGGGCAGCAACACTACCTGAGGTACCGTAGGTAGAGTACATGTGTCGATTTTTGGGGTACTATGTAAAATGACACTCGAAGATTGATTGACACAAAAGACAGGTGGATGGGGTGGGATTTGGGGGATCCCCCGCCGCCCCTTGTCAAGTAGCCGGCGTCGACACACCCCGGGCCCGCTTTAGTGTGTCAGGGGTAAGCGCTCCCCACGTACGTGGACAGGCTTTGTGCTAAAGCGACCAGTTTTATCCCAGTAAAGTCCGTTCCACGTCTTCGACTTTGATCGAGAGACAGACTGCCTCAAGCCTGAATGACGATTCTTTCTTCCCAATGGTCCCGGACATTTACGCACAGTGCGTGCTAATATCGGCAGTGGGAGAGTCGTGAAAGGTGCCTCTAGCCAGTCAGCATGTATCGATGTGTAGATCCGACATGTCAGGGGATCGATTGTGCCACATCGGGGATCGCGGAAGGCACCAAATACACTAGCCATGGTAGGGAAAGCTTCCAGAAGCTGATCGACGATATGCGAACAATGCTGGATGAGTTAGGGACCGGTCCGCGGCGACTCCGACATTAGAGGGAGAAGATTGAAGAAGTCAGAGACTGCTAGTCTATGCGACGATATCCCCCAAGCTCTTTAAGACAGATCATCATCTGATATGACTTGTCTTGGAACTGTCCGCCCAAACCCGAGTTAACAGACCTGGCAATGTTGCAAGATACTACTTTGACACTCCGGCCCGCTCAGACGAACTAGGGGAATGGGCCGGGTACCTTGCAGCACCAATGACCTAATCCTAGCTAACCAGCATTGGTAAATTGCACAACGGGATCGCAGCTGGCCCATTGCAGCCTAAGACATCCATCATTAGTCGTCTATGATAGCCTCCGTGGGAAAGAAAAAAAAAAACTTGGCTTCGCATCGAGCAGGCAGCTGGTTATGACCTTCGTGTTGTGTGCGTGTTCTATTGCCCAGACGAGTCACTTTCTTTTTTGGGACAAGATGTTCTCATATCCAGAACCGTAAAGAAGTCATTATTGGTCTTGGCTGTCATAGGGTCCGCATACCAAACCAACATCTCGTGACTCTAAGCCACCGTCGGCTTCTCGAAGAATCTTCTGGACGTTGTATGATCAGCGAAGATGGCCAAGGAACGTAATACTCCAGATGAACGACATAACACTGAAGAGATGGGATGAACTCTTGGGCAACTCACGGTACTGTCCCATCTGCCCATGCATGTGAGCATGCATGGCATGCAGCTGTTCCAGTCGTCGATCTGAGATTGATCTACCGCCAGGGGTGCAAGCCCTAGCGGTCGATCAGTCACAGGGACGCGCCGAAAATTGCGAAAGTCAAGGACAAGCAAACTGCGGCCCTACAAAAGAAAACCAAGACCCAACATCTTTGAAATCCGTCCGATGAAGATGATCAAACTACGGTCAAGCCGGGATGGCGATCGTCGGGCAGATTTTCTTAGCAAAGGTAACCGTGACAACATACGACGTCACTTAATCAAGCAGGTCACATCGTACACTGCCTCTTCGACGGACAACTTGTAGCAGACGTAATTCAATCGAGCAAAACTCGGGTATGACAAGCTCGACAATAGGCATCGACCTGGTAGCTTGTTCTCGCCTGCTTAGGACTCGCACTTGTTTTCAGGACGGTCTAGGATAGATTATGTCCGGACCAGAGTATTCGCCGGCCCTTCTTTTTCACCCGCTGCACGCTTGTGCTAAAACATGACAAGATGACATGGAGACACTCGCTGTTGCACAACTTTAGAGGTGTAATCTACCTTAGTTTGCCTCTTCGAAGACGAGGAAGTCTTGTCTAAACATTAGAAAGATGATACGTACTGCCATTATGGCTGTGGGACAGGTGAAACCGCGGAAATGATGCAAGAGACGACTTTAGACTCGAAGGAAAACCTCCTATGAAGACAATGAGGTAAGACTTTTAAGGTTCACCGAGCCTGTTGGTGCATGATTGACCGGCATAGGTAGAGGTTGGTACGTAGTGGAGCTGTGTCTGACCCAGCAGGGCTGACGGAAGACACAACCGCCGGCACCTGCCGGCATCTTATCTCACTGCCAGTGTGGGTCGCGCTGAGATCTTGAGTTCACTGACTCCACTCTGATTACAGTGGGGCTAGTTGCTCCAACGTCGATTCATCGTCCGCAGCGCCAAGATTCCGGAAGTACTGTACAATCACCAGCTTCAGGTCCAGCATCTTGACAAGGCTGGGACAACTTCACTTTCTGTCAAACATTTTTCAAGACATAGACATTGATTCCGGTTTGGCCAAATCCTAGCGATATCGCACGTACGAAAGGATGCTCAAGCTTGTGACCCCTGGGAGGACTGGCCGAAACGAACACCATCGCCGATACCTGAGCCAGCTGTCTTCTCGCTCGGCCCTGCAAAGCTAGTGAGTGCCTCTATGGTAAAATTTTCAAAGCAGGAGCACATAGCATCATGGTCTGGCCTCTGGTCGACTGCCCTGTGGGCCGATAACGTCGTGTATCCGTCACCAGCCGTTTGATCTTCTTTTAGCCAGAATGCAACAGAAGATGTACACTCTACCTCGTTCAGCCTCATTGGGCTCTCGTCTCGACGCCTCCATCTGGCAAAATCGGTGGCCGGCCCGGTGTGCTCGGGTCCTTTGCGGCCAATGTCGTGGAGCAATGTCTCGTCACCTCATCACTACTCTTCTAGAGGCGTTTCGCGAGTCTCGACCCTGGTGTAAGGGCCTTGTACCCTGTCTGAGGCTCTCACAATATCGACCTGCATTTGCCAATGACCATCGAGGCTGCTGACCCGGGAAGCTATTTCGAATGTCGAAGGGAAATGGCACCGAAAACATCAGCTAGCAATTTATGGCAATTTGTTACGGTACTTGGTTAAATCACGGCCAGCCGAGGGTAGCATGGTCCGGCTGCGAGACATAAACATGGAAAGAACAGAGCCACTGACCTGTCATCTGGCGAGACAGGTTATGTCAACTTGTCGATTTGCTTGATGACATCAGGGTCCGTCTTGCTGGCACAAGCCCGTTCATTTGATGGGTCCGGCCTCTGCGCGACCATCGAATGCCGGACATAATTTCACGTGTTACCGTGTTCGGCGTGCCGTCATCTGAGGCATGAACGACGGGACGGCCTTCGGCACCATCCGAGCCTTGTTCTAGAATACATTCCGTTCCCGAGCACCGACCGTCGAAATCGCCTTGCAGCCATGGGCGAGCCGCTCGTGGAAATCGAGCCGCCTCCATATGCGGTGATCGTCCCAACGTCACAGTGTGCCATGTCCCAAATTTTGCACAGCCCGGTGCTCTGTTCCTTCCGTCATCATACAGACCCCTAACTGTTACATCGCATCTTGCCATCACGGTGTCCGGGCCCGCACATGGGACGCTTGCACTTTGGGACGGACGAACAGGTGGACCAAGCATTCACTATATCCCATCATCAAGATATGCAGTGCAATGTAATGGAGATGCGGCGATGGTACATGCCGTTACTTGCAGCTAGGCCAGAATGCAACGGAGCTTTACAGCTCGATGCGAGTTTCCGCCCAGGCATTCTGAGCGGTAATATCCGCCAAACAAGATTACACAGAGCTTCGCGCATGCTTCAGAGGGGATTTCTCTCTCTATGGTACACCGCCGTTGGCCATTATCGTGGATGGTCACGGATTGAAAACGAAGCAACAACCGACATACAAAAGTCCTTTCTTGTTAAGGCAGTGTAGTGACCCCCACGTCAGCTGTGTATATGTCCTGGACTGAACATCTACGGTACATCGGCTACGCTAACACTCCAAGGAGATTCCGCACTCGGCAAAGCCAAGATGTCTACACATGAAAAGCCTTTGCCCAGCGTCATCTCGGACGGTCGACCAGGTGAAAGGGAACAGATAACATGCCCACGTATTCATTGGGCCATATGGCTAGTCCAGTGACCATCACGCCTTGAAACAGCCAATCCATATATATCCTTGGACATTTGGCTGCATTCTACGTTAATGTCGCAAGATAAGATAGCAAGCTGGTCAACAACATTGCAATGAAGGAGCCTGCTGGACATTTGCACAGATCAAGGACCAGCATCGAAATGAACAACGTCTCAGCACAGAGCAGGGGATATCAAGCTCGCATGCTCGCATTCTCACACCGAGAAGCGAAGCCAAGTTAGCGTGGGGGACAGGAGGCGCCTCTCAGAGGACATATCAAAATCGTTTCTTGGCTATCTTGATGTTATGATGTTACCAGGCTTTTCTTGCTATCACACATCTGCGAAGTGAAGAGATAGCAGACACACGTCGCCAATCGCGCTAAAGACAAGCCAGCAGCAACAGCAGCCATGTCCCTAAATATGGCGCCTCAAATGAGGTAATCTTCGACGTCTTCTCAACCACCCAAGTTCCCGGTACAGGAGATTCCCCAAATCTCGGGGGACTGCGCCGCACGCTCGCTCCCGAACAGGATTCCCTCACGCCGGCGTCTGTCCATATGCTTGCATCAGTACACGCAACGGACCAATCGTTCGACGGCGCTTAATCCGGCGCGGAAAGGCCGCGGGGTGGAAATGTTCCGTGATATCTTACACCCACATCAAAGATTCCTCTTTGCTCTCCTCTCTTTCGGCACCGGTACGGGGCCTGGTTTTACGTGCCGGCATGCCTGCGAGAGAGCAGAATCTTGGGTGAGGCTACGGCGGTATGTAAGGTATATGTACGCTCGGACATGACGTGGCTGAGTAGCCGGAGAATAATTGGTCCATGGGCCAGGTTCCGTACACCGTTCCTGTTTGATTTTTGGATATGGTGAGCGTTGCAGCGCGGAAGTCGCGCTAGCTGAATATCTGATTGCCGACTGGGGACGACGATCCTGTTCTGCAAAGGTGGTTTTCCTTGGCTCCGAGGAGCCCAGTGTCTTTGCTTCAGACAGTGACGGCGAGGAGTTATCGGACTCCACGAAGAGAAATTTGCGCCTCACCGCCTCGTCGCATTATCCTGTCAGACCGTGACTGGACACGGCGGTAAGGTGTCTCTTAGTCTGAGCCCAAGATGGAGCTACCGTTCGTCAAACGAAGACTCCAAGAAGCTCGTTCCTCTGAAGGCGGGATCCATACAACCTCGGCTGGCCAACGTTCCCATATGAGCCTATGCACCAGTGCTATTCGCATCCGTGTCATGCTTTATACACAGTACACCAGAAGACAGTCATATATACCTTTGCAAGGCTATTAATCTCTGTCGTCGAAAAGCGTAGAAGTACGTATGATGATATCCTGTAGGGTGCCGCAACACCACCTCATTACATCATAAAAGATTCGTCGTTGAAGCGAAGACAGTCGAAAACATTTCGGGGTGCATATCGGTGACGGGGCATTTACAATTTCTAGAAGAGAAGTCATGGCCATTCTTCTCCCACATCTTCCTAAGTATCGGGCTTTTCCCAAGTCTAGCCAGAGGATGCAACCATGCTCGCCGGCTCGGATGACGGAATAGGCGCCACAGTAATCATGTGATGCGCCGGCGCGGCGAGATGACTTGCGGTTTCGACCTCGGTCGTCGCTCGCGATATGGTTCGAGGGAAGCAATACTCCTTCTCGACGAAGACCTCTCTCAAGAAGGTAAGGAAGGCCTGTACCTCGCTCATGGTGCTCATTGGGCCTAGACTGGCTCTAACGACACTGGAGGCAAATCTGTCAGCATCCATACCCTTGGCAGCATAGGATGTGTGGTAACTATGCCACATGTAGGCGATATTGGTTTCGCTGGTGATGACTTACCCCGTGGGTAGCTGGTGAATCAAGCTGATCCCGTCCGAGCCGCAGTGGTGTCCTGCGGATCGGGCACGATCGAGCTCCCATGGTTCGTAACGGAGAGCTGTGAAGAGGCCACCTGGGCAACAGATTCCTGGAGTGTCATATTGTTAATCCCCGATCGTGGCGAGAAGAGGACGAGGACGAATGAAAAAAAGTATGGGCGGAACAGCAGATAGCTGTGTCTTCCATCTAACATAAGGGAGGCGTTCAAGGGGGTGGTGAGCGAGACAGAGGTGACGGTGAGCTTACCTCCAGAGCGGATGTACATCCGCTTCTCGTTCGCCATGCTCTCAACAGTAGAGTATGGAACATAGGTTCCGTCCTGCCTGAACACGTTGAACGCAACAGTGGCACCTTGTCGCTTGGGATCACCGAACGCCTCGTCGTCGCTGTATATGTGGCAGACCGGCTGGCCGTTAGGATGGCGCAGGGCGGCCATACCGTCGTACATAACTCGTACCAAGTTCGTCGTATGGCGCGAGATGTCTGCCATCGATCCGTAAAGTCTCTTGTGGACTTTGATCGCCTCCCCAAGTGCCAATATGCTGTGGAATGGCAGCGTACCGTCTTCCAGTCCCTCATGGAGGGAGTGGCGGCTCTCTTGACCGGGGCTGGATTCCAGAGCTTTGGACTTGTGCCAGGCGCTCCCAACTGCTGACACCATCGTCACTGTGCCACCGCCAAAGTACTTGCGCAAGGCTAAAATATGACCCGACTCCCTGCGGACGATCAAGCCGCCTAGATCTGGGAACCCAAAGATCTTGTAGAACGACACGCAGGTAAAGTCAGGAGCTGAGCTTGGGTCTCGGAATACAGCATCCAGAGGACTCGTCATCGCCAGTGCTGCCGCGTCAAATAGACTGTAGGTATTCTGGAGAGCCTGTGATTGCCTGAGGCGCTTCAACCACTCAAGTGGCAATCGTCGTCCGTTGAGGTTTGACTGGCCTGGGTATGCCAGCAAGCCGAGCCCGGTTATATTCCGGCGGTGGACAATTCTACCACTCGCTGGGTTCTCGAGCCACGCAGCCACGTCATCGTCCATTTCGAAGCAGTGATGGTCGCCATTGGTAAGTTCTCTCACTCCAACGAGACTGGTGTGGGCCTCCTTGTGGTAGCCATACCAGAAGGACCCTGTCCTCGTCTTCTCTGCCAAGTCTCGAAATGAGTCGGCAACCAGCTTGATGCCCGCCGTAGCATTTGATACGAAGATAAGATCGTAGTGCCTAGGGTCGGCACCGAAGAAACGGAGAGCTTGTTCTCTGACGGCGTCGACCACGTCACCTGACACCTTGGCCGGTTCGTTGGCCGAGTGAGGGTTACCATAAAGGCCTGCCATCATCTTGCCAGCAAAGGCCTCAACTGTTGACTTGGCGTATATTGTAGCACCACTGTGATCCAGATATATTCCTGATTTCCTTCTTGATTAGTTTTACATTTGATCTGCCTTTGAGTGGGCACTTACCCTTGCTCATGTGGGGATATTCCTCTTGCCGGATTACCTCTACTGGCTTGCTATAACCGACGGAGTGGCCTTCCTGAGCTTCGCTGTAGAGAACATTGTGCGTGTCTTGGGATATGTATTGTCCAGACATCGTGTCATTGTATTCCGCGATTGGCAGAGTGCGGATAGGCTCGTTTGAAACTGAGAGCAGTCTTGGTCAACATGCCTGAGACAAAAGAAGCCTTGGGTGTGCTCACTTGTTCTTCGAACATATTGCCTGCTTGTATAAGACAGGTCACAAGCACTGTCACGTCTATCGAAACTGGCGCTTGATCTTACGGACCGCTTCTTTTTCCTGCCTTGGGTGATCGAGAGGAATTTGAGTCTGAACATGTTGACAGGTCGGTACAGGGGAGAGAGCAGTGGCCGCTCAATCCTTCCGATGACGCTCGTATGCTGACAGGTACCAAGATCGAGCTTGATTCACGAAAGAGGTAACTGTGTAGCTGCTCCTGGACTATTGAGAGAGAGTCTGACATGGGAGATGTCGACAGGAGTTGGGGCACCTCCTCATGGTTTTTCTGCAACACGCAGAGGTAGAAACCCTAATGCTCCCTCGGACTTGGCCAAGTTAGCCAGGATGACATCCAACCAGCAGACTGTTAACCCGCACTAGTCAAGTTCGACAATGCAGCGGTCATGGTAACATCCTACATGCAAGGACGACGAGTGAGAGACTATCTCGTGGGGACAGAGTCTCCAGCTCGCCACATCCTCCATTCCCAAAGGACGGTGGAGAGTACTTGACAGATGTCTATTCGTCCGTGCGGTAGCCGTGCCATTTAGCCATGCGCCTAGGCATGTTTGGAAATGCAGGACGCGCGCCCGAAGCAGCATGGTGTTGAAACTGGACGCATATGAGAACAGACTCTGCACCGGATGTCTGGGACTGCCGCTATTGGAGAACTTAAGCGGATCTAGAAAGATGCCGATATGGTTGTACCTGCCGCGGAAGCTTGTGCTGACTGAGATCTCTAATTCTCATTATTCAGAACCCTGTGAACATGTCCACGGAGCATTGTACTGCGAAGAGAAGAGCAGAGAGGGCTTCAGCGAGGACATCACAGAGTGTTGCGGTAACGTCTGGGCCGTGCACTGTATCTGCACCTGTCAAAACTGGCAGTTTTGGGAGAATCGGTGCCTATACTCCTTGTTGCAGAAGAGTGTGATCCGCATGCAACCTGCGCCATGCTCTGGCTCCTTTAATTCTTGATCGTAGCCCACGAAGTAAAGTCGACGGCAGAGTGATCCTGAAAAGATCCCTTGGAAAGGGGGGAGGCCGTACGGTAGCTATCAGCGGAGGAGAGAGATACGACACGACCGATCTCGAGATGCACACTGGTGTATGTCAGCCTGCGACCCTTTGCAGCATCAATACGACGCTCTGGACATGCAGTGTGGCAGACTTAAACGTATGGTGCATCTGGTGGCAAGAGCTGTCTGACATCGTCAACTGTCCCAGGTGCACATTCCGAATTAGGGTAATGCAGCTCTGCAAAGCTGATGGATGTGTTGGCAGACTGAGATGCAGAGGATGATGTAGACTATTGCCTTAAGGAGATAAGTAAACTGGGTTGTATGCGGAGTGGTATCTTCGCCGACACCCTACTCACTATGGCAATCATTTCCAAGCCGAGCCTCTTTAGCTGCGAAGCTCTTGGCGAGAATGCGATGTCTCTATTGGTCGTGGGCATGATATCAGCATTCGGCTGGGCGGAGGTGTATAGCTTGCATATCTACACCATCGAGGACGTGCAGGAGGATGCAGAACCCCAACCCACCATAGCGAATCTCCGGGTTTGAAATGTATCCCTTGGTTATGCGCCTGACAATTGACATTTCTCTCCGTAGGACACAACATATTCCACTGCCGCTGCGAACACTTCACCAGTACGTTCGACATCATATGTCAACATCATAAGTCAACCGGTACTTAACGCGGGATTCAGCACCCAGTCATTATTTTGGCTACCAGGCTCGGCCGGTTGGTTGAGTTCTCTGCTTTAGCCTGTCCCGGTGAGTTTTTATTACCTTCTTGGCTACGGAAAAATGTGTCATGGTCCGATCAACAAGTACCACGGTGTGGCTTGTTCTGTCGATGAAGTTGAGGCGAGGTCCCGAGTGGATGGCCGGCTATAATAATGCATGCATTAAGATGCGGATAATCGGTCAGGTTAGAGTCCGACTGATCATGTGCGGCTCATTGGGCGACGATTGGTGACCTGGTCGTCGTGCCTAGATGCAGTCTCAAAGTAGTTGCAAGGACACCAACCATTGTACGCGATCGTGATATTGTATTGGCAGTACACTTTGTAGGTATGGTATATCCCTAAGCTGTGACCAAGGTTGCGAGGTTAAATTTGAGCAAAGACATTCTGCCCCGCCACTGTGGGTGGCCGGGGCTCGGCTCTTTCCGCTTACCACCCGCCCGGAGAAGCTTGGCGCCGACCCTCTCGTTTCTCAGACAGGCTAAAACCAACAACGAGGGCTTTTTGACTTATGAACAGTGAAAATTGACAATTCCCTACTTACGAGAATGATACTTGGAAAGAGCTGAAAGTCTATTGACAACAGTGGTGTTTGCGTAGGTGTTCCAAGGCTGGATCGTAGTGCGCTATATGTGATAGAGCGTAGCTGGGGCTTAGCTCAGCCCTATCTCTGTTTTAGGTTTGGGGCGGCTGGCCTGGGGCAAACCTTAATAGCAGCTGACCCTTACCCCCACCACCACCCTGGGACTCACCTAGCATTCAAACAAACTTCCATGTCGTTGGAGGTCGGAGGTCTTATTGATTACAGCACCTACATGAAATATCGAGCTACGTCCTTGGTAGACATTGTAATTACGACTGAAGAGAATACTCCCCTGCCGTTCCAGCATTCCCTGATTGGATCCAATTTCCCAGTCCGAGCCCGAGGAGTTGGCCCCTCGACTTGTCCAAACGGACAAAATAGGAAGGCGGGCAGACGCAAGTCCCATCAACCTGAAGTTCGACGTCAACTTTTCATTACTCTGTCCTAGTAATATGCCTGGGGTGAAAGTGGTATCATGTGTGAGGGGCGGAAAATCAAACAACTCCAAAAACCCATGGCAACATCATCCTTTTCCCAGGTCCCTATGCTGATGTCTCTCGCGACCACATCTCATTAGTTGGTTCCTTTCGTAGTCCCTTACCACAAGCCAACATCTCCATCAATCCACACCACAAACGCCGGTCGAACTATGCAGATACTCGGTTATGACACCCCACCACCGAAAGAGCGAAAGCCTAACAGGATCTAGTTGATCAGACGCATATCGCATTCCGCTCAAGCTGCTCCTGCAATCGTCGGAGTTGCGAATATCACAGCATGAACATGATCGCCACCGCAAACGAGATGACCATGAACGTATTGCCAAGACCCTGCATATTATTACCAGCGGAGACGGTCACCGGAGGGGTGGTGGTCACGGGCGGCTTCGTGGATTGGGGCACGTTGCCAGTCGGGTGAGGCGTCGTCGAGTTTCCAGACGGAGTGGGAACCGCCGTGCTAGTAACAGGGGCCGCCGAGCACTCAGAGGATGTTGGGATTATGGCGCTGGAGCCGTCAACCAAAGCGAAGTTGGCGCAGCTGATGCGGGTCTTGTTCGGATAGTGGACGACGAAGCTCCGGTTGCCGAAGAAGGCGCCAATGCCACCTGCTGTCGAGGCAAACTGGTCATAGTACGAAACCTCGAAAGGATCCGACGTGATCTTGCCATGCTTGCCGCTGAGGTCACCAACTTGGCAGGTTTGCGGGAAGTTGGAATCGCAGACAGGGTCTTCGCCACGGAGGAACGGATCCAGATGGGCGAGTGTTTTGATGCAGTTGCCGTCACTCGGGACGGGATCGACATGGATATGATAGGCTACAGCAAAATGTCAGCCACAACCAGCACGAGTTGCCATCGTCGAGTCTTACAATAGGAGCTCGATTCCTGGGACAAGATGCTAACTTACTAAAGGGACCGCCCTCCTTGGGAAGGTTGCTGAATCGGACTTTGAACCAGATACCGATGCCGTCGGGATTGGCAGTCGCTGCGATGGAGCCCTGGACGTTGCCTCCATTGGGAAAGGCAGCTTTGTCGAAGGCGGTGTCGGGAAGAGTGGCCTGGTAAACAACACCAGGAGGATTGTTGACAACAACGGTGGCGTTACCGAGATCCTATTTGCTTGGTTAGCGACTGTCACGGGAGTCTCGCACGGAGACGAAGAAGAAGGTTGTAGCACACGTACGCCAGTCTTGATGGATTGCGCCGTAACCAGAGAAACGGCAGCTGCCGCGAGCAGCGAAATGATGCTTGAGGTACGCATATTGGATGCTTTCTCTGACTGTTGGCCTTCTGAATGGTAGCAGAAAATGAGGAAGATGGAGGGCAGCAGGGAAGCTCAGGTCCTGGGTTGATTTATGTAGTAGGTAAGGTAAGGTTGGTAACAAGGGTGACGAGATGCGGGTTCTTGGCAGGGACAGGCTGCGATTTGTTCAACCAGCTGGTGGTGGGCGTGAATCCTGAGTGAGGGAGGTGCGATTTACACCAGAGTGGGTGACTCGACAACTTGTCACAGTTTGGTCGTGGTTACCTTGAAGGTCTTCCCGGGTTACCAATTTTGCGGGTACTGTCCTAGGAGGAAGGAGCACAGCTTCAGTTGGTGCCCTAGTTTGACCTGCAGGCGGGAGGCAGAGATCTTAATATAAGAATGAATCTGATGCGAGTACTCTACCAGCAGGGGTTGAGTGAGATCGCAGTGCCGAGAAGTTGGTATCCGTCGTTGAGGACTGACACACTTGGGTGGCTGGGATAATGTATTGCCACCTCTGTGACGATCGATGAAAGTATTCACAGCTTCATACTATGCGTGCTACACAAAGATCGGGATGTCTTTGTCCTTCTGAAATTACAGGAGATTGTCTTGTACCTTGCAGCAGCTGCCGGCCCTTATGAGGTGTGACGAAATGCGGAGCCCTGGGGCAATATACAAACTTATGGTCTGCAAAGGGATGGTATGGTAGCTAGGCGATCTCGACGATCCAAATACAAACAGGGTTCCAACATTATCCCTGGACTTCAACCAAGTACTATACAAGTTACACCTTGTCATGTGGAGGGAAGGATAAAGCGGCACCTTCGTACGCACCATGAATGTATGCGCAGCGCTTGATGGTCTCTATCTCACGGACCGTCGCCCTTCTCTGGAAAAACTGACCTGGAGCGCGGTCCTCCGCATCAAGGCCGTTATGATACTACAGTTGTATCCAAGGTTGACTGAAAGGGGAAAGTACATACCAACATACGTGGGCTTACCACGGCCGTTGGTGCCGGCCCCCTGCGGCTATCCCTCTGGGTCGACAGGGTTTCACATGGCTCAGCCCCAACTGTTCTGTGCTGTCTGTCCTCTTCAGTGTTGACACCCAGAATCCTATTTCTTGCCAAGACATCGAACGTCCAACCAATGGTATTCCCGATTCTGACCAGTACCGTGTAAGTCGCAGGAAGCGTGATGGTCAGCAGTGCTTGTACCCACCGTAGACATCTCGGCGATTGTTACAATCTTAAGAACAACAACACAAGTAGTAATGTTGTCTGTGGGATCCTTCTAAGGAAATGCCCCTGCTAAGGCACACTGGCAGTGACCCAGGGCACCTCAAAGGATGCATGTTTTGGCCATGTGGTGCCAATCATTGGCAGGGTTCTAACGCCTAGGTAGACTACCTACGCTGATCAGCACAAGGAAAGAGCGCGCTTAGGTCGTAGCGCATCTTTGAACCCTGTCTCGATTTGCGCTCGGTCGACCCTGGAAACAGCATCCATGTCCCTTTTGTTCCTTGTGAAATTCACGACGGGATTTCCATCGGCCATGGTTGTTACTGTCTTGAACGAGTGCAGAATTGCCCTTTGCAGCTGTGAGGGAAATATCACAGTCTATCACGGCACAGCTCGAAATGGCCACATCTACCTTGGTCTTCCAGGGCTTTGACATTTCGACCATGAAGATCGACAAAACCCAATGTGGATTGCATCTTATCCAGATCCATCGATCGATCACTCATGCAGAACAGCGCCGTGTAATCTGGCGGCTAAATGCCCCAATCTAGAGGACTTTTGCGAAATGCACATTGAAGAACCTGCATTTACCCCCCCAACGATGTCGCTGTATTCTTCGATGTCGCAGGTCAGGCGAGGCAGTGCATAGGATTGTGGCTATATTAAGTTTGTTCGACAGTCGTGTATTGTGCTCGCCGTATCTCTCGGAAGACGATGCCGAGCTTGCCATCCTGACGACTGTGTAGTGGCTCCTTGTGCTCGTGTTTCATGTTTTAAACAGCCAGGCAGCTTATTCGTTACAGGTTTCGACTGCGCTCTGCCTTGTCGACAAGGGATCCAGGGCCAAACTAGGTGAGACCCAGGAGTTTGGTAGTGACGCCTCACATGCTGTGGGAGAGATCCTCACAGGGGCGGATGTCTTGGCATCCGATTGCATGGGAGATTTTGAAGGGCGGCGCTTGGACGTCAAGAAACCTATCTGCCTTGGGCTCGTTGTGTTGTGTTCCTTGTGAAGGAGACATCCTGTTTGCCTTGCACACGATTGATTGTAGGACAACCGGGCGCTGGTGAGCGTCGCACAGGCGCTGCTCGCACAAGGGCCTGTTTCGGAGGCGATTTGTCTCTGCCTTATTACGTCGAGCAACTCGGACAGCGCTCTGGTCGCTCCTTTAAGCTCGGATCTGACTGGAATGGCTCGTATTGTAGCACATGCAACAGTGGCCGTGAGCACCCGCTCAGATGAGGCTCACGCATACGGTGAGGAAGTAGAAGACCGGTCAATATCTGAACCTTCCATTATTTTCAGATTGAATAGGCAAGGTTGGTTGGTATGAGGGACGAAGTTGTCATGCTACGCACTGTGGTAATGAAGGGATACACCTTGAACTTTGCTTACCTTATACATTATGCAATTGGCATCCATGGATGCTTATATAAGATGACCTCTACCACAGTATTGCACATGTGATTTGGTGCCTCAGGCTTCAAGATGAACACCAGCTGTTGGTACCGCAGCAATGGTTCCACTTTTCGAGACGACAGTGCTCGGCTCAGCGACGACATCATCGAAGTCCATCCACCATCCGACACCGAGTCTACCGGCGACATTTGATTATCAATAACTCGACAACAAACACAGCAGACGTTCTTTATTGCAACCTCCCTGTCATAATTCAAGATGAAGCCCGTCGTCAGTGCTATGCAAGCCTGGTCTTGGTACGCCGCTTCCCTTGCCATTCCTTCAAAGTCTCAGGCATCAGTCATACCAGAACGTGCCTCTAACTCCTCACAGCACAGTTATATCGGCATTCGCAATCATAATACTCGGTACCCTTGGCCTTCTGTTCAATGCTGAGCACCCAGAGATGGTCGGAGGTGAGGAGGACCCAGCGAACGGCCACCAAGTCGCAGTCACTGTATTCATCGCTGTGTTGATCTATGCTGTGAGTGCTCGCTCGTAGCTGCCTTTGGGGCTTTCCAACCTCGTGTACTGACGAGCTATCCTGCTCTAGGGTTTCCTAGTTTTCTGCGGCATCCAAGGCGTCCTACATATGCGCGAGAGCCGGCGAGGAGCCATTGCATTATAAGAGAGGATAGGATCCATTAGAGACCAGGACACGGAGTTTCGGCTGCCTTTTTAGCATCACTTTCCGGCAGAGTGTTTTATAACGACGTAAGAGAAGGAACGGGGTTACATAATATGGGGTGGACAGGGCGACAATCGCCGCGATTTAGGGTCGCTACTTGGACAACAGCATGTTGTGGTCTACGATACGCCGGCTTTGGTGGCTTGGCTGGCGGTCCCGGTGGAATCTGGCATCAACAATCGCGCAACGCGAGGAGTCAATGGACCACATCAATGTCGCTTTACACATATCTGGCGGCTGAGCCTTCCCTGGATTGCATATTTACCCGTTGTGTGGCTGTCGCTGAAGAAGAGGTCGGGTCGGACGACACTCGGGGCTCCGGGAGCTGGTTCATTGCTTCAGCAAGTTTAACCTGTCTTTCCGTCGTAGCTAGGGTTTTCACCACGGCAGGTATTCTTGAAGGAAGGTCAGGCTAGAGTCGTGAGTCCTCCTGGCATGCTGGATGGAATCCACTTTACCGCTGGGCATATGGGTAGCTTTCATCATAGAATCTAAGGTAGTTAATTACTCACAAGCGAGCCTGGTGGAACCTGCGTTAGGCAGCTCAAGTCAACATCCACGCAGCTCGACTGGAGGTTTCTCAGTATCATTGCATACGCAGGATGAATATCGAGATCTGGTGGCAGGGTATCACGCATACCATCAACTGTGCACATCCGTTGAGAAACCAACTCTCCCCAAGGGGACCAACGAGCACCCGTTAATCTAGCGCTGAAGTGACCGGATCAGTTAATCGCTTTGGCAATAACTAAGCGTGAAGCCGACGTCAGTAACCTATCTTTCCAGACTCTTCAACATGTTCAGCGGGCTCAAAAGGGGTGTTTTTCCAGCTAGATTGTTTAGGTCCATCTGTAAAGGCTCCGCGAGCCCAATGGTTAGGGCCGCCTCTGGTCAAAATCAACACTTATTGAAAACTCCCAGGGTAGTATCTGAAATTATCAGAAGAGGTACTGCCAGTACTGGATATTTGGGAGGATATTTAGAGAAGGGAAAACAATGTTTGTTGTCCGCCAGGGGTGACGGTAGCCAATGCGCTAACAATGTTTCCGCTGCACTACAGCTGTCGCTTTGAAGCCCACCCGCATTTTCGACTTCCAGACTCCATGTCTAGTCAATCCAAAATGAGGCGGCTCGATTAGAACTTCAAGCCTTAACACGAATCCTTCACCTCCAATTATCCGCTAATGATAATGTCTTTCAAGAAGGTCGATCGACTGCCTCTCACAGATGAGTGCAAACACTACGACTACGTAGAAGACGTACCGTGGGATCTCCAGAAGTACTTTCAACCGTCAAACCCGGTCAATCCATAAGCTAACCACAGACCAGGTACTGGCACCAAGCCTACTCCCTTTTCCAATACTATGATGACGATATCCGTCTCACAGACGACGCCTGGTTTGGCGTTACGCCGGAACCAGTAGCCGTCCGCATCGCGCAGGACCTCAGCACAATCAGCCCCCCAACCAAGACGACAATCGTCGACCTCTTCGCCGGCGCCGGCGGCAACGTCATCGCTTTTGCCCTCTCGGAGCGCTGGGAGCGCATCATTGCCGTGGAGAAAGACCCCGCCACCCTCGCCTGCGCGCAGCACAATGCGCTGGTGTACAGTGTTCCCGAGGGGCGAATCACCTGGATCCTGGGGGACTGTTTTGATTACCTCGCGGCGGCCAAGGATGGCGTTTCTGCTGATCAGCTGGAACCGGAATTGCAGATCGACCGCGACACGACGACGCTATTCGCCTCGCCGCCATGGGGCGGCGTCAGTTATCGCGACCAAGATGTATTTGACCTGAGTCTCATGCAGCCATATAATCTCGACAAGCTAAGCCAGGCGTGTCGGCCGTGGGAGTACTCGCTCTATTTACCACGCACAAGCGACCTGCGGCAAATAGCCAAACTAGCTCCTGACGGGAAAAAGATCGAGGTGGTGCAGTACTGTATGGAGGGCGCAAGTAAGGCCATGGTCGTCTACATTCCCGACGGCGAAACGGGCCAGGAGAGAAGCAGACTGAACTAGTGGACCTACCTCATTGGAAGCAATGTCATACCTCACCTCCGATATCCGCCTCTCTGGCTGGCTCCATGGGTCTGTCGAGCCGTTCCTCAGTAGGCTGCTCTAGGCGATCGTCGAAGAAGGTATCACAGCCAATGACCCGATGGCGCCACTACCGACGGACTAAATGAGGAAATCAACGTCGTCTCTTGGCATGGCACTGCACCGAGCCGAACGGGCCAGTATTCTTCATCATGAATCTTTCCTATCAACCAGCCAAGGACGTCGTTTGGCTTCGATCAGCACGCTAACAACTCATCCGTGCGGGAGTCTCCTTCACGCCACTAATCGGAACAAAACGACAGCCAGCTGTGCAGACGTCTTACTCTCTCATCTCGACGCAACACTGCCAGTGACCATGAAAGCATGAATCCGGGCGTGACTCAGACACGTCACACTTACGCCGGCAGTGGACCCAGCTGCGCGATCGCTCTGACGGCCCATGGAAGAGGATTCGCAAGGTCCGAGTCACTGCGGATCGAATCTATTTCCTCCATAAATTCGGCAGCAGCGGTCTTAGACCAGCTCGACAAATCAGGCAACATAGTCCCTGAACGAGGCCGACGAGCGTCACTGCGCCGGCTCGGCGAACATAATAGCTCTGTATCCCGAGCCCAAGCACGGTGAGGCGGACCAGGATAAGGAGGAAAAGCGGAAAAGGGTGTTGAAGCGGTGAGGTTTCTGATGGCCGACGTGCATGGGGCGAAGGGCAGGAAGACCGAGCTTGCCTTGTTCTTGCCATGATCTCAACCGTCGTGCTCTGATAAAGGCAAATGGATGATCTGCAGGGGCGAATGTGTTTTACCCCTAGACTTGGAAGTATATACTCTCAGATTTGCGAACTTTTAGCCTTTGCTTCCTCTCACTTGGCCTTTAATCCGTACCATCCTTCGGAGCCCTGTCGACATCGCACATTCACTCGTGGCAAGGAATATGTATGTTAGCGCAGTCGGTGTCATACTAACATGCACATTCGCCAACAGGATAGCCCGCTTTTTCTTCTCACAAGAACAGTGGACTGAGTGGAGGGCATATACCCATTTAGACACGCTTCCACCAATAACAAGCTTTAATCCCCCCTTGTGGTGTAGTTGGCTATCACGTTCGGCTGTAAATGTTATTTGTTACCGAAAGGTCACCGGCTCGATTCCGGTCGAGGGGAAGCTTTCATTTTTTGATTTGTGATTTTTGCATTTTCCATGTTTTGTCTGACGACGCCTAAGTGCTTGCTCTCCCAGTAGGTGATGATAAAGGGGCCATTGCGGAAGCCTTGTTTGGTGAATGAACCCGGAATTGGCCCTTTCCACTTTATGTAGCATAGATTTCCAGGTGTGCATACAGCCTACTGGAATTTGCGAAGCTAAGTGCTACGACTTTGATGTGACGATTCACAACGACCCAAGAACAGTAAGTCAGGCAGGCGACAGAACTATGTTGGGTATTATCAAAACGGACTATCCTCCTCCACCTTTTCCTCTTGGACATGCCAGTCACCATCTCACCGGAGAATAGGGGATATTGGGTATAGTGGATATCAGCCATAGGCATATGAAAGGAGCCATCCTGCGACCGTAATATATGTACAAAAAGCCTTCGCTGCAATCACAGAGAAGCAAAGCAGGGTACGGAGGGAAAAAGGAAAACGCCGCAACGATGGACTGAGAAGTCAGGGGCGGCATGGAGCTCCGCGAAAGCCACCCAGGGCCTTGCTTTCGCTTTGTAACGCCGAGAGAGAGAAAAAAAAAACCCATCCCAGTTGAACGCCTTTGCCATGCCAGGCGCTCACAATTTGATATGGAGATAAGTACGACAAGCGCTGTCAACCCTAATCCAGACAGAGCAACAATCCGTGTAAGACTTGAAGTGTGAGTGACGTGGAGGTATTTCGTCCACATGGGTGGAAGTAGCCTGCTCGGGAAGAAGAAAATACTTTCGCTCTGAAAGATGATGTCGCGAGCCAATCCATGAAAACAGGCTTGACGAAAATGAACAGCATCAAGGTCTCCAGCGTTGCCTAGCTGCTTCTCTAGCCTTGGCATCCGAGGAAGACGAGCTATTCTGCCGCATAGCAAATCTGGCACCTGCGACCGCCTGTGGACTTTCGCGACCCGTGGGAGTGGTTCTCGACTTCGGCTGCGGCAGCATGCTAGTTCGCCGTGACGAAGTCGCCAAAGAGCTAGCCGGCCTAGGAGTCGCGTCAGGCGACTCCTCGAGAGGCCTAGGAGGCTGCATTGACGCCCTCTTATTCGCGAGTGCAGACATCGAAGATTGTGAAGCAAGGCGAGGTGGAGGCTTTGCAAGGGTTTGCTTAGTGGCTGGACCAGGTGAAGCGAGCCGTTCCCGGAAGGACAGTTTTGAGTGAGTGGGTTTGGAAGGCGTCCCTTCTGGCATTGGAGATGCTGAGGATGCTCGACTAAGGGGGCTCCGCATCGGCAGCTTGGAGGACGCGGGGGTCAAAGCAGATGCCGAGCGGACGGTGTTGGGGGTTGTCTTGGCATACGGACTCGGAGTCGTAAGAGTGAGTGGCTTGAAGTTGTGCCCGGTGTCGACATCAGATGTGTTGGTTGACCCATTCCACCGTGGCCGATTACCCGCAACCGAGTTGGGACGGGGTATCCCGCGGTTTCCAGTCGGAGTGGCCGATCCTTCCCTAGATGGAGTGCCTATAGTCGACATCCTCTGTGCGAGAGGTTTCCGCGTTACTTGATTTGAGGGTGTCGGAAGGGAGGAGAGCCTGCGAGAGGCGGGTTGTGGAAGGTGACTACCACCGCTCGCTGAGCGTTGCTTGGCGGTTTTGAGGGTGGACGCAGGCTTCTGAAAGCCCAAGCTTTGCATGATAACTGATGAAGGCGGCGAGCTCCCGGGAGTCTCGTGGCCACTGCCGACCGTAGACCTGTCGTTCGACAACATGCTTGATATCGAGTCGCGAAGTTGTTGGTTCTTCTTATCCGATTGCAACTCGTCGAGGGTGATGTCCATTTCGGACATTCGTTCCTTCAGCTCTTCCCATTTCGCTTGCATCTCAGCATTGAGCCGGAGGATCTCGCCGTTGACCGTTAGGCGGTCCTTAACTCCTTTGTCAATGATAGCTAGCACCCGCTCGATTGCCGGACCGTAGTGTGTCTTCTTCACGTCGTAACTCTCAATTTTCTTGCTCATCATGGGCTGGTTTGTCAGGTGCATGCCGGCGTCGACGGCTTCCTTAAGGCGAGAGACGCTTCGCTCAACGGACTCGTACATCTTCTGCGCCTGGCGACCTGCACCGCGGAAGACAATGACCCATCGATCCTCGCCCAGCTCTTTACGCAGCGATTCGGCATCCTTTTCGAGTTTTCTATAGCTGGCATCGAGGCCAGATCTCCGCATTTCCAGCTCCTCGCACGCCGTAGGAAATATCTTCTCCGCCCTGTTCTCAAAGACGGACAGCCTCATTGGCAGGAAATCCAGAGACGCTCTGAGGGGTTGCATGCGGGCAAAGAGAGACAAGAGGCTTGAATCATCTTGCGATATGGTGGGTATCGCTCCAGGAGAAGGCGAGCTCGGGCTAGCCGGGAAAGCAGGCAGGCTGAAACGACTGTTGGCAGCCTGCAAGCGTGCCGCAGCCGGTGGCGTTTCTTCGACGATGGTCTCCAAGTCGCCGATGTCGACCCCGTCGCCGTTTGCGACGGCCAGTATGGACTTATGCCGTCGCTCTTCCATCTCGAAAACAAGGCGTATAAGTTCCTCCATTTCATTTTGGATGTCGCCCAGCACGTTGTTCCATAGCTCTTCCCATTCCATCGCTATTTCAACTTGTCCCTTCACACTGTGAAGAGTCCTGCGAATAGTGGTCCACTCATCCATAATGCCCTCCATCTGGGCTACCGCTCTGTTCAGGTCATCGGTCGAAACATTGTGGATATCCCTGCGACTTTGGAGTTCCTCGATTGCACTGACGTAGACGTTGATAAGCTCTTCAAATCTGACGATAGCATTTTCCACCTCCTCGACACCTTCCCGTCCGCCGGCCGCTGCCCACTCGACGTCATCTTCGCTCTCAAGCCCGCCAATAACTTCGGTTGCCTTGTATATCCAGCCTCGTATTTGCTCCGCAGCACCGATCAGGGCTCTCGTCGCGGCCTGAGCAGTAGGAATAGCGGAAACTTTGCTCGACAACGACTCCGCATCGGGTAGTTGAAGCGATGTTAACTGAGCAAGCTGGTTGGCGAAAGAAGCGCGGGACAGCGTGTATATCGAGCCGGGCCGTTGAAGGCCAAGAGGATTGAAGTATGATTCCTGGTCCGGGCTGAACGCATCTGCCAGCTGAGGACCGTTGTTGGACGTCGTCAAGGGCGGCGAATCTTTCGCCGGGAGTGGAGGAGGTACATCATCGGAATTGAGCGGGCGTGTGTCCCGGGCGAGGTGTTCTTCGCGGGTTTCACGCTGAACCTTGACACCGTTGCCATTCGTGTGGTCAGGCAGACGATATTTATGTGTATCCATATCCAGCGGCTTCGAGGTTTCGATCTCCGGCAGTAAGTGGGACTTCAAATCCGCGGTCGCGTCGCCGCCGGTAACGAGCGGCGCGTCGCAGGTATCAACGTCTTCGCGGTCGGCCCTGTTTACTATGTTTGAAGGCTTGAGGCTTGATCTTGATGGAATGCGGGCAAGGCCCTTCCACGGGCGGCCCCGCCGCTCGACCACTGGAGGCGCGGTATTGGGTTGGTGGCCCTGGTCAAGTCTTCTGATTTGTTCCTCGGGAAGCCGACCAATTCGGTCGTTGCTTACAGGCGGTGGAGGTGATTTGCTGCGCGTACTGCCGAAACCGAGAGCCTTCAATCGCGCTGCCAATCCTGGCGATGGCTTGCGAGGCTGTGGTGGGTAAGCAGGAGAGGTAGAGGGAAAAGCAGTGGTTGGTGAGGGCGTGTTGATCTTTGGAGAATTATCATTCGCGGACGATTTTGGCGTTGAGGTTGAACTTTTGGAGCGGCCGGCAGTGTTGTGGTTGACGGATGTAAATACGGTGTCGCTGTCGCGAGAGCCGAATGGCAGCTGGAAAAGTTGGTCGGGAACAGCGCTGAATGTCAGGACGGGATCGGGATACTGCTGGTGGAGTGGACCTTGTTTATCGTCATAGTGGCCGGTTGGTTCTGGCGTTCTCTGATAGTGAGCAGTGCTACTGCCTGATACAGAGGCTGATGATATGCTGTTCATTTAATCCGCTCTTCGCCAACCAAGCCCTGAGCGCTGGCGGGTACTTTATTTTCTCTCGGTGTGCTGGTCTGCGAGGCCGTTAACCAAGTCTGAGCTCCTCCTGCACCTCGCAGCTGTCTGCAGGATGCTGCAGCGTCTGGCCTCTCGACCCCTGGCTAGTGGCCTCGGACGCTGGACGGGATTGGATCCTGATCGGATGATGATGGCTGCCTGTCGTTGAACTCTTGTCTTTTGTGGGCTGCTGGTGGGGAGAAGCACTGATCGTCCGTGTCGATGGCCGAGAAGACATCCACAGCTTCTCATGGGAGTGCAGTTATAGGGAAAGGAATATAGCAGAGAGCGAGAGACGTGGAGAGGACAGAGACAGGAGGGAGCTGAATGAAGGGAGAGCGACGCGCATGGAGGTTACTACGGCATATTGCAGTGGGGCCTTGTACAGGACGTTGCGGGTTTTCCCTTGCGATGAGAATGAATTTGACGAGCTTCAATCCAGGGGACAACAAGCTCCTTTGCGACCTCTTGGGGTCGTGGTACGCACAGGTGCACCGCACAAAGACAAGGTACCGCAGACACGGAATATGTAGCAGTAAGCCTAGAGGTATCCTATAGTGGCAGGACGAAGAAGTGGATGAGCGATGTCGACCGTTATTTGCAGGCTGCGGAGGGCAACGATACCGGTGCCCAAGGAGTATCTAAAGAGCGGAAATGTATGATCACCAAGGTCGTGAGCAGAAGTTGGAATAGACGAGGAGAGCGTAACGGTAATCGGAATGAAAGCAGATGACGGATGGAAGGGTGGGAAAAGAGAGTGATGAAACATGGAGGATGGAAAGTGGCCTGTGGTCATGAGGACGGCCTGGGGGAGTTAAGGGACCGGATGGAGGGGTTTGCCAGACTGCCAGGCGTTGTTTCCAGGCATCGAACCTTAAAACGTCCCTGGTTTTGATACTCCATTAAGGTCGTAACCAAGCTCCTCCTTTTTCCGTATCACCCGCTAGCAATAATGTCCCCCAGTCCCCTTGAACTGTCATTCATCCCCGCGGGATAGATGCAACCTCTTAACTCTCTTTAGTCCGGGTCAGGCTCGATAGACTCGAAGATCTCAAGCCAAAGCGAAGTTATAACGTCGCAGCAGTGGTAGCGGAGAGTTACCGGTGACGGTATTTCACCCAGATAGGCGGCAGGCGGCAGGGATGCGATGTCATTAAAACCGCTGTTATAGCAACCCGATAGCCTGTTACGGCATGGTCGCCGCGGCCGGCAACGCTGGGCTGGGCCGGCTGGCCTGCCGGTGAACGCACGCTCGGGCGGCGAGAACAGCTCTCTGGGGTAGCGCCGATATCACAGTACAGATGGTGGCTTGAAAGTCATTTCCAACTGCGCTCGCTTTGGCCGTCGGTGCCATGATCATAAATCACACAACACCTTGCTGTTGGTACGTAGCACAAGAAAGATGCTGCGGGAAGGGCGGTCGTCTATGCAGGTACAGATAGCCTAGCACTATATCGCGCAGCGCCTCTGCATCGACAGTCATTTCATTTCATGTGGGCCGAGGGAGATGATATCATACCGGAACTTCGACGAGTTCTACACGTTGTCTGTGCACCCACCGCGATACACGTGTTACTCTCGTCATTTCTACCTAACACAGGGCATTGGAGATACCTTATGGAGTCAGTGCAAATGCTGAGATCTAGAAGCTTGAGAACGAACAATGGAAGCTCAGGTACCCGTGGCGGGGCTGCTCCCAAAACGTGGGTCCCACTCGCGCCTCCAAACGGTGGGGAACACTCACTTGTTCTGACTGCCCGTGCTGCCCCTGAACTCGATCGCGAAACGCGAACATTTCCAATGCCATGATTCGTTCTCCGATTCGTCTCATCATTTCTTCCGCCTAAACATCGCTAACATCCCACTCATTTTAACGAGTCGTTCCTCTCTCAAACGGAAGCCGCGGTGCGGACTTCTGGCTTCCAGCAACCCACTCATGAATAATCAGTTCGATCGTGTTGGAATGTGTTCGTTGTTACCCTCTCCATTGCAAATGCATTTGACCGTTTATTCTTTCAGCAGCTTTACAGAGCCTCTCATCCAGCAAGGACATCAAAGACACACCTGAGACACACGAAGCTCCAAGCTCAGGGGCTAAGTCGCTTCCCCGGACAACAGCAACAAAACAAAACAAAAAAAGTTCAAGCTTCGAACCCCAATAAAAGGCTTAGAAAGACCTACATAACCAACCTCGGATAAGAAGATATATCAAGACCATTCCTCATTCCAAGATCATAAATTCCGATTGTCTATACCTTACCCTCGACCCTCCAGAGTGAACGTTGCAATCATGGCCGAGACATCAGATATTCCGCCGCCCACCTTCAGATGCGAATCCCCGTCGCCTGACAACTCTTCGCCTGTCGCTCGAGGCGCCCGAGATTCCAAGATGGACCGTTGTCTGTCCACTGCCTCGTATGCGTCTCACGGGTCCGAAACGACAGAGGCGAGCCACATGCGCGAATCCCTCGGCAGTGACATATCATCGGGATACTCGCGCCAGTCCTCGGCGAGCTATGGATCATCTCGCCTGTCCGACGTCAGCAATCTCAGTTCACAGCCATCGCTATCGCGCATGTCGAGCAGGAACAGCTTAAGGACGAGTTCGGGGACAAGTCGACGAAGAGGATACATGCGCCCCACGGGTACAGACTTTGCTGCCAGTGCCAGGTCGCGAGAGAGTGTCTTGAGCTTGGGGAGCATTGCACACTTACAGTACTACTTCGCGAGGACGGGCTTGCTAGACGGGAAGGGTGGACAACTGGCGAGAAAACGAAAACAACTAAACGGGCAGACATTGGACCTGTCTGCCCTGGATACGGGTTCTTTCAAAAACCCTCGCTTGGGCAGTAGCGACGCAGACTCGAGCTATGCGTCTATGGGAAGCAGTCCGGATCTTACACTGTCCACCCAAGGCGGGTTCGCCGCTGGAAACCCTGGCCTCGGGGTAGGACCTATAGTCGAGTCCCCGATCGACGAACCCCAAGACGATGAGTATTATTCCGACGACTACGAGGAAGCCGAGGAGCACATGCTTCCTCCCACAGCGAGCACATACCACCACCGCGAGAAGCCACTGCCGAAGCCTCCCTCCATCTCAGAGCTCAAGGCAGATCTCACAAGCGCGTTGACCGAAGCAGCCAATGCGTTAAGTGAAGCGCGGACAAACCGGCAGTCCCCGCCGCCAGACTCTCCCTTGCGCCATCGGCGAGAGCAACCAAACAGCCCCCAACCCAAAACGGGCGGCTGGCACGAGATCCAAGGCATGCACATCCTCGACGTCATGACGCTCGCCATACGCGCTGCGAAAGTATACTACACTGCCCACGAGAACCCGGAGCGCCTAGACGCCATCAAGACCGAGCGCCAACTCCGCTCGGAGCTGCTGGGCGTCATGGACATCCTGAAACGCATGGCTACGCGCGGCTTCGCCGGCGGACTGCGCGACGACGAGGCCGCCGCTATGGACGGCTGGATCCTTTCCGTGCGTGACATGCTCGCCGCCGAGAAGGCCTTGGAAGCCATGGAGGCGGCCGAGCGCGCGACCTGGACCTGGCTCGACGACGAAGGCTGGGACGGCAGGGAACTCGAGCGTGAGCACGCATTTCTAGAGACGCTCCTCGCCGGAGGCAGCGGCATTGTGAACAGTGCTGCGCCGGCTGGCGCTGCGGCAACCACAACAGCACTACCGACAGTCGCAAGTCCGACAACTCTCACACCGCCAGACCTGCCACCCTCCCTTCCGCCTCTGGCACCAACATCCCCAATAACCCCAACCTCACCCCAATCCCAATCCCACTCCGACACTCCCTTACCGCCATGGACACCCCTCGATCGCACATCCCCGCAACCTACCCCCTTTCTCACCCATCTCCAAAACGGCATTGGTCTGGTCCACCTGCACAACTGCGCCGTGCGGCGGTCCCGGCGCCGCTTCGGCGCCATACCGGCCTGGCACACAGACACGCAGAAGCCGTACCGCGCGGCCGACAACCTGCGGTACTGGATGAAGGCCGCCGAGCTCAGGTGGGAGGTGCACCTCAAGCTCGACGCGCTGGCGGTTGTGTACGGGACCGATCCCGGGGCGTGGGTCGAGTTCGAGGACGCCATCAGGCAGTGGTGTGCGCGGGTCAGGGAGGAGATTACCGCCGAGGTTAAGGGGATTTGAGACATCTGGGTGATGGGTGATGGGTGATGATGACGATGATGATGACGGTATGTCAGTCATAAACAGGATGGAGTGTCGGCTATTGCTGGCTGATGATGAGGGGGATTGGTTCCTCTCCTGTGGACATACTTGACTTTTCTTATTTCAGGGGCGGGATCACAACCGTCGCCATAAGCTTATATATCCCCCTTTCCATATTATACCCCACGCATTGCATATGGGCGCAGCAACTCTTTCTGGCTATGGAGGAGCCAAATCCAAGAGAGAATACAGAATAAATTTATTCATTATGGATGACAGCCCTGTCCTTGAACTGCAGCATGTGCGCGTAACTTCGCGTGAAACCGCCTGATTCCGTCGGCGTAGAGCAACGTCAATGTATTACGACGACACTTATCATGGCACATGAACCACCATTGCGCCCCAATATGCAGATATATATGATTGCGCCCCGGCTCTCCGCAATCAGCGAGAGAACGATAATGCAGCACACCATTTGATTCCCCAAGCACCATGATTCAGCAAAGGAAAAGCCATTTTTCTCATATCGGCATCATCGGAATCCCAGCACCGTTCCCAAACCCAGCATGAGTAGCCCTGTTGCCCGCCGCAGCTCTTGCCCTCCCAGCAGCTGTTCCGCCTCCTCCACGACCACCCTTTGAACCCCCGCTGCCGTATGATGCCTTGCGCTTCGAGACGCCCCCTGTCCCAGATGACCGACGGCTGCCGTAGCCGCCACCTCGGCTTCCGCCCGAAGCTTTGCGTCCGGTATATGATTTCTTGCTACCTCCCCGGCCCCAGCTGGCGGAGTTGCTACCGCGGCCCTTTCCCCTGCTCGATGCGCCGTCGCGCGTTTGGAAGCCGCTCGCTGCGCTGCGAGACGCTGGTTGAGGAGGCGCATCAAAGTACCGCGAAGCTTCGAGATCTTCGTCGTCGTCGTCATCGTCATCAAGGCCATACTGCTCTCCTGGTCCTTGCTCGGCGACCTGGTCGACAGGGTCATCGTCCTCGTCTTCTTCCTCGGAAGAGACGAGGTCGATGCACTCGTGGTTGCCAGAGACGGTCCGAGTCGACCTCCCTATCGTCGGGCCCGGAGCCTCACCCATCATTTCCTGATATTGTGCATGGTACTGCTTGATCATGGGGATGAACTTCTGGCCGTAGTTGTTCACTTTCTCGGCGTCGATGCCGGGTATCCGGCGCATCTTTGCCACGGTCGTGGTCCACCGAATGATCATCTCGCGGTAGTGCTGCTCCGTAAACAGGTTCCTGCGCAGGCCACTCTTGTTGCGAAGCTGTTCCTCCAGAGTCTTCGCTGCCTCGACGAAGACGGGGATGATGTCTTCATGGATTTCGTTCAGGTTGGCCTCCTTGAGACGAGCGTCACGCGAGATTGCCGGGCCGAGTTCGTCGAGCGTCTGTTGTCGTCGGCGGGGAGGAGCCATACTCGTTCTGACGGGCTCGAAGCCGTCGTCTGAGAGATCATCGTCGCCAACCACGAAACCATCGTCCTCGTAGCCGTTGGCATGCAGTGGACCGGTGGGCTCCTCGTCGGTCTCCTCATCCTCCGCATCAAGCACGGGAGCCTTGGCTTTCCGCTTCCTGGCCGGTGCCTTGAGAGGAGACGAGATGTTTGTCGACGGTGGTAATTTGCTCGCATCACCTGTCTTCTTCTTCGGTGCTCTTTTCTTGGGGGCGGCAGCCGGTGCTGGATCTTCATGTAGCCGCACACGCAATTCCAGCTTCCGTTGTCCCGAAAGGAACGCCCCGGCAGTCCGACCGAGTATGTAACGGGTGATAGCCATGTTGTACTTCTTATTGACTTTGTTGGACTCTGCCAGCGCACCTTGAGTTACCAGTGTGTGAATAACGCGCTGTACTTCATGTGCTTTCAGGTCCTTGGCCATGCCAAACTGCTCCAGATGCCCGAACTCGCTCTTCTGTCTGCCCTGCAGGGCAGTGACGCATTGAACAAGGGTCATGCGCTTCGACTGTTCGATGGCCCGCAAGGCGGCGACGGCGTACTCGGTGAAGTCTCGGACTTGGAAGTCCGACTCGTCTCTACCGCTTGCGCAGTTGTCGCATGCGCCACCACATAGTGCCTTGTCGAACTGCTCCCCAAAATATCGCAAGATTTCGACTCGTCGACATGTTGATTGGTCCTCGGCGAAGGCCACCACCCTCTCGAGCATATTGATCTGCCGATCCTTCTGTTGCCTGCTACCGCTCTTGTTCTCCTGTATCATCCGCTTGAGGGTGATCAAGTCGCCGTACATGAAGTACAGATAACAGTGGGATGGTCTGCCATCCCGTCCAGCTCGTCCCGTTTCCTGGTAGTATCCTTCAAGGCTCTTTGGGAGATGCTCGTGGATCACGAACCTGACATCTGGCTTGTCTATGCCCATACCAAACGCAATCGTGGCCACCACAACCTTAGTGGCGCCCCTCTGCCAATCTTTCTGGACTTGGGCTTTCTGTTCGGGCAACATATCAGCATGGTAGTGGTGTGCCAGGATACGGTGACCGCGCAGTTTCTGGGCAATTTGCTCTGTCTTCTTCCGGGACAAGGTATATATGATGCCAGTCAACCCAGGGAACTTGTCATTGATCAGCTTAGCAATGCTGTCAATGACACCTGTTTCCTTCTTCCGCACCTCGTAATACAAGTTCGGTCGGTTGAAACTCTGCGAGAACACCTGGCAATTTCTCATCCCCAGGTTGTGTTTCACATCCAAGATGACGTTCTCTGTCGCCGTTGCTGTCAATGCGATCACTGGAACGCCAGGGAACCTGCTGCGGAAGTCGCCGAGCTCCTTGTAGTCTGGACGGAAGTCATGACCCCACTGACTGACACAGTGAGCCTCGTCTATCACGATGCGAGCCAGCTTCTGCCGTCGGTGCAGGTTTTCAAGAGCGTCGACAAAGTACTCGCTATTTTTGACCATTTCCGGGGTCACATAGACGAGCTGAATGTAGTCCTCCGGCTTCTTCTCCTTCAGCATGCTCATGACTTCCCTTCGTTCGTCCTTCTCCATCGAACCATTGATCTGCCTCGCTATAATGTTGAGTGCTTGCAGGTGATCAACTTGATCTTGCATCAGACTCAAGAGGGGAGATATCACGATCGTGACACCTGTAGTTTGGCCAGAGTTGATAACGGCTGGGAGCTGGTAGCAAAGAGATTTCCCTCCTCCAGTTGGCATGAGTACAAAAGCATCCCTGCCAGCGAGCGTTGCGTTGATGGCCTCCAGTTGGTTATGTCGGAACCCCGTCATCCTGAAGCGATCCTTCAGTGCTCGGCGGACATCCTCGGACCATTTGTGCCGCATTAGCTCTGGGGGTATCTTCGCCTTAGGTACTACAGTCGGGACTTTCTTCATTGCCGTTCGCTGTTTGGGAACGACAAGGGCATTGCCGGACGTCTCTGAGAGAGGGGGACGATGCCGACGAGCAGAGCCAGGGGGTTCTCTGGAAGATCCACTTTGTTCGAAACTATCAGCTGCTGCAAGCAAGTCTTCGTCGTCGCTGAAATCGCTGAAGTTGTCATCATGTGCTGGTGCGCGAGACACTTGGAATGGGCTCTTGCGGTGTGTGACAGGAGTCTCTTTCGGACGAGATTCTCTGAAAGGAGGCGGCTCATCGTCCACGAGCATGCCCTCCTCGGCTTCCTGTAGAAGAGGGTCCGCATCAAAGGTTGCATAGTTTTTCCCATTACGAGCCCTAGTCGTAGAAGGTCTAAACTCCCGCGGAAAAGGTCCAGGTGAAGCTGGTGCTTGATGATCGTGTTGGTCATGCCGACCATTCCTCCGCGATGCCTGTTCTATCCGCGGCACCTGGGTCTGAACGATTACCTGCGACGTATACTCCGGTATGGAAGTGCTGTGTCGTAAGGTTCTTGGCGGGTTGACATATGTTGGTGCTTGCGTCGAGAGCACGACAGGACCCGGAGCATCGACCATTGCCGAACTGTCGTTCAGATCGGTCAGGAAGTCCAGTTCTTCTACTCCAGCCCTGATCAAACTTCTCAAAAGAGTTCTCTCCTTCTCCTGGATCTTGATGTGTATCTCATCAGCCTTCTGTTCGTCTGCACTCGTATCAAGTCCGTCGATGTAAGCCTGTTGGATCGCCATGATAAGACTCTGCTTCTCTGCAGCTAGTGTCTGATGAGCCAAATATTCGGTCATGACATCGTCCAGGCTCCTCTGTTGCTTTACGAGCGGCTCTCGGTTTTTCTTGACTTTGTCCCGTCGCTCTTTTGGCCAACCCTCACTCAGGGCCTTGTGGAATTCCTGGCTGTTCTGTTGCAATTGCTCCTCGATCAGGCGACGCTTCCTTTGCACAACCGTCTGGTTGGCCAGGAAGCGTTTCAGAATGTTCTCGTTCCTGTCAGTCTCAGAGTCATGAGTATCTTCCTGCTGCTGGGAGCCGGGCTTGTTCGGCATCTCTGCTTCTTCCTGCTCTGTCGTTGTTGCAGAAAGGTGGGGAGTGCTCGGGCTGCGTTGGGAGTCTTGCTGGGCAATCTTGATAGGGGACCGCCTCACTTTGGATGGTGTCTCCACAGCTAGTACGGGATCGACATCAAGGTCCATATGATCGCTCGAATCCATGCCAGCTGGATCGTCATCCACACCATCAGTCTGGGTGACAATCGGGCAAGAAGCCTTGCGTGTTGGAGGTGTAAGGAACTCGTCCTCGGAGTCCATGATTATGTCACTCCCCCGAGATGCTCTGCATAGCTTCCCATTCCCACTTGGGGACTGGCTATACTTTACTGGCTCTCCATCGCCGAGCAAATGACCAATCGGAGGCAGATGGGAGGCCAATTTTCGCGCTGATGTTTTCGCTTTAGGCGTGGAAGTCGTGGGTGAGGCCGACCTGGAAGGGGACCCCGAAACTTCATTCCTCCAGCTGGCCGTAGATGCCACGGCGTTGGTCCTTCTGATAGTCGTGCTGATTGTCTGAGTCACAATGTGTTCCTCAATCATAGAGGCATCTGCCGCAGCTGTGGCCGCCCGAAGATACGGCGTAGCTGGTGTACCGGAACGTTTATTGGCTGATTTGACCGAGGATGTGAGTTCGTAAATATCAGGAAAGTCGTCCTCGTCCTCGTTTTGGATTTCCGGCCTTCGAGGTTTTGACGGAGATTTGCTCATTTCGGTGCTTTTCCTTTTCTTCCCACGCTTGGAAGGAGGTCCAAGCCGTGAAGTACGGTCTTCCATCCAGGACGTAACATCATTTCCGAGGGGCTGAACTGAACTCGAAGAGTGGTCAACTCCAGTCAGGTCTTCGACGTCCAGATCGTCATAATCAAAGGCATGGTCTCCTTCTTCAGCATCGACAGGATCTGGTGTCAATCCTCGTGATCTAGCCTTTTGCAGTTCGCGAGAAGCTGCGCGAGTTGACTCAGTTGGGCGCCTCGTTGTCCCAGGTCCATCTTGAGCGAAGGAATTCTGGTACACCTTCCCCAACCTGCCTACCCCGGATGTCGAAGCCGGAGTGAGCAGCTGTTGTTGCTGGCTCGGTAGCTCCTGGGTTATAACAAGGCCTGGCCTCCTTGGCTTTGTGCTCGAGGTCAACTTGGCCATGCCCTCCGCTGTTGTTGATTCGTGCTCTTCCTGATGTTTGACAGCATCGGTTGATGGTGAAGTTCGAGACGGAGGCCGAGTGGTGTTGGTAATGGGTCTTGACGGAGCAGCCGAGCGCTGATCTGTGCTGTTCCGGGTGTCTCGAGAAGTGCTTTGTGCAGCTGTCTGGCGGGCGTCCAGCGTAGCTATTGGAGTTGGTAGAGCTGGTCCGACGGGCTGCGTGCTAGCGCTATTGCGTAATAACCAAGAAATGTGGTCCTTGAGATTGTTGCGTGTCATGAATTCGACATGGAACCGACGTCCCAACGAGAAGACACGTGCATCTAGTGTTGATTCCTGCAATTGGGGCCTCTGATGGTGAGAATCGACTGAAGACGGGACGTTCACCGCGGTGGGGAACATTAAACAACCGCGAGACGCGTTCTTGCCAGGTTCCGCAAACACGGTACCAAGCGCTAAGCCACGTGATTGTAAACTGGGCTCTCCGCTCTTCATCTACTATGGTAACATTTCTACATTGAAAGGCAGCACATCACGTGTGATAATATGGAAGGACTGTCGCCATGGTTTTGCGCAGGCAAACCAGCTTGACGATCTACTTGATTATGAGCGTGCATCTAATGATAATATCGTGGATCTAGTCTACAGCTATGACCATCGTCTACTCATTCCTTCGTCGTTGGCCGTCTAAAATCCTAATGTGAAAACAAAAATGCACCGAAACACCAACACAACGCCGCAATGACTATCCGAGCGACAGTTTCGCAAATGGACCTCTCTTTCAAACCGCTGCTACGGCATCTGCGACCTTGGGCTTCTCGGAGGTGTTGAACAAATACATGGCCGTCACCAGAAGCTTGCCAGCAGCGGATACCACGACCGCAGTAGCAGAGCCGGCAGTCCTGTATATGACCGCGCCAACAAGAGACCCAACGAAGAGCGAAAGCAAGAACGCGGCACGCCGATTCCGTGGCCTATTCTTGACGGCAAACAGATGAGGATCAATAAGCATATCCACCCACGCGGCAGTGGCCATGGCGGTGCTGATCTCCGTCATTCTCAGCGAGCGGGACTGCACCACCTGGCTACCGGCGGCGAAAGCCAGCAGGCCTATCGCGACAAGGGTCACGCCGGTGTCCAGCTCTACTCCGTGCGTGTACTGTATTGCGGCGGCGGCGAAGACCAGGCACGACTGGATGAAATTGCAGACCATCAGCCATAGTCTGCATCGCGGGCCGATGATGTTGCTCAGCTGGCCTGTGAGCCAGCCGCCAGCGAGGAAGAAACCAAGGGCTACACCGATGTTGGATGTGACAAACATCTCGCCTCGGGCCTCAGGCATTACAAGTGCGAGAGCGAGGAAGACGGTGTTGCCTGTTTGGTTGGAGGTGAAGCAGTGGAAGTCTGGGAACGAGATGGCATCTGCACAATGTTTGGTCAGTTACGTGGAACAGGCTAAGTTGCAATTCCTGCTCTTAATGCTCACCTTGCAAGCCGGTACAGAAAGTTAGAATAAGGAGTTCCACCTCGGCCAAAAACGAAACCCGCACATCGGCTGTGAGATGTTGCCATATCCTGGATCTGGAGCTTGGTTGTGCTGGCACGGCTGGTTGTGATGGCAAAGCCTTATCATCTTCACCGGGTGGTATGACAGGTGTCGACTTCTCTGGTTGCTGTGTTTGTAAGGACTCGTTGCTAGATGCCATGTTTCCTTGACCAGATTATATCGACAGACGGTTGATAGAAGCAAGCATCCAGGTTTTCTAGACAATAATGCAAAGAAGGTGACAAGAACAAGAGACTGTTATTGAATTGACGGCCCAAATAGTCACAAGAGCAAGTAGCATTTTGCCCTGAACCAAGGCACCCGAGAAGGGTCCTAGACGCAACCGGTTTCTACCGCCAGCCATTCGGCAGCCAAATTTCATCCATGCCCGATGACGGCTGAGTTTCCGTCCGAGATAAAGGTGCCGACGTCCGTCACTTTGAAGCCCCGATGGGTCCACACCGACACCCGTTATCTTGGCTGAAGGGACGCTTAGCCAGCGAACGGAGAGCGTCATGATATGGCCATGCATAACAGATGAAGCGCAAGAGATCAAGAGAGCAAGCGCAAAGACAGGAAATTTGGAGTTTTTCGTTGACACGAAGTTCACTCGCTACGGGCATGGCTGCTTTCGGCTTCAGCACCGTGCAGGAGCCGGCATAGTTATCAGCACATTCTCAAGGCTTCATAAAGCTCATATGGTACTGTTTCGATGCACAAGTCTCAGTGTGAACTCCTTACACATGCACTATGACATAACCTCCGATTGTCAGGCCAAAACCAGTCAATGTCTGGAACGGCGACAGAGTTGTCAAGTCAGCTCTTCCGGTGGCACACCGAAGTGGAGCCCATAGTCGCCGGGAAGAGTGGGTCGGGAGCCGACCGAAGGCGAGCCGGGCGGCCGGCTTAGCTAATAGTCGCTTGTTGCTATGTGGAGACCTATCTTCCGACTGCCGCGACAGCCATCCCTCGGCGCGACTTACCTCTGGAAGGTAAGGAGGTAAGGGTCCTAAGGGTCCCAAAAGGGATGACGCATCGCGTATTGCTATCCTGCGGTCTGGACCATGGATTGCTTCGCAGATCTAATGGCACGGGTCGACTGCCGACAATTCACGCAATTCGAGGGATATACTTCAAGATTCTTCTAAGTCAAGGCCAATTCAGCGGCATTATCGACCATACGGGCCAGGTGGACAGTCTCGAACAGTCTCGGAGAGCCGCAGTCTCGGAGGCCGTTTCGGTGATCCATCAAGCAAAGCGCTGACGGGGATGTCATCTGAGTAAACAAGGGCTGGGCATCCCATTTTGGACTGACTATCGGAAACAATTACAACCATAAGAACAACCCTAAGTCAAAAGGAATGGGTTTGATGAGAGACACCATGTTGCCGCAGTGATCGAGAAGATCCCGAAGGGAGCAGCGGAGCCGTTGTGCTCGCCGCGGTATCGGACGAGACTGCCGAAAAGAAGAAGAATGTCTGGAAGCCTGAAGCTAGCCGTCATCGTCTTGGGTCAACACTAACACCACGTCTGGCCCGACTAGCCCTCCAAAGAAATGCCTTCGATAGAGCATTACAGCAGGTTGACTCGCGATATATGATGATCCCACGTTATAATTTGGAATGTCTGGGACTAACGAGTGTTGAGATACACTGGCCTGACTGGAAACTTGAAGTGTTAACAGAACTGAACTACTGCGATGCCATCACCTCTTGCCAAGACTAACACTCGCAGAATGCCTTCTTCGGAGCAATACTACACAATCAGCGTTATGGTTGGAATGCATGGAATTGAAGATTTGTTCGGAGGCAGGGAAAACTCGAAGCACTATCTTTGCCATGCCACTTTTGATCAGAGTGCGATCCTTGGCAGCAGGAGAAGCATGCGTGGAGACGCCTGTCGCGCCGAGCAGGGAAGGGGTGAAGATGAATATAAGAAGTGCTTGAAATCCCTTTCTTGGCACAGCTTGTCTTCTTAACATCCACTCCTCTGCCAGTGTCCGGGTTTCGACTTTGTTATCTCTTCGTCGCTCTACCTCCGCCATGATGCGAAAAGGCTCACTGGTTGCTGTGCTCGGTGTAGGGCTGTTGTCCCCTCTGGTCGCTACCATTCCCGTGTGTGAGGATCCCCAGGATGCACTCCAGTGGTTCAACTACGATGTAGCCGTTCCCATGAAGTGCGTCCAGCAACTGAGCGCGCAAGCATCAGCGTTCTGCAGCGACTACCTGGCGCAAGACCCCTTTACCTCGTACCTCAGCACCGTGACACCGGGCTCAACCTCCACGGTGACCGAGACATCTACGACCGTGACGACGTCAACGGAAGTGGTGTAAGTTACTGTCTCTCTCAGTCATAGCAAGGGCAAGCAGCTGAATTGACGGACCCAGGATAACCACGGAGGCAACAACCTCCACCGATACCGCCACTGAGACTTCATCGACGACAACAACGACGGAGGTCGCCCAGCCAGTCATAAAGCGAGGTGCTGAACCTACATGCCAGCTGTACCCGGGCAACTGCATCAACCTAGCCACAGACTGCCTCGATTTGACTGAGCCAAATCTGCTGCGCCGTCCGGCACCTTCTCTCAGCATGTACTGCAGTTGCCTGGGCATACAGGCGACTACCGTGACCGTGAGCGCCAGCACGGCGACCGGCACCACCACCACCACCACCGAGACATCCGTGGAAACCTCAACTGCGTCGGAAACAACTCTGTCGACCGAACTGGAGACCACTGTGGCCACCCAGACAGTAACCACGACCAATGTAAGTCACCTCCCAGCCCCTCAAAGTCTGCCTTCAGATCAGAAGACGCTGACCAACTTGTGCTTCATAGACCGCAACTGTCACCTCGACGGTAATTCCCGGATAAAGTCCTGGTGTGATGTTCCACCCGTGCTGATGGCATATAGGTTCCTGCGTCTTAAATGTCGCTGTTCAAATATCAACCTCAGTAGCTCGTCATGGCGGACCGGGCCGGTAGGTCTAGGGTCGTTGTTTATTGAGCCCGGGGCTTCTATTCTGGAGAAGAGAGTCAGGTCCCGGTGAGAGATTTTCCGAGGGTTTGTGGACTTGCTTGTATTCCGAGAACTTGCTTTTTTCAGGAACTGCCTGAGGGTTTGGCTCCTGGAGAACTTGTAACTCTAAGTAACGAAGAGCGTATTTTTGTTATCCGTATATCTTAATGTCGATGATAAGAGGCGCTGTTGACGGCCAGCATTGAGTGTTTCAAGTTAAGGAGTGTCAGGTATCGAAGGCACCTCACGCAGGTCTACGATGTTGTTGACAAGACGGAGATAATCTGAATCACAAGACATGCCTGGTACTCTACCACGCGAATGAAACCAGTTCCCATGATTCTACCGTCTGCGCCTCAGCGGGTGGCACCGCAATTCCGTTCCGTCTTCGAGCTTCACGTGTATTGTATCAAAGCCCTCCAATGCCGTCAATGACGGACATCCCGAGAGTTGACATTCCAGCGACCGACTTGACCGAATACAGTGAAATGCTATTTACAAAGTCTGACGAATCTCGCTTATACAGATAGAGGACGCTTTATCGAGTTCGTTATACAACAAAAGTCCAGCTGAACCAGTTCAGATGCTGGATCTGAATCTCATCTCCAGCAACCCGACTGCGCGGTTCGGGCGTGGGGGTGGATTGACACATTTCGGTTTCTCATTTAGGGTTAGGGGCCTTTCCCTTCCGCATGAGCCTCAATATGGGAGCTCTCCCGGAGACCTCGTCCAAGCCACCGTCTCCCGATCAGCCACAGGTGTTCGAGAACTGAGGCGGTCAGTCTTTTCGAACTACGTACCAAGGATGTTCCCTGTTTGAATCCTGCGACAGTTGGGGACGCCAAGCAGGTCAACAGCAGTACCTCCCGGGAATTCATTCGAAATACCGCATGTTGTTCAGAAGTCTGAGGTCGAGAGTCTCTGCATGTCTAGACTCTAGAACAATGCTTTCCAGACCCATGGTACACCTTTCTCCAGACTCCGGCATTGCCCTTGCGTCAACCTGCAGCTACTATCTTGGACCTTTCCAATCTTGACTTGAGATCTATCCGCGGAGATCGATTTGTCTTTCGACGAAAGCCACTTAAGCAGCGGTTCCTTATCTTTCATGAAGCTGATGTGGGTCCGGTTCCAAGTGCCTCAGCCCTGCAACCCCCCCCGGGACCCAGCCCGCGGGTTGAGATAAGGACTTTGTGAGACACCACTCCCTCAGCATCTTTCCTACCCGCCTCGACCAGGGACTGCCACCATCCTCGATGAACAGTCCCTCATCTACGACAGTGATCTCGTCGTGTGTTACCTCATGAGCTGGATCGTGTGGTTTTATTGGGAAATTTCCATGTCGTGTCACCCACTGGATGCCTGGCATCCATGTTGGCTTCCAGCGCATTATCTGCGTCAGCACCAGACTATATCATAGTACTGCCATGAGAACAACGATTATACGACTCGACAAGGTCCACGGGCCAAGACACTGGGCTCAGCTTATAACTAACCATCCAGACATCGACGTGGTTGGTTCGAGTGAGGGCAACTCACGCTATAGACTCCTCGGCACTTCCAATCGTGGATCGCCTCTGCCAGAAGTTGTCATTGTGCATCGATGACTGGCGTCAGACACAACCGGGCCGCCATCGTTATCTGAGGATCTGCGGCAGACAGTATACTTGGGCTGGAGTGCTGCAACGCTAAGGCCCATCTGACAGCGCCGTGTGTGGCAGAAGACTTGGTTCAAGCGTCTCCGAATATAGGGTACGTGCAGCAACACCACCTATCCCCACGCGAAGTTATCTATAAGGGTTTTTCCGTGGAGGTATCGACATTTCTACATCAGGTTAGCGCGCCATGGGCTGATACTGTATCCGGAGATGCTGCAACTTATGAAGTCCGTCACTGATCGTCTGTGAAGTCGACGTCCCCAACCTGGTATCTATAAATTCCTCCTTGCCGGATCTCCCTACACAGTCCGGAGCTCGTCACTCCTCGCAACAAGGCAGATATCCGGCATAGACAGTCTCTCGAAAGCAACCGAGGTCGCCTTCAGTCTCACTGCCAGACACACTATTCGTCAACTACTCTCATCTTGCTTTGACTTCGGCCAAGATGGGCGTCAATCTCAAGTTCTCGGACCTCTACAAGGCCCCGGAGGTCAACCCAGTCAACCGGAAAGCGCACTCTATTCCAGCCCTGAACCCCATCAACATGTACGGGCGGGTCTTCTTCTTCTCTTGGTTTGGATTCATGATAGCTTTCTGGGCGTGGTACACCTTCCCACCTCTGGTAAGTGATGGGACTACTACATGTGCCGTTCATGCTTACAATGTGGACTAACACCACTGCAGTTGACTGTCACCATCAAGGCAGACCTCCATCTCACATCAGCCGAGGTTGCCAATTCGAACATTGTCTCACTCTGTGCAACGTATGGACCCTGCCCTCTCGTCTCGTTCCACCATTTGCTTACGCGTCTCACAGCCTCCTCGTTCGTTTTGTTGCCGGTCCCCTCTGCGACATGTACGGTCCTCGCCGGGTATTCGCCGGTACTCTGCTCGTCGGAGCTCTACCCATAGGCCTGGCACCGCTAATTCACAACGCGACCGGTCTCTACGTGAGCCGTTTTTTTATCGGCATCCTTGGCGGGTCCTTCGTCCCCTGCCAGGTCTGGTCGACTGGGTTCTTCGACAAGAACATCGTCGGCACCGCCAACGCCTTGACCGGCGGCTTCGGCAACGCAGGCGGCGGCATAACCTACTTCATCATGCCGGCCGTCTATGATTCGTTCGTGGGCATGGGCCACACTCCGCATCAGTCCTGGCGGCTCACCTTCATCGTGCCTCTGATCATGGTCATCGTAACAGGTCTCTCCCTCCTCCTCCTCTGCCCCGACACGCCCATGGGCAAATGGAGCGAACGTCACCTCCACGTGCAAGAGAATCTCCAGTCCCACGGCGTAGCCGAGCGCGTCGTCGACATCCCTGGCGCCATCACGGACAAGGCCGCACCCTTGGAGAGCCATGTGTCGGACGGTGAGGAGAAGAAGCCACCTGTGACATACGACCACGAGGCCGCTCTTTCCAGATCGGAGATGATCGAGACGGCCCAAGGCGAGACGATCCAAAAACCCTCCTTCCGCGAGGCACTGCCCGTCATCTTCTCCCAGCAGACCGCCTTCCACGTGCTGACCTACTTCTGCTCCTTCGGCGGCGAGCTGGCCATCAACGCGATCCTCTCGTCGTACTACCTCAAGAACTTCCGCACCCTGGGCCAGACCAAGGCGTCCAACTGGGCGGCCATGTTCGGCTTCCTCAACTTCGTCACACGGCCCCTGGGCGGCGTCGTCTCGGACTTGCTCTACAACCTTGCCGGCCGCAACCTCTGGCTCAAGAAGGGCTGGATCACGACCTGCGGCATCGTGACGGGCGCGCTGCTCGTCCTCATCGGGCAACTGAACCCGCACCACGAGTCGACCATGTACGGCCTCGTGGCCCTCATGGCCTTCTTCCTCGAGGCCGGCAACGGCGCCAACTTCGCGCTGGTGCCGCACGTGCACCCCTTTGCCAATGGGATCCTGTCCGGCGTCACCGGCGCGGGGGGCAACCTGGGAGGCGTGGTGTTTGCCGTCATCTTCCGGTTCATGGGCGGCGGCACGGACTATGCCAAGGCGTTTTGGGTCATTGGCGTCATTCATATTGCTATCAATATCGGTGTGGGTTGGATCAAGCCCCTACCTAAGGGCCAGATCGGGGGTCACTAGGCGGTGGTATAGTAGGTAAAAAGTGTTTGATTTTGGTTTCTCATGATGCTTGTCTTTGACGAACAGTTGGGGCGTTGAGCTTACAAGAGCTGCTATGGATGGGCATGATACCTTGGGGGAGCCCTGGATGCGGGCAACGGAGCAGGCGTACATACACAATGGTTAGATGGACGCAAGAATTGATCGATTCACACATTGCACCAAGCAGTTAAGCATGTCATCGACATGCTCTTAGTGGTCTGCGGTGACGTCTTTGTACATTGCATACACGGTAGATACTCCCACATGCCGCGTCGGGTGTGATACACAGATAAGGGTTCAGATATGATTGGGACGACAGCATTTATTTCCCTATCTGTCTTCATCTCAGACCAATCGGAAAGCTACCGTGCTTGCGTCTTTACATGCAGATGGTAGGCCGCATCATGTAACTCCAGAGTCTGTTCGAGATAAGGTGTACTACCTTAGTATATACATAGTCGGAGCGCCTCTGATATCAGTCATCATCAACACAGCTTCACCAAGACACTAATGGTTGAAGGTTGCTATCTTAACGACTGGACACCTTTGATACGGCCGACCACGACGGTTCTCTTGCAGCAAGCAGGACCGGTATGATCCACACAAAGACCTCTGTCGCCGTTGAGTGCCTCGGTGCCTCCGTCTAGGCCGCGAAGAGGTCTCACTCTGACACACCTTCTGGAATTCGACCCGTCCTATTTCTGGCCATCCATTCCTCCTCCGAACACAATTGAAAACTTAGCACTCCACACCACGATAGTCGCGATTTCGAGGACTCTCGGCACGTCATCGTCAGAGTCTCACCTGTACACGCCACAATCACAACATACGAGAGTCACGATACGTACTAGCAAGAAAGCAGGACACGTAATTCAATTACTATGCAAATACACTAACGCCGCAGACACTGGCAAAGACAGGAGTTCCCACCCACATCTTCGAATGATTTTCTTCAGAGACCCGTTACACAAGGCCGGTACCTTTTAATCCAAACCAATGCAGACCAATGAGAATGCTTTAATTTCGTCATCACGCAATACTCAGATTGAACCCCATTTTAAAGAGCGAAGAAAGCAAGAGCAAGGCCGCCGAACAGGGCGATCGAGCTGGCGCGGACGATGGCGCCGGGGTTGGTGGGGACGGTGGTGCCGGTCGCGCTGGTCTTGGAGGTGCTGGTGGTCTTGGTGACGAGCGTCTTGGACGGCGTGCCGGTGGTGGAGAGGTTGCCGCCGGTGGGGGCGGAGGTGATGGTCGGCGTCGCCTCGGTGGTCTCGGTGGTCTCGGTGGTGGTGGCCGCGCTGCTCGAGGTACCAGAGGCGGACGTGCTGCTGGTGGACTCGGTGCTGCCGCCGCTGGAAGACGAAGACGACGAGGTGCCGTCGGCGCTCGCCTTGATGGTGAAGGGGAACGAGTACTGGAAGATTGTGGGGTCCGAGTCCAGGGTGATGCGGATGCCGTACGTGTTCAGCGTTCCGAGAGCCTTGTCCACGGCCCAGGAGTACTGGCCAGCAGCGCTATCGACGGCCTCTGTGGATGGATGTGTCAGTCATGCGTTTCGGCTTGGACCAAGAGGCCGTGATGTCAGCAGCAGCTACTCACTTGCAATGGTTGAGAGGGCTTGCAGACCGGCCTTGTCTGGGCCGCCGAGGAGGTCGATCGTCACGGTGCCAGTGTAGTTGGTGCTGGGCTCCCAGGTGATCACGTAGGGAGAGCCTGCTGGTACTACATCGCCCTTGGTCGGCTTGGAGATGACGTCGAAACCGGGAGTCTGGGCGAAGACGGAGCTTGCGAGAGCGAGGATCGCGGTGGTGAGCGTGAAGCGCATATTGTCTTATATTATAAACGGTAATGCTGGGATTGTTGTGATGATGCGAATTTCAACGATTGACGGAGTGTTCACTTGAGTTGAACTTTGGGCAGCGAGTGTGTGAGTGAATGTAAAGATGAGATTTGCAAGAGAATGGCAGCTTAGAAATAGCGTCCCGACCGGGTAATGAGCGACTATACGTGAAGGAGCGGCAGTGGCTGACGAAGTGAGACAGACACAGGTGATAGATGAAGGGCTGGAATGAAGAAGAAGAAACCGCAAAGACGTGAGGCGAAGTCGAGGGCAGCGTCAGATTTACAAGACCCGCCTACGCTAGTCCAGGCACATTTCCCCTTGCCCCATCGTCCAGCCGTTGGCGTGCCTGGCCAGGCTGGCGTCTGCAGCTCCGAAAATCTGGGAATGGTGCGTTGGCATCTCGCTTTGGTGGACATTGGGGGCGGCAAAATGGAGTCGCTATTGAAATAAGGGATGAGCGGGGGGCTAAGCAAGCCGTGCGATTCGTCCAGTTCCGCGAAAAGACCCCCTGGACCCCTGAAAAATGCCAATTGTCAGGCTGGTTCTTAGCTCGAGCCCCGAGTGCCAAAATAACTTCTCGACCCTGTCAGAACGAAGGGAGACTCCTGAGGAAAACAGCCGGGGCAGCGGGGCTCATGGCTGATGAAAAATCCAGAACAAGTCATCAGCAGTTGAAGCTCCAGTCGGTGCTGATCTCCGTCTCGTTTCAGGGACGTTCTTGACCGTGTTGACGCCGGTTCATCTCATGGGATGAAGGAAGGTATGGCTGAAGCCGGCTTCATCTTTCAAGACACACATCGACAAGCAAACAGCAACCGACAAGTCTGTAGCGAATCTCCAGACATTGACACATTCTGGTGAATCGTGAACGTACCTAGCCAAAGATGGCGGGAAAGCCAGAGGAAACGACACCATCGCTGTGGTGCTATGGTTGTCATGCATCCCCTCGGCGGTTGTGTTACGTGACGCAAGATTCCACTCCGCATTCAGCCTAAGCCTTGACGGCTTTTCCGGAAGAGGCTTAGCAAGCATTTCCCGTCTCTCGAGATGCCGTGTGCCACATGTGTCTAGCCTTAAGCTTATTTGCGACTTTATCTCGCCAGTCAACATCGAGGTACAGCTCGTCAGCTCCAGGCAAGGTAGTGTTCAGCTCGCGCTAGTTGTGATTCAATCCGCTAGAAGTACTGCGAAAGACAGGTCAGGCTGTGTTACGGCTTGTAAACGCACTGCGACTGTTTCTCCTACGGCTGCTCCGTTGCTGGCTTGGATATCGTCACACGGATAGGGCGGGCATGCCATGCTGAGAGTTTGATAGCCTCAGCTGTTTCCGTGCATCATGGTTCACGGCCCACTAAGTCCAGCCAACTGGTACATGTCAATAGTGCCTATTGAATCCGGGACCGAAAAATGTTTGTCTCGGAGAAGCACTACTCACTGCCTCTGTTTGGGTTCTTGCAGGAACAGGCGCAAGAAGTGGAATAGGCATCTGTTTGCTGTCTTATTTGAGACACAAACCTGTACGCAAATCGTTACCGGATGGACTACCCTTCTGGGCCAACTAGGCTTCCGGGCAACTACCATACCTACTGCCATACTGCCATACTGCCATAGTACAAAACTGAAGGATTGCAATATTGCAATGTTGCAATGGTGTCTACAAGAGCCTTATCTATCTCGTACTTCAAACCCTGAAAGGCGACCAGGTACTGTACTTGAGGTAGAGGATGGTTTTTCGACGACCGGTCAGGCCGGTAAAGTGACTTGCCCAGAAGCCTAGTTGGCCTAGAAGGGTGGTTCTTGCGGTAGAATAATATCAAATGTTTGAGTGACACTAGGTAGCCATGGCTGTTTTCACAGTAGATGGTCAGGCAGCTTTCACCGTGCCCCACATCGATTGTACGCCAAAGTGAATTATCACCACACTGCCGCTTCTTCACCACGGTGAATCATCCAATGTTCGCAACTTTCCTTTACCTATTCCCACTCGCTTCACTTCACTTAAGTTAATCTCTGCTGCTTCCTTCACTGGTCATTGCTTTGATTATATATATATATATATATATATATATATCTACAAATTCCCGACTCTGATCTCTTAACTCTCCCATCTTACCTTACCACAACAAATTACCTTCCTCAAGCTCATGTACATGGCGGGAACCTCGCACTCAAGGCACCATGAGCAGCAGAACGCCGTCAACGGAGATCCTGGTCCATATCGCCGCCCCAAGCAATGCTGCTGACGACGTAAACTACAGGACTTTGGCTACAGCTTACCTGTCCTTTGAGCCTGCCTCGAGGACCGCTGTTGGTTCCTTCACATACAGCGCGGGGCAAGAGAAGCACACCGCGTCCCCATCGTCTACAGATCCATCACCCGCACTACCGCCTGTCATCAGGCCGGGAGCAGGTTCATTTGTCTCTCCGCAATTGTCCTTTGGAAGCGTGGCACACAATTTGAACTCTCCTGGCCTGCGAAGATGTTGGGCAGGAAACGAGGAAGATAGTGCTGAATCGCAATCGTCGTGGCGGCCACCACCAAGCATCATCGAGGACTCAAACCCGGACAACAATATCAGTATTGCTAGATATTCGTCCCCAACCAGGATCCTCGAGCACTATCTCCAGGGGTTTGACAGTAGCCAGTCAAATGCGACACAATCCGTCCAGCCCGACCCATTATCATCACCGACAAATCCGCCAGTCACAACAGCTCTGCCACCCCCAGCAGCGGGAAGAGCTTGCGCGCTGCCAGCACACTCTTCTCGCACTCTCGCCTCTTCGCTTGCAGTGGTACCGCAAACTCCAACGCCTTCTGTCCTGAAACGAAGCAGACCACTAGACTTGTCCAAAGCTGCATCAGAAGTTGCGGTGATCCCTTCTTCTGCTCCTAGCGAACGCACAACGCATGACTCTCCTGCTGAAGAGGTAGCACCCTCAGTGCCAGAAGGTGTTATACCGTCAGCTGGAACGGATATTATCGTTGCTTCGTCTCTCCCCAGTTCTACAGCATATCTCGGTCGGTCGGCACGAGCCGACTCGGAACCACCCCCGCCTACGAAGAGGCAGAAGCGCGTATTTACTGGGCTGAGCACAAACGCACTTGGAAGGAGCAGCAGCGACATCGGTCCGCGCCAGGATCAGGTGAAGAGAACCCAGCTTGATCGGAGACAAAGGGCCCACCAGACCCTTGATGGCCTCGAAATACACTCGCCAACTCCCCCGGTGTCCTATGAAGACTTGGATGTTGCTCATGTGGTGACGAAGAGCCTTGAGAAGCTGGCCCACGACCTCGATATCAAGAGGCGGTTTCAGCCAAAGCACCAGGCACGAGAGTTACGACCCTTCGAGCGCGGACACTGGGCTGTGGATTGCTCAGCTTGGTCTGATAGTGTGAGGCAAGACACCTGGGCCTTTCTCACTAATTACATTGGGAATGGAGTTGGTGGATGGGGTATCTGGTGTCGCAGAGACGCCGGCTTTACTTGGATACGTCTCTACTGCTGGGGTTGCCTGGTTGGACACATGCACCTGCTGCTCTATATTGCAAGCAAGCGGCAGCTCAACTACAACGCGACCGCTTGGGTAGGCGGGGATGGAGAGGTGATACTAAGAATGGATCCAAAGTATACGCATTGACTTTGGATACCAATCATTACAGGCGTCTGGGAGGCTTTTTTTTTGTTTGGATACCCATTTGTATTTTACACTTCCATGGAGTAAGGGGCATAGTGATGGCCGGATTGGTATGGATAACATGGCCAATGGACCTCAGGTGTTCCAATCTAACACGCAAGGAAACTGTGATGACTCATTACCAGAACTGAAGGAAATGGTAGTACCGAAGCTCAGACTTTCTGGAATGTACATATGATAACCGGACTTTGACAGCGAGGTAATCCACTTCCAAGACTCCAACAAAGACCTTTCCAAGCCTCGAGACGAAGTATCCAGCCAAGAACCAGTTAAGAGGAAGACCTGCGGCAATATAATACACAAGGGGAGCTCTCACAAATCAAGGCCAGGCAGCTCAAGACGGCGAACTGCTACGAACCTCGCGATGGAGGACAGCCTTTACATCGTTTGCATAACGTACCTTGTCCGCAGCATATCTGTCCTCGAATTCCTGATTCACATTGTTAGTCTGCTTCTGAAACGGGACCCAAGCAAATTAAAGATGTTACCTTTTTCTCAGCTGCACCCAGGGACTTCCACTCGCGTTGAATGCCGGCCTGTGCGTCTTTGAACGACTGCCCGGCATATTCACCAGTTTGGAACCTCGACGCAATATACAAAGCGTAGGGAGTCGCGGGCAGCTTGGGCAAACGGTCGTCCTTGATATATCTCTGGTCCTTGTGATCAGGTGATATGCGTCGCAGCCGACGGCGGGCACGGTTGGCAGCGTCGACTGCTACGGGATCGTGGCTGTCAACCCAGTTCTTGTAAGCCGTCTTGTTGACGAGTCTGTTCTCGGTCGCCGTTATTTCCAGGCGCTGAGCATCATTAGCACGGGCCGAGGCTGAGTCGCGGCCAGGAACCAAAACTTACCGCTTTTTCGGACGGCGAGAGAGCGTGGTATTCCGTCGCGCGTTCCTTGGCCACATCTCCGACGCGCTTCCCCTTCTCGCTGTTCTGCTGGTTGTACACCATATATGCAGTCTCTGGCAGTTGCTTGGGCTTGTCCAGCAAAGCGATCTTCTTGAGCTCGCGGATCTCAAGCTTCCGCTTCGCCTCCGGATCCAAGACCTTCTTCGCCGGCTTCTTCGGGGCTGCTTTCTTGGCAACGGGCTTAGCTTTCTTCGCTGCAGTCTTCTTTCCAGCGGTCGCCTTTTTCGCGGCTGGCTTCTTCGTAGTAGCTGCTGTCTTCGACTTCTTCTCCGCGGGCTTCGCTGCCGCCTTTGCAGCTGCTTGGTCACTTGTGTCGGAGAAACTCCTGCTGGAGATAACTAGGCGGTATGAGGACGGGACGACGAAGCTCGCAGGGCGAATTGCGACACGTGAGCTCACGGAGAGACCGGTGTTGACCTTGGCAGTTCGACTGACGCGTAGCTGTCGCGCAGCCGTGGACCTGACGGAAGTCCACATCTTTTCGCGGAGCGTAACTCGTCACCTTTCTGTTGAGCTCGGCGAACAATATTTACGGTGTCGTCAGGCGGTTGTTGTGGATTGCAGAAGCTCAATGGTGGTCAAATTGAAATCCCAGCGCGCATGAAGCTCTCCTGGCTCTCCCTCGTTGCCCCAGCCTCCTACGTTTCGAGTTCCAAGGGTCCACAATGATTTCACAGGGGCAGCTGGCTGTGCAGTGAGGTGTGGCTTGATTCTAATAAGTGCAAAGGCAGGGTACCTGGGTACGTACCTAGTCGCAGATAAGCACGGACCAAGCGGCCAAAAAGTTGGGGACGTGATATTTCACCCCAGGAAGGCACGTTATGACACTACATCCACCACCTCTCAAGTACTCTCATCCTCCGCAACATCATTGCCATCTTGCGCATCGTCAACTAGACCTTCAAGATTCTGGTCCTCGTGTCTGACACTTCAGGCACCTTCCCACTGCGCCACCCCGCCCTTCCTACCTCGGCGCAAACAAGGCTCTGCCTCCTGGACTATCTTCTTCACAGTCACTCCTGACCTTCTTGATAGCGCCTTCGAGTCCTTTAACAAAGAGTACTTCTCACCACACGAACTGATTTGCTGAGCCATCATAATACAACGAAATGGCTCCGCGGGGGGACACTCGCTCACCATCTCCAACAGGAAGTCGCTCCGCAAGGAAGCATCGCAAAGATGATGACCTATATGACCGCAGCCGACGCGATGAACACCGCACTCATGGCCGGTTAAGTCGCTCTCGTAGCCCCGCAGACGTAAGACGGTCTTCTTTTCATACAAACTCGCCCGTCCGCGCTAACAATCATGACTCTCAGCGTCGATACCGCGACGGGCCGCGCGACAATCGCGACCGGGCCCGGGATCACGATGGGTACCGGAGACGAGACAGATCATTAGACCGCCGCAACGACGGCTATTACGGATCACGCCGAGATGGTGCCGGAAACCGTGATCGTCGCCGCTCACGATCGAGAGGCAGAGGCGGAGATAAACCTCGCTCTCCAGATCGTCGCAGGCAGCGGAGCCGAGATGGAGAAAAGGACCATCGGGGTGCCCGGATAGACGACTCCCGTGAGAAGAACCGAGATCGTCGAGACGGAAATACTGATTTTCGCCCGCGCAGCAGGGGTAGTGATGCGCGAAGGCCTGCACAGAACTTGGCAAACGGTCAGAGCAATAGGGGGCCAGAGGTACGCGATCCCATTGCTGTGGAGAATGGAAACATCCTTGCTAATAACCTCCTGCAGCCAGCTAAGTCTACGCCATCTCAAACTCAGTCAGAGGCTGATAAGGAAGCCGAGCGTAAGGCCGAACGCCTTCGGAAACTGCAAGCTTGGAAGGAGAAGCATGCGGCGAAAGAGGCCAAGGAAAAAGAAACAGATCCTCTTACTACGAGGAAGCTCTTGGCCGAGATGGACCAGAAAGCCACGGGTACACCTAGGACTGCGTCACCCTCTTTAGCTAGCCCTGCGCAGGATGGCGCCCACACGCCCCAGGCCGCCGCGTCTCCCCTCCCCTATGCCGGCAAGTTTGACCCAAAGGCTATTGCTAAGGCTAAGTCGTCAGCAAGGAATCATTCTCCTACCAGGTTAGGCGAGATCAAGGGGCAGCCGGCTGGTGTCAAGCCCGCTGCATTCAACAACTCATCCAAGGCTTCTGCGTTGCCCGAAAAAAGAGCCATAAGCGGATTCGGCTTTGGCAAAGCTGCAGCAGATGCCGATAAACTGGCATCGAAGCGGAAGCTCGATCTGGACGACGAGGAGACCACCAAGAGAAAGCTCTTAAAATTGCCAGACTTGGCTCTCGAAGAAGCCAATGTCGTACCGGACGCCGAACAGGAGGAAGAGGATGAGGGGGACGACGTTGACGACTTCGACGCAGGAACAGAGGAAGAAGCTGCGGCGGCGGCACGAGCTGCTCACGAGCGTCGCGAAGAGCGAATGCTACAGCAGAGCATGGCGATGCAGACCGATGAAGAGCCGGCCAAGGTCGAATCCGAAGACAAGGTTGCTGCTGCACCTGAGCCCGAAAAGATGGAGGTCGATGAAGAAGAAGTTGACCCTTTGGACGCCTTCATGGCCGGTCTTGACGAATCGGGGTCTGTCTCTAAGCCGAAGTCCACTGCAACAAAGCCAGCTCAAGAACCTGAGACATACTTTGATGACGACGACTACGGGTTCGAAGCTGACGGCACTGATCCCACGGCTATCCTGGCGATGGCTAAGAATCGCAAGAAGAAGGACATCCCAACCATCGACTACAGTAAAATCGTGTTGAACCCAGTCAGGAAGAACTTCTGGGTGGAGCCTTACGAGCTTAGCCAGTTGACCGAGGAAGAGACTAATGACCTACGTCTGGAACTTGACGGTATCAAGGTCTCCGGCAAGGACGTCCCCAAGCCAGTGCAGAAATGGTCACATTGCGGCTTAACGCGACCCATCCTCGACACAATCGAGAAGCTCGGCTATGAAAAGCCCACGCCAATTCAGATGCAAGCTCTACCGATCATAATGTCGGGTCGCGACGTCGTCGGTGTCGCAAAGACCGGCTCGGGAAAGACTATGGCATTCCTTCTCCCCATGTTCCGCCATATCATGGACCAGGAGCCGATCAGAGATACAGACGGCCCCATCGCCTTGATCATGACTCCTACACGTGAGCTTGCCGTGCAAATACATCGAGATTGCAAGCCGTTTCTCAAGATTCTTGGGCTACGGGCTGTAGCGGCGTACGGTGGAGCTCCTATCAAGGATCAAATTGCAGAACTTAAACGTGGAGCCGAGATCGTGGTGGCTACGCCTGGGCGGATGATTGACCTCCTGGCCGCGAACCAAGGCCGCGTGACTAACCTCAAGCGTGCTTCTTTCCTGGTTCTGGACGAGGCTGACCGCATGTTCGACATGGGGTTTGAACCGCAGGTCATGAAGATTTTCGCCAACGCGCGGCCAGATCGACAGACTATTCTGTTCTCGGCCACGATGCCTCGAATCATTGACTCTCTGACCAAGAAGGTCCTGAGAGATCCAGTTGAGATTACTGTCGGAGGCAGAAGCGTGGTTGCTCCAGAGATCACTCAGATTGTCGAGATACGAGAAGAGAAGGACAAGTTTGTCCGGACACTCGAGCTCCTCGGAGAACTCTACAAAGACGATGACGACGTTAGAGCACTCATTTTCGTTGAGCGTCAAGAGAAGGCAGACGACCTTCTGAGGGAATTACTGCGCAGAGGCTACGGATGCATGTCCCTCCACGGCGGGAAAGACCAGAGTGACCGAGACTCGACAATCTCGGATTTCAAAGCTGGTATATGTCCTATCCTAATTGCAACATCGGTGGCTGCCCGTGGCCTGGATGTGAAACAGCTCAAACTGGTCATAAACTACGACGCCCCGAATCATCTTGAGGATTATGTCCACAGAGCTGGCCGTACTGGTCGTGCTGGAAACACAGGCACGGCTGTTACCTTTGTGACGCCGGAGCAGGAGGATTGTGCTGTGGGGATCGCCAAAGCTCTAGAGCAGAGCGGGCAGCCAGTTCCGGAGCGCCTTCACGAAATGAGCAAGGCGCACAAAAAGAAGGTCAAGGAAGGCAAGGCCAAAGACAGCAGCGGTTTCGGCGGCAAGGGGCTTGAGAAACTGGACAAGGAGCGTGAGGCGGCCCGGCTCAGAGAGCGCAAGACGCACAAGACCGAAGGAGAAGAGGATGACGCCAAGGAGGACGATGCACAGGAGGAGGAAAAGAAGAAGAAGGCCGTCACCGCGATACAGTCGGCCGTTTCTGCCATCCAATCTCGGGATGCCGCCAAGGCCGAAGACGAAGCCAAGCCCTCCGTCAATATGCCCCCCATCAAGGCCAGCGCTGTCACTGCCGGGAAGGCCGGCGGGGCTGGTGCTCTGGACAAGGCTGCGTCTGCGATCAGTGAGATCAACGCACGTCTTGCAAGGGCCGGACAACTTCGACCCGGGCAGTCGATCGACAACAAGGGCCCTGATGCCGGTGCTTTCCACGCGACGCTGGAGATCAACGACTTCCCGCAGAAAGCTAGATGGGCTGTTACCAACCGGACGAATGTCGCTAAGATCCTGGAAGCGACTGGCACCTCTATCACAACGAAAGGCAACTACTATCCTGCTGGTAAGGAGCCCCCAGCAGGCGCCGAGCCCAAGCTTTATATCCTCATCGAAGGCGACACAGAGGTGGCGGTCGGCAATGCGTTGGCGGAGATGACGCGTCTCCTTAAGGAAGGGACGATCGCTGCGGCGGATGCGGAGAGCCGTGCTCCCGCGAGCGGCAGATATACGATTACTTAGATGCTTATGTCTGTGGTGGCTTAGGTGTTTTATGGTTACCTTACTCTATGCCCTACGACGGCCTTGGGATGGCACAATATGCTGGTCTTTTGTATTAGAATGCAAACGCAGATGACAGAGCAGATTAGGAGGCAACCGATGGTCTTGGGATAGGAGCCACTGTCCCACTAATCCCAGTGAACGTACTCTCGTGAAGCCCGATTCGGACCACCGCATTTCATATGGCCATAACTGCAGCAATACACCAAATACCGCCTTCAAAAATGCATACCTACTCCTGGTATCAACGCAGGACGACTCCATTCCACCGTTTACACAAATAACATCAGACTAGTTGTGCGCAATAGCCTCGGCAGTGGCATCCTGGTCTCGTCTCCTCCTCTCTGTCTCACTGGCTTCTTTGAGAGTATCGCTCCTCGTCTGCTTCTTCTGTGCCTGTAACTGTGCCGACAGCTTCCCCCCTCCTTTGGATGCCCCTTGCGCACGAGCCTACGGTTGACCACATTCAGCGTCACGGGCCTTGGAAAGCTGCCATGCGGGACATTCAGACTCACCTCAGCTGCTGCCGCCGCTCTCCGTCTGGCATCGTCGGCATCTGATGACGACCCTCCCGCCGTACCGCCGCCGAGGGTCCGGGGCGGTCCCCCTATTTTCGGCTTTGCGCCCCCGGGTACAGGTGCTGTTGGCGCTGATGCGCGGGGTGGAGGGGCGGTATCAAGACGACGGCCTGGCTGAGCGAAGGGGTCGCCTTCTTGTTTACTGCAAAGGCCACCCATGATCCGTTGATGGGAGCTGGGAAGGTATCCTTGGAGAGTATGGTGGCTCCAGTGTGCGGAATGTAGAGCTCCCAGCAGGGAGTAAGATGGAAGAGATAAAAGATTTCAATATTCACGACTGATGTCTAGGACGAGAGGCACAGTTTACAGTCAGTCATCCAAGAGGTTCCACGAGGCTCCCGTACGTATCAAATGATATGTACAGGAATGAAATGCAAACATGAGGTGAAGTTATGAGTTTCTACCTAGGTAGCCAAGATGTTTCGAGCCTGTCCGCGTGTTGCCCGGCTCTGACGCTGCCCATTTGTTACCAGCAGATGGCGCAAGGTGGGGAGGGGGAGGGGTTCAGATAGTACCTACCTAGGTACATCAGGGATTTTATGATAAGGTGACGATACGCAGAATAGAGGAAGGACAGTGTTTTTGCATCTTTACCTTACCCAGCCATGAGAATTCAGGGCCAGACAGCGGAAGACTTGAACATAGAAGAAAATCCCGCGACAGCCTTGGGTTTGGGCGTTCCATTCTTGTTCAAGTGGAAGACTGAGGTATCCCTGGCTATCCGTACCTTGGGGTACCCTCCGGTAGCTCTCGCAACCACCTCACGTAAAGTAACATACATCAGGTCAGCAGGTACATGTAGATACCTCCACTCACCGGACGAGCTCAAAAGCACTGAGCGGAAAGAGCCCCACATTTCCGAATGACGGGGTTGTAAGTCCACTTACCTCTGGAAGAAACCAACAGCTGAATAAAACCGTGTATTGACGAAGAAGCGGACACCAACTGTCATATCTCCCTCGCTCGGACATCATACCTGAGGTGTCTGCATGGTATCGTGGAATCGGAGATGCTCGAAGGGAGCAAGGTAGGGCTCTACTGAAAGCGAGTCAACCCGGTTCGCGCAAGTAAGCTACCAACTCGTTCCCCACTAGTCGCAGTCGTCAGTTCCTTGAGCCATCAGGGTTCTCTGCAGTCACACAAAAAAACCACCATTCAAACTTCCTCGAGGAAAGGACGTTCTGCTCCGCATCATCCGCCTCCTCTACCTTGGCTGAACAACGACCTCTAACACCGTGAGCTTAGACAGAAATCTCGTTGATTTCGAACATATTTCGAGGGTTTACATGTTCACGACGTCGGACTGGAATCTCATGCTGCCTTGCATGCTCTGCTCCCAGCTCCTCTCATCCGACTGCCTCTAGTGTGCGATGGGAGACTCGCGCAACGAAAATGGGACCGGTTTCCATCGCCCGGACGGGATAATACCTCTCGATCATGGGGACTTCTTTGACCAACCCGATTTTGCGCTTTCGTCCTACGGCTTTCTGGACCAGCGAGGGGATATGGACTTCCACTCTCACTACGCCCCTAGGGTCGCGAACGGCCCGGTTCAGGATGACAGCTACCTGCAGCGTGGATTCTACGCTTCCGGACCCAATCATCTCCACGGAGTCATGCTGTCTTCTGCTCACCCGCGGCACGTCATGAGCGATATGAACCTGGGCTACTCAACCCTTCAGCATTCTGATCAGCATTTAAGCCTACAGGCACCGGACATGTCCATGGGATTCAACGGACAGGCCACATCTCAGACTCCTGGACAGTATGACTACATACCATTTCAATATGATCTCCAGGAGAACTCCCACCAGAATTTCACCCTGACGCCCGTAGAGAGCCAAGATCGAGATGAGGACAACGAGTCGGTAGGATCCGCTACGACAGACTGCGATAGTGACTGCGAGCTTGCGGATCCTTGTACCGAGGAGTCATGTGCCGACCGAGATGATGCTTGCACAGATAGGCACTGTCCTGAGAAGGACTGCCCGGACACAAATTGTCCAGAAAAGATGCCGACTGAGGTGGTAGTCGCCGCAGCAACTTTGGCTGCTTTTGGTGGAGGGCCACCCCCTCCGCAACAGAGTCATGATATACCACAAGGTAAGCCACGGCTGTGAAAGAGATATGTACTAGCCAAAGCTTACTCTGAACGACAGGAATGGAAAGCCAGGAACTATCCTCATCTCAGCAAGCCTTCTTCGATGGCATGTTCGGGATGGCGTCTGTCAAGCCCCTAGACATAGTGAGGCACATAGGGATGGCTCACAATGATCCCGCCTCCTCTAGCTGTACGAGGCCGTGTCTCATCGACAATCCTCAGGTCTTTCAACACTTTCAACACTGCCCGTTTCCCAGCTCCTTCGATTTCCAAATCGACTCTTACTCCGCCCTCGATAACCCCTTTTTCTTGAATAGTTTCAACAATGATGGCTCTATGAGCTTTCCCTCGCATGACCACGTGGGGTTCGAAGGCTGTGGCGCTGAGATCTCCAATCCTGAGGCTCTAATTGAGCACTTCAACTCACAGCACCGTCATGCCTTCGAGAACGTGCTTGCTCAGGCGGATGCATACGGGGGGTCAGTGCTGCCCCAGATATCGCCAAGAACACTGTGCAGTTCCTCGTCACACGCCCTAGAACCTTCCTTATCTTCAGCAATGCACAGCCCGCAGGGGCCTTTCCCACCGACACCATTATCACTGTGCCAAGATATCTCGGATCCGTCAAAGCTACCCGGCCATAATAGCCGCTCCAGCACCGTCTCTCAGAGTGGCACGGGTAACGACTATGAACAACAATGCCTCTGGTGCAACCCAGAGACAGGCGAGCGCTGCGGACGCATACTCCAGGATAGCGAGGCACTGTTCGCGCATGTCAACGAGGAACACATTCAGAAGTTGGAGAAGGGGGCGCATGGATTTTTATGCCATTGGGAGAACTGTAAGAGGCGAGGGGATGGCAAGGAAGGGTTCCCGCAGAGGAGCAAGATCGAGAGACACATGCATACGCATATCGGGCGTAAGTACATTCAACATGTTCACGACAACCCTTCAGTGAAAGTGTACTGATATCGGACGCAGGGAAACCTTTCGAATGCAAGAGCTGTGGCCAGAGATTCTCGGCCCAGCAAGCTCTGACCCAACATCTCTTAATACACACTGATGAGAAGCCCCTGAGATGCGACTGGGAGGGCTGCGGGAAGACTTTCAGACAACAGAGCGCTCTGAGTAAGCTATCTGATCCATGATGCCAAACCCTGACATAGCCATATACTAATGACGCTCTTCCAGCCATGCACCGTCGCATTCACACCGGAGATAAACCCCTAAAGTGTCCTGTCTGCGGGAAAGCGTTCAGTGAGTCCTCCAACCTGTCGAAGCACAAACGCATCCACGAGACAAAGGGCCGCTTCACGTGCTCCGAACCGGGATGCAACAGGAGCTTCCACAGGCTCGATCAGCTTCGCCGCCACATGAAACTGCATCCGCCGGGGGACAAGAAGACGAAGGAAGAGGCGTTTTCCGGGATCGACGACTTGATGACCGTTCTGCCTTCACCGCTTGTTAATGGGGAGCTGGGGGAGCCTACGCGGAAGAAACGGAGTCGGTGATTGGGAGGAGGGATTGCAAGGTATGAAGTTTTACGATGATCAAAAGTGTTTACCCCTACTGTACTCTATATCGGCAAGCAAAGCGGTATTGGCAGGCTTGAAGGTGATGAAATGGCGTGCCGGAGTGGTTCAAGGAGCGGGAATAGCCTTGAATTATAATACGTCGGAGACGAATTCTACTCCAGGTGCGCGCGTATCAAGACAATGCGATTGATGCAAAAGAAAAATATATGAGACCACAACAGGAGTGCTATCGTGATATGTCTTCTGGTTGTCGCTTCTGCCTTCGTCTGCTTCGATAACCACTGACTACCTGACATACCGCTCCTGTCCCAGCGTCCTTCCAGTAACGACCCGGTCAGCACCGTTAGTGTCTGGCCGACATCAAGTCCGCGATCCACGACAGACAGCACAACCTGCAAGTAGTATGTGACCTCTACTGATTCCCAAGCTATCGTTGAGTATCAAAACGAACTCTCAAACCGGGCGCCCAGCAATGGGTCTATATATTTAATCTCTGCCAGAGCGAAAACATCCACGCTAACGGAAAAGCTTATGTGTGAATGTCGATATACACATGAAATGTGTAAGCTGGCATATTGTCGATCATGGATCAAGGAGGGAGGGAAGTGTGAATTAACGTCCCACCGGACTCATATCACCGGGAGCACGTATGGCGCCAGGTTTGGTTAGTTCATGTTCAGCTCTAGGCTTTCATTTTGGCAGCTATCTTTGCTGGCCGTGCATCGAGTTCGTGGTGGCCTCGTTATAACACCCTAAAGCCGTGAAAGCAGTTTTCCCTGGGATGCCATGCAAAAGTGTAGTGAAATCTTTTGAAAACCCACGCCGCCGGTTGCCTGACTAAACACAAACCCCGTTCCCTCTAACCCTCGTTCGCGGAAAAAGCAACTTATGCGGCCTGGCAACCCGATGGTGTCAGCGAGACGCAACGGTCAACAGAGATGGGAAGCGGGCTCTCAGCGTACCTTAACGGCGAACTTCCGTTGGGGGAAGTGCGACGCCTTCTTCTTGGTCTTCTGGAGCTGTCTTGAGGCGTCCTCGGGCGAGAGTCTGCGGCGGATGGCACGGGTCTGCTTGGCGCGGAGATCGAGGGGAATGTACTTCTTGCCCTTGTAGAAAAGGCGGAGCTGAGCCCGTTGCTTCGCGTTGATAATGGTCAGGACGCGAGCGATCGACTTGCGGATGTCGTGGCTGTTCGTCTTGCTGTCAGCGAGTGCTTCCCCAAATGAAAGACCTCGAGTCCCAATTGTCCCATTGTCCCTTTCTTCCTCGCGACTGCGAGGGCAGAACTCCGCAAGACCAGACTTCCTGTCGGATTGAAAACGTACATCTTGTTCAGCTTGGAGCCGGAAGAAGTGATCTTCTGGATCTTGAGTTGGCCGAGCTCGGTCTTGAGCTCACCGAGCTGCTTGGTGAGCTCCTCCTTGTTCTTGGTCCACAAGGCACCGGCCTTAACCTTTCCGGAAGACTGTAACATTTCTGGTAAGCCGTGACGTTCAATCGAGAAAAAATATAGAGATGTCGTAGATGTTCGAGATGTGGAGGGGTTGGAGTTGAGTGTTGTTTCGTGAGATATCGCAAGACAACGGCAGTCTCGACAAAGTGGTGTGTGTTTGCCCTGAGAGCAGTCAGAGGATTGAGGATGTACTCACCATCGTGAATTAATTTGTCGAGTCGGGAGAGGTCTTCGTGATCGTATCGGGTCCGCGACGGCGACAATGGCGTTTGATGCTGAAGCAATTTTACAAGAGTGAACCGATCAGTTCCTTAGGGTGGAAAACCCTACACAATTTCTGCGCACGGGCCAAGGCACGTTTTCTACTCGTCCCAAATTCCCACCGCCCGCCAGGCTCCGCCGGCTCACTGCAACGACTCAGTCTATGCCCAATGCGGCCTAGGTCAAAGGGCTTTCTTTCCACGCACAACTGGAACCGGGACCATCACAAGAATTTCAATCTCTCCAGGTAGGCCAGCAGACTTCGAGAGACCGACGAGACAACACCCAACTTTCGTCCTTTTTTTTCGGTCCCCAACACAGCAACGATGTCGTCCCAACCCACGAGCAAGACTTTCGGCAAGTCGACCCGTTCGGTCCCGCACTCGTCGGAGAAGGCATCGAAGTGGTACCCTGCCTATGATGAGGCCACGCCCCGGAAGGTACGTTTTTGAGACGATGCGACGAGAGCGCGCGTGTGAGAAATCGCAGAGGACGCGAGTTTGGAATTGTGCAGCGTCAGGGTTCACGGAATCTGGAAAGATGGCAGCGTGGCTTGAGGTGGGATCTGGAAATGGCTCCGTCCCAGGAAATCAGAAGACTACAACGGACAACGACATTCCTGATATCGACTGCAAAGCCACGTATGCGCGCTGCGAAAGAGGTGGAATTACGAATTCGCGACTTCGAGGAATCGCTGGACTCGTCGGAAGTGAGCCATATGCTAACTTACTTTACTACAGGTCCGCAAGACCATCCGCCCCTGGGCTCCTCGCGAGACCCTCCAGCCCGGTACCGTCCTGATCCTCCTCGCCGGCCGCTTCCGCGGCAAGCGTGTCGTTCTCCTGAAGGCCCTCGACCAGGGTGTCCTCCTCGTCACCGGACCCTTCAAGATCAACGGCGTTCCCCTCCGCCGCGTCAACTCCCGCTACGTCATTGCCACATCACAGAAGGTCGACCTCGCCGGAATTGACGAGAAGAAGATTGAGGAGATCGCACAGCCCAAGTACTTCACCGCCGAGAAGTCCAAGCAGAAGGCTGGCGAGGAGGCTTTCTTCAAGCAGGGAGAGAAGCCACAGGTACGGATCTACAGGAATATGAACGAGTCAATATCACCGGTTGCTGACACGCTCAATAGAAGAAGGAGATCTCCTCCAGCCGGGCAGCGGACCAGAAGGCCATCGACAAAGCCCTCCTGGCAAACATCAAGAAGGTTGACATGCTCGCAAGCTACCTTGCCTCCTCTTTCAGCCTCCGCAAGGGCGACAAGCCCCACGAGATGAAGTGGTAGATTACGAAGGGTGGGCAGGGGCGGTTGTTGGTGGGGAAGCAGGGACGAAGCTGAGGGTTCTGGGGACCTGGGGTTCGGAATGGCTTGGCCACTTGCATTTGGACGTTGACGGTTCTCGGTCCATTAACGGCGTCTGTAATGAGGGTTTTACAGTCATCAGAACATAAAATTCGGCTTTGCAAAGGACCATGGATTTATTCTCCTTAAAGGGACTGGATGCTGTTGTCAAGGAGCGGGAGACTGCGTTGGCGAAGGAAGGATGCGCATGTGAACGATTCACGAGCCTACCCGTAGTGAACTTGTAAAGATCATCCATCCAACGTATCTTCTCATTATGTCAATGAATGCCTAATGCCTCTTCATCATGTCTGCTTGCCATGGCTTTGCTGATACGGATCGACCTCAGATGGCACATTATCGGAGGGAGAAGTGCCTCTGAAATCGGACGGGCCGCCATCAGCTGCCAATTCTGCCCACGTCGCAGCTTCCAGACCCCGGACTAAGGTACGTCACATTCTCGAGCATCATGAGTGCACCGCCACATGACCCGACCCAAGCCACGGCCTCAGGGACAGTCGGGCCGGTCCACACGTAACTGTCGCTAAACATCAGACTCTCTTCTCGTCGAGAACAAACACCACACGGATACCGAGATGGCGGCATCAGGAACGACGGGCTGGGCCCAACTACGTCAACAAGCAAGGACCCTAGAAACACAGGTACATTCAAATCTTTCTTTCCCTCGGGCCATGGACGCCCTGGACGAACGCGGGTAATAGGAGACTGACCGTCCTTGACATCTTCAGACAGAAACAGCACTCCAGACGTACTCACAATTTTCCAATGTGCCAAACATCCCTCCAAAGCCGACACAAGAAGAGCGAGATATAGAAGCTAAGCTACAAGACCTACTAGAAAAGGTCAGATCATCTCTCTATGTAGCCCCCGCTTCCATCCTGACTGACACCCATCTCTCCCCAGCGCGACAAAGTAATCGCCCAGCTAACCCGCCTCCTCGACTCGGAAGCGCCCCTAACCTCCAGCGCGACGAAGCAAAACAACCTCTCCCTCATCCGCGAGAAGCTTGCCGCCCACCGCCGCGACCTGGCCAGGCTCCGGTCCAGCCTCTCGGAAGCCCGCGCCCGCGCCAACCTGCTCAGCACGGTGAGGGACGACATCGAGTCGTACCGCGCCTCCGAGGCCGCCGAGGCGGACTACATGCTCGACGAACGGGCGCGCATCGACGGCACGCACTCGGTCGCGGACGGCGTGCTCGCGCAGGCGTACGCGGTACGGGAGAACTTTGCGAGCCAGGGGGAGACACTGGCCAGCATCAACCGCAGGATAGTCGGGGCCGCGAGCCAGGTGCCCGGCATCAACACGCTGATCGCCCGTATTTCGGCCAAGAAGAGGAGGGACGGGATTATCATGGGGACCTTTGTCGCGTTTTGTTTTCTGATGTTTTGGCTCTTCCTGTGAGCCCTCCTAGAGCTGGTCTACGCTCACACGGGTGCGCACGAAATGGTGTTTTTTGCTGCATTGGCATTGGCGTTGGGGAACGGATACGTGTTTTGAGAACGGGCAGAGGCCTTGAGAAACTCAACTGTACAAAATATCTGCGTTGTACAATGATATATCCTTTGGGTATCTCTAGAGCTGGGATGACAGCACCGGTGGTGGTACAGAGTATTCTAATCTACAATGAGACTACGGCTTCGCTTCCACGGCCGGTTTGTCGGACGAGAGAGATGGGCCCGTCTTGCCCATCTCAGCCAGCACCCGCTGCATGGCTTTGACTAAGCCAGCGTTCTCGTCACCTTCGGCATTGCCGCTCCCCGCCCATCGGATGCGGCACTCCTTGTCTACTACGTAGACGTATCCGACTTTGCTGTTCAGCAGGCCGATGTGCTCACGGATCTCGTCCGAGACCGCAGTGCGGACGAGAAAGTACTTGTCCCAGTTCTCTTTCCCGTACGTCTTCCTCAGGTTGCCCTTGAAGAGCATGATCAGGGCGGCGCGCAGCCAGTTGTCCTCGACGTTGACCCTGACCAGCTGGGCAGTGCCCTTGTTCTCGGCCAGGATGCGGTGCAGTTCCGGGTTGGACTTCGGGTCGACGAAGGTCTTGACTTGGTTCTCGGCCCACATGTTGCTGTAGACGGCCACTACGGAGAGCTTGCCCTGTAATAGCGGTGTTGTATCTCTGGGCTTCTTGTCTTCTTTGACTAAAGTCCGCCCGAAGAGGTTGGGGAAGTAGAGGGAGACGTCGGCCTTGAATGGGCGCGGCGGCGCGAGGAATGACTTTCCCTTGTGGAGTGACATGTTCGTCCAGTCGCGAAAGTAGGGTTTCGCCATCTTTTGCTTACTGGGCTGCATTAGTCGAGGGTCGAGGGGGTGATGAAGTTCCAGGCAAGCAAGACTCACAGTTCCTCCCGCCGCTGCAGGTGCTTCGTGTAGTCGACAAAGTCATCGCGCCGCTGTTTAACGGAGCGAGGATCTACACCCGTGTTTTGTCCCGGACTGGGAGGGTAATTGAGCCCAATTGGCCTACTTAAAGGCAGCGGGGTGAACTCCTTGACCTTCCTGCCGTATGACTTTGGCGCGACCGCAAGAGCCTCATTTTCGAGCGGAGATGGGGGCTTCGGTTTTTGTTGCGGTTCTTGAGGCGGTTGTGGTTTGGGAGCTGGAGCGGCGAGGCGCCTGTAAGACGTGCTGAATGCCCTCCATTGGCAAAGTAGACAAGCTATCTCTCTAGGGGCGGCTCTCTTCATCATCGTGTCATGTGTTTCGAAAGGCGAGGTACCTTGACGTCTTTACCCCGGACAGCTCAAAATTGTTCTCCGGCTTGCACCGCAGGAACGCGGCCCGCTCAGAGCTTGGGCCATCGTATCTCACCGCCTTTGTGCATTGGTCTCGGTTACCGTCGGGGTATAATGCTCGGCTCAACGTCATCTTGTCCCGGTAAGCCATAAGCCGTCGCAAGCCATCTACACTAGGTCAACAGTGCCGAGATGCCATGGTGAATGTTTGGCGTTGTCGAGGGGTAAGAACTCTGCTTCCAACGATAGTTTCTTGTCCTTCGAGTCCGTAGAATGATCAATTGCAGAATATAATGTTTCTTCAACAAACTTCTCGCGCGCTCCAGCGGCAAGGGGCCCTTTGCCAGGGCCTCAAAATGGTGGCTGCGTCGACGGCCACAAAGCGACACCAAAAGCACCCATCATCGCGGGGGTTCCATGCAACAAGAAATCTGAAGGTCGTGAAGCCGTATTTACTCGCTGACATTGGCGAAGGTAAGTGACCGTTGTCCCCTGTTTCGGAGCGCATCATCCTGTGGCGCACGGCTAACTCTCATTTACACAGGCATCGTCGAGTGCGAGATCATACAATGGTTCGTCGAGCCCGAAGCGCGCGTTGAGGAGTTCTCTCCCTTGTGCGAAGTTCAGAGTGATAAGGCCTCCGTCGAGATCACGAGTCGCTTTGCCGGCATCGTGAAGAAGCTACACTATGAAGCCGGCGAGATGGCGAAAGTGGGCAAGCCTCTGGTCGACATTGACATCCAGGGCGATGCCAAGATAGAAGGCTTGGAGACGCTCACGCCTCCAGAAGCAGAGACACCAAAAGCACCCTCGACGACTGACAAGTCCTCTGGAAACTCAGAGTCCTTTTCGGCGTTGAGGTCAGAACATGAAGAGACGAATGGCCAGCCAACCGGCATTGGTCAGACGGAGGTACCAGCACCACAGGTTGTGAAGGGCAAGCACGCGAGCTTCGCTACGCCGGCAGTGCGACATCTTTCCAAGGAACATAACGTAGATATCACGCAAATATCGGGCACGGGCAGGGACGGCCGGGTCACAAAGGAAGACATCTACAAGTTCGTGGAGGCCAAGAAAGACGTCCCGACAACACAAGCAGCGCCGGCATACCCGACACCACACACTCCGGGAACGCAGCAAGAGACGAAAATATCGCTAACCAAGACACAAGAGCAAATGTTCAAGACGATGACTCGGTCGCTCAACATCCCCCACTTCCTCTACGCCGACGAGATAGACTTCACCAACCTCGTCGAGCTCCGCCGTCGTCTCAACAAAGTCCTGTCCAAGTCAGCCGAACCAGGTAGCAGCGAGGTCACAAAACTCTCCTTCCTCCCCTTCATCATCAAGGCCGTCTCGATGGCCCTCTTCAAATACCCCGTCCTCAACGCCCGCGTCGACATCGACCCGTCCACCTCCAAGCCAAGCCTCGCGTACCGGTCCCAGCACAACATCGGCGTGGCGATGGACACGCCGCAGGGCCTCCTCGTGCCCGTGATCAAGGACGTCGCCAACCTCAACGTCCTCTCCATCGCGCGCGAGCTGGTCCGGCTGCAGGCCCTGGCGCACGCCGGCAGGCTCTCCGTGCACGACATGACCGGCGGCACCATCACGGTCAGTAACATCGGCAACATCGGCGGCACCTACCTGTCGCCCGTGGTGGTGGAGCGCGAGGTCGCCATCCTGGGCATAGGCCGCATGCGCACCGTGCCCGCGTTCGACGAGCACGACAATGTGGTGAAGAAGGAGATCTGCAACTTTAGCTGGAGCGCGGACCACAGGGTCGTCGACGGAGCTACGGTGGCGCGCGCGGCGCAGGTGGTGCGGGGGATTGTCGAGGAGCCAGACGTCATGGTCATGCACCTGCGGTAGGGGGGTTGATGGATATACGGCAATGCGATTGGGCAGAATGGAGGCTGCTGCATTACAGTGGTTCAGGTCGCATTCGATCGAGGTAGCGAACCGGTGCTGTTTGGGAAATCCGGGGAAGAAGCAGGGGTGTGAAAGCCGGGAAAGACGGTCTAGGAGAAAAGCGCCCATGCAGTCATCCGGGCGGTTTCGACTACACTGGTAGGATTGAGCCCCGTGGTTACTTGCATAAGATGACTGAGGTGTGTTCATGATGCATGTGAAGCCAATTATAGAAAGTTTTCGTGGGCAAATGAAAGAATTGGTTAGAGTAATCAAATGACCAAACCGTGTAAGCGGCAGGCAGTCCCTTCTTTCTGGCCAAACAGGTGACATACGGCAAAACACCTCGCATGTCGTTGATGCCCGAGTCCCTCTGCATCCACGCCAGCCTCAACCGCCTTTCCAAAGAGTTCCATGGATCGGGAGATGGACAGCAGATCGAATTCACAGACGAAGTGGTAATGCCAACGCATGGGTTCTTGATGAAATTCCATCTCACATGTTTGAAATGCAAGTCTCTTGGACTCGCTGGGAAGTTTCATTGCTGAAAAAATGCGCTCTATGTGCAGATATTCTGGATGACTGTACGTGCAGTACCTTTTCAACGCCGTTGACAATGCTGAACTCAGCCATTGTCCAATGCAATGCCCAAAATGTTCCGCCAAAAAGGGCTTGACCCAAAACTTGCGCCTTAAAGGGATGAGACGCAACTTGTAAATAAACCCCTTGCCCTGTAGTCAGGGAATCCAGTAACCATATCCTGGTACGCATTCAACAGATGATATGAGAAGAAGTCATGTATATACTCCCAGTGTATACAGCTGCGCCTATTGCCGAATACTGTCCATCGTTTGGAGCACCTGGTTCAGTGTATCAGCCATGACTTGGTCAGCCGGCCGAGCAACATCGATGCTGATGACATCTGTCTCCTCAGGAGTCGGCGGCTCCAGTATATCCAGCTGGCTATGAACCATGCTTGCGGGCATGAAGTGGTTCGGGCGTTCAGCAACCCTCCTCAACAAAACCTCTTCAGGCGCGTGAAGGTAGATGAAGTGAAGATGAAGGTTGGGTGCGAAGTAGGGAGCAACCCTGATGACATCGCGATATTTTCTCTTCAGGGCAGAGCATGTAAGAACCACACCCTTGTGGCCAGCATTGATGTGCCGGAGAGATTCCTCTCGCAGAGCAGTGAGCCAATCCCACCGGTCGGCATCGGTCAGGGGGATGCCATTGCTCATCTTCTCGACATTGGCCTTCGGGTGATACTATATGCCAGATTAGACCCGGAGACTGTCATGCATATAGAAAGGGCCACTGGCACTTACCTCGTCGCCTTCGATGTACGGCAGATCTAAATTTGTTGCAAGGTACTTGGCTACAGTACTTTTCCCACACCCAGCGGGGCCCGTTACCAACCATATGTGGTGCTCCTCGGGCGCTTGTTGTCCATTGGTCTGTACACCGTTCGTAACAACATCATTGGACACATTTCCGTTCGCGAGCGCAGGTACAGGCAGGCGTGTGGTCTTGGGGGAACTTGAGAGAGACGCCCTTGCGTTTGCGATGTTTGTCGGCGAGGAAGCAGGCTGCCCGTTCAGGGACACAGTGTTATCGTAGGACAGCATGGTCTTATATGACTTTAGATGCAGGCTCGAGGAAATTCAGATGGTTTATCTTCGGTGGGAGGTAGTGAACAAGGTTTGTCGTTATTGACGCCTATGACGCTATTGCATTTTGCGAGCTGGTGGTCGTGTAAGTGGAGTGAAGGGTGAATAACAACGTCGGTCTGCCAATTCAAAGCCGCTACCCTATACACGCAGCTAGAGACGAAGTGAATGTATCCAGAGAGGTATTCAAAAGAGAAGTAACAGCGACATGCGAAATGACCAGGCTCAAAAACAGTAAACAGAGAGGGCCGGAGGAAGAAGCGGCGAGTCAGGGGCGAATCTTGAAAGCGCTCCAGGAGGTCGCCGATGGTGCTCCGCTGCCATTATATACCTGTAAGCAATAGCAAATTGCCCAAGGAGCGATGACCTAAAAGCTTTCCCGTCCCCAGGCAGGCTGGGGCAGCTGGGCAGGCAAGGGGACTAAATCCACTAGAACTTTCAGCGACTGTCCCGTACCAGCCGTACCTGGAGAGGAAAACTCTATTGTTCCCAGCAGGTTTGAAAAGACTCAACTAATGGAATAATGCTATTGGCGCGCGGGGGTCGAGAAGGGCCAAAAACGGTGTTGGCCATGACGGACTGGCTCCACCAACCCCAGAGGGGTGTGACGCTAGGGTGAGGTTGCGAAATGTATGTCTGATGTAGCTTTTCCTCCCTGAGAAGTACTTTGGATGTTTGGACGCGGAACGCTGGGGAAGGTGGGGGATGAGAGCAGTTCACTTGTCTGTCAAGCGTGGGATGACTTTCAGCCCTTGGACAAGTTGCGGGGAAGAGAAAACGTATTTCTGGACGTGAATCGACCATCGCCAAGCCATATCAATGCCTCACAACGATGGTGAGTTTCTGGTGAGCATCCGCCATAGTTAGATGATTATCACTCCCAACGTTGATCCAACCATCATAGATGGACAACGTTCAACAGTTAATTGCGAGATGGGCAACGGGAGAATAGCTTCGAAAGCGAACAACAGGAGGGAATCGACAGGGGCATGGCGTGTGAGTGTGTGTGGTTTCATCATGAACTCGTCAGTTCCTCCTCATTGCATCGCTCGGCGCACCGGCTTACTCGCATTGACAGCTTGCAGCAAGCCGGTGTGAGAAGGAGGCGAGTAGAAGCCAGTGAAATAACAGAACGTTCGCGAAGACAAGCAATTTCGGTCAGTGAAGCGTGACTTGAAGTTGGCGATTGCATACGGACAAGTGCAACTGTACCTACCATGCAGACAGAGTACATAGTGACCGACGAGGTACCGGCAGCACTACGCGGGAAAATTGGTTCTAGCTCGGCGTGGGGGCAACATTCCGGCCCCGTCGAAAATGGAGACGTCAAGTTTGCAGGTTTGCTCGGAGTGAATTGACCCTGTATGTTGGGTTGCGTCTGAAACTGTGGTTGGGAAAACGCAGTCCGGCGATTGAAAATAGTCTTATTTGACATCAAAGGCCGACATGTAGCCGATGGCAGAATTCGCGAAGAAACGGCAGAGCAATCCAACCTCAGTTCCTGCATCGCTGGGTGCCACAAGCTTCAGCTCTCCCATCATCCTATGCGTTCGGTTCACCGTTTCTTTCCTATTTACCCGCTGCACCGCCTTGCCGTGGAAGTTGCCGTGTCATCAGATCGATTCGCCAATTGTCAGTTCAGACACCGGTGTATGATCAAATCCCTCGAAATTCCAACAAAGTGTTCGGGCCTTTGTTACTATGGTACGTGGAGCCACAGACTGGTCACGAGGCACAAGTAGAGCTCCGCCCAACTCCGCCGCTGTTTGCGCTAGCAGTTACCGTCGGTTCGGCTCAGCTTCCGGGGCAGGGACATGAACGCTGTGTACCTTTACAACAGCCAGTTATTCGGTCCCCGAAACGCATCATCCCCCCCCAAGTTTGACCTGCAGGCAGGCGGGTAGAAGAGAGTTTTGGGGATACTGTACACTCCAGTATGGATCATGTAGCTAATTCCACTCCACAGGATGCGAACATGTTCTTCACCGCTCTGCGACTGTGTGACAAGAGTGTGTCCCCCACGTGTGGAGGACAAGCCTCCTGCAGAGCATCACGAATAAGGCATCGACAGTCCATGGAAATCTGGATCTGACCTTCGAGCTCCTGCGACTAGCGAAACCAACCATGCGCGGGGCGTTTCAACACTTTGCCGTATCCGATATCACCTACATACGATATTCCCCTCTTGTATTACCTTTGCCCGGTATGCTCGAGCGGGATCTCAATGCAATGAGTGCAAAGGCAGAAATATATTGCTTGTTGCACGCCTAACCTCGTCGGAGCGTCGTAGGCGGACCCGGCCATTCCTCGAGCAGCTACTCCTCGGCAGTTGGGAAGTAATGTCTCATGGCGCCGGGCCAAATATCATCCCAGTACAGAGATTTACTGGATAGTACGTACTTAGACACCGTACCGTCCACAATAATAGACATTTTCCTTGTTCTGGGATCACGAGATCCGAATCATTGGCAAGGACAGGCTTCTGTTCTGACTTGCATCCAGATGGCGGCATTGCAGCCAAGCAAGCCAAGGCTAGTCTATGTCTTGCCTAGCTTCCCGGCCCTTCGTGTTGGAAAACGCCATTTCCATCTCCATCAATATCCGGTACCTTCGTCAATACGTACCGGGATTGATGGTGCTTGAACCGGGGATTACACCGCAAACTTGCAGACATTCATAGTGCTTCTGAAGGCGTGCTGCCTTGCCTGATCAACGCTGGGTTTCTTCGGCAACCAGCTCCTTACGTCACAGGGATATTCCGCCCGATCTTCCACATATTGCACTCTCGTGAGGATGGAGCATTCGCGAGATATGACTTGCTGGCGACAAGCTCGACATATCTGGATTGACGTGTCACGACCTCCGTATCTATCCCGTCCAATGCTCGTACATCGAATATTGTTAATGAACTTCACAGACGGGCGCCTCTGGTATGAACACCCGCCGACATCGCAATTGAGCGCCGCGGAACCCCTGCCTAAACGTTGGTTATCGATAACCCTTATCTTTCGGGATGTAGATAGTGACATTTTGGAGACTTCGTCCGATGGGACCAAGAAGTAACATGTTGTGTATCATTTATTTTGGGGTATCAAGATGTGATGCCGCATGTTCTGTTGGGCACATCTCCTCCTCGGCCTGGACTCCCACCATAGACATTGAGTCGCTCCATAACCCCTCCATGGCCGCGAGTTCCATCCTCTACTTACACAGGAGCGCAAGAGCACGAAACCCCTCGAATGTGAAGTACGAGAGGGACAATATATATTATGTCTCGGACAACCCCCCAAAATCATGTCTTTGCGAGCGCTTCGAGTTTCCTGAACAAGTCAAGACTGGTCGGTCCCTGCGTAAGGCAAATGCCCCTCCCTGGGGCTGACGCAGCTGCCATTTGGGGCAATTGTAGCTGTGTGGCTGGTGCATTAGATGCACGCACACTCCTCGTGGGGCGCGTCCCTTGGAAGCACCAGGGCGGTTCACCAGCTTAGATCAGGCAGGTGCGGCACACATGCAAGGCCGACGCAAGACTCCAGACTTCAATGAGCCTCCGCATTCCACTTCGAGTCTTTCGACCAAGAAGTCAGAGATCTGTTCATAACATCTTCTGCCCTCGTAGTTCCATCTTACTGAGCTCTCAAACTGGTAGTTACTCCCATCGACGTCTCTTCAACATGAACGCCCAGGAACTTAGCAACTACCTGGCTGATGCGCCTCCGAGTGTGGTGAGGCTCGAAATCAAGAAGCATTTTGATTCTCTCTCAGAGAAGCAGCAGCGCTATGCTCACTTCATCAGCCGGTACGCCTTTGTTCCTGAGATTGTCCGGACAAGCTCGAGTGACGGGAAATGGAAATAATACTAACCCAGCTCATCATCCTTCCGCAGAGCTTCCTTCGCCGGCAACAGGATCGTCTTACGTCAAGTAAGCCCCGAGTCGGAGCACATTTATGATTTCATTATTGCGCTTCACAAAGCGAGCGGTGGCGACTGGAAGACTCTTGCGGAGAAGGCCGGCGTCAGTGAGGCCGACCTGACCGCTGTCCTTCAGTATGCGGCTCAGTTCCTCGGTAACGCAGGCAACTACAAGAGCTTTGGCGACGCCAAATTTATTCCTAGGTGCGATGAGAAGGTGTTCGCTGCCCTTGCAAAGGCATCGCCGGAAGCCGAGCGCCATTACGCCGCCACGAAGGGAGCCATCACCTCGGCTGAGAAGCAGGGCCTCCTGCACCTTGGCTTCACTGATGACGGACACCTGACCACTTACTATCCGGACTCCCCCGACATAACCAAGGATGAGATTGGCGCTGTGGCATCGTGGATGCAAGATCAGGGCCTTCTCCCGGAGAACACGAGACTTCGGAAGACCAAGGACGGTGTGTTTGAGATCCTGATCGCCTCTGCAAAGACGAGCCTGCCAAGCGAAGGCGGCGATATCGGCAAGGACGTTGAATTCCAGATTTCGAACGGTCTCCTACAGGGAAAGACCATCAGGCTGGTCTTTGGCGATCACAGCAAGGAGATGACGGCCATCGCGGCCAATATCCGAAAGGCTGCTGAGAATGCGGACAACGAGAACCAGCGGAAGATGCACCTCGCGTACGCCAAGTCTTTCGACGACGGTTCTCTGTTGGCTTTCAAGGATAGTCAGAAGTATTGGATCCAGGACCAGGGCCCCATGGTCGAATGCAACATTGGGTTCATCGAGACGTACCGCGATCCGGCCGGCATCAGAGGCGAATGGGAGGGTTTTGCAGCGGTTGTTAACAAGGAGAGGACACGTGCTTTCGGAGACCTTGTTGCGTCTGCTCCCTCTCTCATCCCGCTGCTGCCGTGGGCTAAGGATTTCGAGAAGGACAAGTTCCTGTCCCCAGATTTCACGTCACTCGAGGTGCTCAGCTTCTGCGGATCTGGAATCCCGGCCGGTATCAACATCCCCAACTATGATGATATCCGACAAGCATTCGGCTTCAAAAATGTCAGTTTGGGAAACGTTTTGAACGCGAAAGCACCCGATGAGAAGATCCCCTTCATCAAGGATAGAGACATGGCTGTCTACCAGAAGTACAGGGATCCATCTTTCGAGGTTCAGGTGGGACTCCATGAACTCACCGGCCACGGATGCGGCAAGCTTCTCCAGGAGACCGCCCCGGGCGTGTTCAACTTCGACCCGGAGAACCCTCCGGTCAGCCCGTTGACAAATGCCCCCGTCACGACGTGGTACAAGCCAGGACAGACGTGGGGCTCTGTATTTGGTGGTTTGGCTGGTGCATATGAGGTAAACCTATCCAACGGTTTTTAGTGGACGTCCTCTAACAAGAAGATAGGAATGTCGGGCTGAGCTTGTCGCAATGTATCTGAGCTGTGAGTTTGCCGCACTCAAGATCTTTGGGTTTGGGAACGGCGAGGTGGACATGGATGGTGAGGCAGGGGACGTCCTCTACGCTTCGTATCTCGGCATGGCCAGAGCCGGTCTCGCCTCAGTCGAGTTGTGGGATCCCAAGAGCCAGAAGTGGGGACAACCTCATTGCCAGGCGCGGTTCGCTATCCTCAAGGTCAGTCAAATACTAACCGATAAGTCATGGCAGTCGCTAACCTGATCGAAGTGCTTCCTGGAAGCCGGAGACGACTTCTGCAAACTGGATTATGAGGAGGAGGACCTGTCGGACCTGACGATCAACCTAGACCGGTCGAAGATCCTGACCACCGGCCGAGAAGGTACGTGAATCCCACGCTGATCAAATGAAGACTGGGTCACTAACGAGTTCCTTTTTGAATAGCTGTTGGCAAGTTCCTCCAAAAGCTCCACGTCTACAAGTCCACGGCCGACGTCGAGGCAGGCTCCAAGTATTTCCTCGACATGTCTAATGTTGGACTCGAATTCTGGGGCACCAAGGTTCGGAACGTGGTGCTTCAGAAGAAGCAACCCAGAAAGGTCTTTGTCCAGGCGAACACCTACCTGGATGAAGCTACCGGGAAGGTGACGTGCCAGCAGTACGAGCCCACGCTCGAGGGCATAATCCAGAGCTGGGCCGATCGGTACGACGCGTAAGTCGTGTGTTGCCGACTGACCAATGTATCTTCTTAAGAGCTTGCAAGGCGTTGCTCGGCGCGACAAGGCGCCATGATGCAGACCGTATAGTGATAGCTTCCGCAGACCTCTAGATATAGATATCAGAGCAAGATGGAACGATTCCACTGCACTCATGACACGAGCGGCAAATCATATGTTCTGCGCTTCCCCTTAGATTATCTCACGACCTTACTGTAGACTGGCTCCGACCGCACCCATACCCTTACGCGATGCCTTCTATTCCCGGGCTTCCTCGGCCTCTAATCTCTCATGCGCAGATGCATCGACCGCCTTGTGCTGACCATCTTCCCCGTCCTCGCCCTCCCGCTCCGAATCCTTTCCCTTCTCTCTCCTCTCCTTAACCCACGCCAAAAACAGCCCGACGTCCTTAGCGATCTGGCCCGGCACAGCCCTAGTCTGCACCCACATGGGCAGCACACCGCGCGCATCGCTCGCCGTAGCCATGATCCACTCAATCTCGCCACCCCCAGCAACCCTCCTAATCCTCTCGACGCTCGCATAAGAAGCAACGACCGCATCCGCGCCGCGCCTGGCAGCAGCATGTTCCGCCTCGGGCGCCGTCCCGAAGTCCGCGACCGTCACGCTGGCGACCACGAACTCGTCCGTCTCCTCGCCTCCCTCGCCTAGAACGGAGGCAGTCATCTGCAGCACAGGGAAGACGCGGTCCTTGAGCACCGGGCGCCCCACGGCGTGGCGCATCTCCTCGATGCACAGGGTGAACTTGCCCCAGGTCTGCCCGCCGCATTGGATGGGCGGGACGGAGGCGCAGTCCCAGGTCAGGGCCCGCCGGGCCGCGACGACAGTGGGCGTGAAGGCCTCCTCGCTCTCGGCGTGCGCCTCCTTCATGGCGTGGCGGAACTCGGCCCATGACGCGGTACCCGGCGCGGCGGCGTTGCGGTGAAGCGAGATGCGGCAGGCCCAGACCTCGTCTCTGACCGCGGGCCTGGGGGTAAGCGAGTCAGCGGCCGCGGCGAGGTGGGACGCGGGGATGCGGCGCTCGAGTAGACGGACGGGTGCTGTCGAGGAGGGAAAGGTTTTCGTGGACTTGCGCTTCCATGGTGATGAAGGAGAGGGGGTGGTGGATTTCGGTGACACGGAGTTGACGAAGGGGACGGCTTCTTCCAGGAGGGCTATGAGGAAGGGTGAGAGGAGCTCTGGTGACGCGGAAGGAGGCGGGAGTTGGGCGCGTTTTATGCCCCAGAGGCGGATTAAGGGTCCGAAGGAGGTGTCTGTTGACATTGTGGTTGCAAATGATGATGGGAGTTTGTCTGTGTATATGTGAGAGTGAGGCGTTGATGGTGATGCTTGGCGTGGATTTGCGGCTTGGGGGAGCAAGTTCGACTCTGAGCTTGGATCTGCACGACCTGGTAGTTTTTTTTATCAGTGCTGGTGTTTCACCCTAAAATGATATCATGCCCGCAGCCGTATCAGCTATGAACTTCCGTTTAAGTTCTTTACAATGGTCAGTGGATTGTGTATTCGTTGTGAATCGCAAGTCATCAGTCGTGACTGAAGTCCAGGTGGAGTAAGGTAAGAAGTGTTCACACGTCATCTTACGAGCTGCCAACAAACAGCCTCAGGCCGCAAAGCATCTTGATGGCTACCTTACTGAACCAACTCCGTGTCAAGTCCGGGGCGCTCTGTTTCATCTTGTGTATTGCATTATTAATTATTAGCCAGGTAAGTCTCCCGGTCTATTCGGTTTCTGATAGTCCTTCTCCCGGTCTATATATTCATTAAAAAGATCAATATGTACAAGAACAGACGGATCGCTGACTGCCAGAACCCAAAGCATCGCTGGTCATTATTATCATGCCGTCTCGCGCCTCTCCCAGTGGATGTAAGCCGGCTCCAGCGGCCGCGAGAATAGCGACTGGTAGTCGGTGCCGTTGATCTTGTCGCTGCCGTCGACGTTCCTGAACTTGAAGTTGCGCACGATCATGGCCACGATCGTCTGCAGCTGCACGTTGGCGAACTGCTCGCCGATGCACCTATGCCTGCCAGCGCCAAAGGGAAGGTACGGGGAAGAGGCACCCTTGCTCACCAAGCCGTATCCGTAGTCCGTCTTCTCGTCGTCCTCTTCGCTGCGAACGATGTTCGGCGCATTGGGCGAGTCGGCTTCCCAACGGTGGGGGTCCCACACATCAGGGTTTGGGAAATACTGAGAATCTTGAGCAGAGACACCGGGGGCCGCCATAAGGTTGTGGCTCGTCGGGATGACATATTTGGTGCCTGGGACAGGCATGGGCTGCTTGACCGCACGCATGATCGAATGGATGGGGGCGTTCAACCGGAGCGTCTCCTTGACGACAGCCTGGTTGAGGGGTAGCTTGGCAAGATCTTCGTACTGCAGAGGGGGCAGATCAGCACCGAGAGCCTTAACCTGCTCTTCATAGAGCTCCTCCATGATCTTGGGGTTCGCAGCGAGGCGGAGCATGATCCAAGAACTGGTTGACGATGACGAATGCTGGCCGGCCATCAAGAGAGCAATCAACATGTGGGCGATCTCATGGTCCGGGATAGGGGTGCCGTCTTTGTAAGTCGAGTTCATCAAGTGGTACATCATGTCCTGCGCATTCTCCTCCTTCTGTCCCCGTCGAGCCTGGATCGTGTCCATGTAGATCTTGGCCACGGTCCGCTGAGCATGGTCGCGTCGGTTGTTCCACGGCAGAGGAGCCCAGCTCAGCATAAAGTTGATAGGCGAAAAGCCCATGTCCAGGTCGTGGTAGAGATCGGCCATCGTTTCGGTGAACTTGTCCCGAATCAGCTTCCCCTGGAGGGAGTGAGACGCTGTGAAGATGGTGATATGGGCCATCTTGGGTGGGATGTTAACGGTGCCAGAGGGGCCCTTGAAATCGGCGCTCTTCTTGAAGTAGTTGGTCACCTCGTCGGCGATGATGGGGACGTAGGAGCGGAAGGCCTCGGTGGTCAGAGCGACTTTCATGAACTGGGAAGTATTCGTGTCAATACCGATTTCCACATAAAAAGTGCATTGCTTCTGGCGCTAACCTTCTTCTGTTCCATGAGCTTCGAGTTGGGGCAGTCATAGACGACATCCTTGCCGAAGACTGGGGTGGTTAGGGGACTGTAGATTTCTTCGGCAGACACGTCCTTGAGTTTGCCGTTGAGGATGAAATCGTTTCCTTGTGGGCCGACCGCCACAGTCATCTTCTTGCCGAGAAGCACAAAGGTGAAGACATCGCCGAACTGTTTGGCACACGTTAGTTCGGCACACTGTGTTACGGCCAGAGGACTCTTGAACCCCATGCGCGACTGGATCGTACCTTTTCCCGATTCGCCTTGAAGAAAGCTGGAGGATCCATGCCATAGGTAATGGTGCTGCCGATCACAGGGAACCAGTGAAAGACCATCGGTGGTTCGTTGGGGTTCTTGAACAGAAGCTGCTGGAGGACGTTGACAGCGACGATCAAGAACAGGAGGCCGGCAAATATGGCTCCTATCTGCGATGCTGTGCCCAGCTTCGCGAACTGCTCGGACAGAGGTCCAGCAACATCCTGAAGGACACCCATGGTCGAGTGTTGAAGAAGAGAATGAGGAAGCACGTAGGAATCGTACCGAGCCGAAAGATGGTGGTCAAAAGAGTGTGGTTAGGGGAAAGGAAGGTAGGTATATAGAATCGCGGTGATAGCGGTGAAGTGGCGTACAGCTAGTCAAGATTCCGCGTTTGGCAATACTGCAGTCCCCTAATTCTCTACACAGTAAGTAAACTGCCCGGTCTAGCCTAAGGGTGGTACTTTCCAGGAAAGGAGTCGCAAGAGAAAAAAAAAGAATTGCGGGAATGGGACGATATGGCAGGGGTCTCTTTCGATGTGCCTGAGTGCCAAGCTGCCAATTTAAAGCAGCGTCATTGGTCAATTCGGCAGGCCATCTGGGATACTTGGCTGGTTAGCGTGGACTGGTCGTATTCGGATTCGCTGCGTGCCTGTTTCCCTTTGAAGTGAAATGGCGGCCTGGCTGACCACCCAGACAGTCCAGACTGCCAGATTCCCGCCCCACCACCAATTCCTTCCCGCACTGCCCGCCTAGATCTTATCAGTGTGGTTAAAGTGCTTATCGCGGTGCCACTCGTACTCGGGTTTGATGTTTGGCTCGAGCTCTGTAGCATCGGTCCATGACGACTGACGACTTTAAATTCGCCTCGTCTGAGCCTCAGACGACGCGACGGCGACTTGCGATGCCCGTCGGCGGACAATTTGATTCAGAGCCCCACAAGTCATGTTTACTATGATACTACTCTGTGTATCTCATTTGAACACTTTTTGCTCAGGCATTCATGGCATTCTCGATGCTTCACTTGAGAATACGCACAACAACCTGTTGTGCTCTGCGCTTATCGCGTGTACTTCTCGTCTCCGTACCGTACATGCCATTTTACTTGTTCCTTGACCCGCGATGCCTTGATAGAAGCCGTACTCACCATACCAAGCACGCAATGGCCAACGGGAGCCCTCGGCCAACAACAGCCTTCTGCTCACTGAGTTACCATGCTGTATATCAGCTACCGAGAGATTTGGCACAGAACTTGAAAGGATGTGAGATAACTGTAAGAGACAGCCAGTTGGCCCTCTGACGGACGCTGATGAAATATTCTGTACATGTATTTGCAATGCTCTTGCAAGTAAGCGAGCGTAATGGCTGTCGCAAGAACCATATGCTGCCAGCCACTGACAAAACAGGAGCCTCAACGGAGCCCCTTTGCTAAGGTATCACTCGCGGGCCCCTTTTCCGAGACCCTATCCCGGTCTCGAGCCGCCGAGTACGCCGTCCCAATGCACCAGCCGAGATGCTGTAACTAGCAATCAAAGAATAAAAAACGAAAACGAAGCGACTTCATCGTCCAGATGAGCGAATGCGAACACGAAATAGGCCAGGATGCGACGAGAGTGAGAGAAAACAAAAAAGGCAGCTGTAGCTTTGCCCATCAGAGCTCAACCCCAGTCCAGCGATAATGGCCGTCAACGTTGACCCAATTCCCCGCCTCCATCGCGCTTTCCCAACCCATCATCACCGCCAGCAGTCTGCATCCCGTCGCACTGACCGTGCAGACGACCACGTCGCTCACGTCCGCCAGGACGGCGAGGTCCATTATGTACGCCCGGCCGACCAGGCTCCTAAGCCGCATCGACTCGGCGCTCGCGCCAGCGGAACGCTTCTCCCCTCCCCCGCTCGCATGGGCGTTGGCCGCGCTCACTCCCAAGTTCCTGAACATGGGCGCGAAGAAGCCGCCCTCCCAGCCGAACGTCTCGTCGACAAACTTGCGCATGACGTGCTTGTCGGGTTGCGGCTGCGCCCGCTGGATGGCCGCCTTGGAGGCCAGCTTGATGCGGTCCTGCGCGCGCACGACGGCCGAGGTGCCCGACGCCACGCCGGAGCGGAACTCGTCCGCCTCGTACACGGTCGGGTCGTCCGACGCCAGGACCACGAACGAGTGCTGCTTCGCGGCCCTGTCTTCGCCGCCGCCCGGGCCGGAGCGATTGTAGCTGCTCTCGACCAGCTCGCGCGCCCTCTCGGCGTAGATGTTGGTCGGGATGTAGCTGTCGCGGTACTGGTACTCGAGCGGGTGCCGGTCGCCGCGGCGGACGTGGATCCCGATCGCCATGCCGTTCTGCGCGCCCTTGGACCGGGGCGTGATCCTCTTGGCCAGGAGTTCTCGAGACCGCGACTCGACGTATTCGCCGTCTTCTCGGTTGAGCTGGAATAGGGCGTCATGGCCCTGCCGGGCGAGAGAGAATATCGTCTTCTGCGTCGAGAGATCCGGTGTCGTTTCAGATATGGCGAGGTCGTGGAAGCCTCCTAGTATCTCGGCTGCTGTGGCCGATGATACGATCAGATGGCGTGCGTGCCGGGGACATGGGATCATCTGTTTCCGAGGCGGTGGCCGGCATGCCTGGATCGGAGGCGGCTGGAAGATAGCCGTGTAGTCACCATACGCCCACCGCGAGTCGTCGATGAAGAAAGACCGGCCCTCGTTCTGTGCGATTCCGTATGCTATCCACAGCAGCATCATCACCCTTCCTAGCCCGGCATCATCGGAGTCGAGGACAAAAGTCATGCTCTGCTGGCAAATCGGCTTTTCCTGTGCAGAACCCTTATTCTCGCCGACTATGTTGCCTTCCACTCTCTTGTTGCCGACCTTGCTGAGCTTCACCGTCCAACCGCCGAGAAGGCCTTCGTTCTCTGCTTCCCGTACATCAATGAAGTCTTGCGATTCCGAGTGGGATCCCAAGGTTAGAATGGTCTGCGGAAGCCCGCGGTGGTTGGAGTGCAGTGCTTGGACCCGGGAAGAGACCTCTCGGCACTTGGCGCATATGTCTGAGTATTGGCCTGTACTCAGCGGGAAGTCATAGCTCGGTGGGATAGACACGGTCCATTGCGTCTTGCCCCTCTTGTCCCTGACGACCACCGGGGTAGGGAAGTCGGGCAGGTCATCTCCGGCCACCATCTCATAGTCATCTTGGGGATGTGACGACCAGCCGATCAGAGGGATGCCATGCGGTCCTCCTACGACCAACCGGATGAAGAAGAAGAAACTTGAAATAAAAATGGTCCATCCTAGCATACGCATCACCCTGCTTGGCCGCACAAAGCTGGTGAGGTTGCCGGAAGGTTTCCGAGTTCTCTTGACTAATGCAGGCAGACCTGGCGACGGCGGCGGTGAGAAGAGAAGGTGATTGAAGTTGAAGCGGGATGAGGTTGATGATAGTGGGCCCCGGTCGTGGTTATATGAAGCCGCTCTGCGGAGGTTTATTCGTGGCGGAGAGACGATCATCTTAGAATGTCTCGTCCGCGAGAGGTCCAGTGTTGGCGGCATTATTGATTCGAGTCAATAAAAGGGTCCTAAGGAGTGACGAGAAGAATAGTTCGGCCAAGAAGGGATGACGCTCCCAGCGAGACCTGACCGACCTGTCACAGCCTCTCGAAGGGCAGTGCCGGTCCTGTCAGGGAGCGAGGCGTTGAAAAAAAGAAGAAAAAAAGAATACTCGGAACAACAACGATGACTGGCACCTTGGTATCAAGCAACGGAGGGTCTCCTTGATATGTCTGAATCAAGAAGGTAAAATTCGGCTGGCAGGGTAATAAGCGAGCCGAGCAGGAAGAAGAGAAGTCCCTTGGAGCAGGGCTGATCACTCGTGGTGGATCATCGCCATCGACATGGTCGGACCTGAGTATAGACGGCGCAGATGCGTATCCCAATGTGAATAGAGAGGTCGTCAAGGTTGTAAACTGGGAGACGGATGGCTCAGATCCTCAGAGGTCGGATCTTTGTCTCTTTGGAGCCGAACAACGTCATGCGGCAGGAAAAGAGTGCACTTATGGACCCTGTCCCTCGAACAAGGAGAGTTTGTTCCCGGGAAAAATCCAAGTCCCAAAGTGGACAAGGAATCTGAAGACGAATATCGAAATTTCGATTTGTGGATGATCACGATGGCAGGTCCTCCGGTTTGAAGTTTCACGAGTCGTGGGGAGAGAGTGGTCCCGTGGGAAGTGACGATGATCGGCGACCCTTGGGCCCTAGTGGCGATCTTGCAGATATGCAAGGGGGATTGCCAGTGGGAGAGCCGTCAACTGTAGAATAGAAAGGGATCCTTTGACGTTAAAGGCAGCGGGAGTTTCCCTGAGCTTGACTGTAACGTGAAATGGTGTCGATGTTGCACAACCTTCTCCGCGTTGGTTAGAGGATGGATCGAATCACTCACTGCCGGCGGGTAGACACATGAGGCTCAAACCGTCTGGAATCGCACACAAAAATGAAGAAGGTGAAGAAATGAGAAAGGAAAGTGAAAAGGATATTTTCAACAAAAAACTGCTAACCACCTCACATCGATCACTCGGAGTACCTCGTTCAAGGGCGGCCACAATTAAGGAACACGTCGCAGACGTTACGGTGTGCAGAACGAGCACAAAACTCTGAAAAGGCAGGTAGACACCAAAGTTGGTGACCTTTGAACGACAGCAGCATCCCACGAAGACTGTGGCACCAGAACCTGGAGAGCCACAATCGTCGTCCCATTGGGGCGGACGATCGAAGAGCGAACGGCAAACCTCAAACGCATGGCTCACCAGGGGTTGGCGGATGAGGTGGAAGCATTGGATGATCATCAGTCGCCTCTCCGCTCTCTCCCCTTTTCCACCATCATGGATGCCACTCACCAGCTGCCACACACGGCTCGGTCGCCGAGGTTGTGTGCAGAAATCAGTCAGCGTTGACGAGGTCTCCCCTGGTTCTTGGGAAGACTCCGCGATATTAAACCGAAAGAAAAGCTATCAAAAATAGTAAACGACAAACCCGGTTCCAGCAAAAGCAGCCTAACTTGTGCTCTCCCCAATCATCCCTCCAGTTCGTCAATATGGTATTCATTGTATCAAGAGTCCGCCCTGTCCTTTCAAGACCGCTCCGCTTGTTATTAAAACTATTCAACCCCTCGGTCTCTTTAGGTTTTGCTATTGATTTCTGCTCCCTCCTTTGACACATTCGGAGTGGCGTACCCGGGCTGATCCCTCGAAGATCTCCATTCGACCCCTGGAACTTCTGAAACGCCCTAACACTGCGTCGAGACCCACTCTTGGCTGGGGCAGCAGGGGCCAAGCGGGGCTTATGGCTGCGGCTCTTATTCGCTGCTTCTTAAGTCGGCGAACTGGGGCAGGTGTGCGCGGTAGCCTCATAGCAGTCATGTATTTGACCGACCTGCCATGGACGCTTCACTGCGGTAAGTTAACCTAAAAACATGGCGTTTGACCCGGTCGCTCTTTCCTTTGGCTACATACGTCTCGTTCTAGCGAGCATATACCGTACAAGCAGGTTGGCAGAGATTTCGCGCCCTCAACACTCCTCCGATCTCATGCCCTCGCCAACAGGCCGAAGGATATAGACAACATACATGCAATTACGCAGTACGTAGGTGCGTTTACCACGGCAGCCTTCGGTCCGCCTGTCCAGTCTGCCCAGGAGAGAGGGTTGCATCCGGGGCCGGACGGGCGTCTGTTTGCGCTGCGCGAGATGCAGCCTCGATCCGGCAAGAATGCGGTCCTACCCTCCTGACGATGCGAGGTTGCAGCAGTCCAACGCAGTGGACTTTAATAGGCTCCTGTCAGCGTACATGAAGGCAGATGTAGAATAGCCATCGCCCGGCAGTAGTTGCGTAGCAGTCGAGCGTCTTCGAGGAAGCAGTTCTTCCTGGCGATAGGACGGAAGAACAAGACACCCTTCGACCACTCCAAGTTCATGGATAGAACAGAGTCTGTTTGCTCGAGCCACCAGACCTGCAGCCAGCCGCGACTGTCCTTGGTCGTGGACAGATGCCAGACCTAATTTCCTCTCGTACAAGCTGAACTCGCTGCACTCGACGAACGTGTATCAGCCGCATCCTCGACTTCCTAAATCTTGGAATGGTATTACCTCGTTTTCTAGCCACTCATTGATCAAGCCGACGTATTCCGGAAGGGTGTGTGCATGAAATATTAGATCATGATTGTCTCTTCGTAAGCTTGCTCAATGCTCGTAGCCACGTACGTCCCTCCTCTGCGGTAGAAGTATTATACATACAAAAGAGTCCATGGCTGCTCTTAGCAACCAAGTCCAAAACACACAAAAAAAAGTTGGGAAACCTGTCCTCCCCATTATTGACACACTCTTTCTGTCCACCGAGCCCTCGAGGTCTCGTGGAAAAGGTTCCTCCTATCTTCTTGCCCAGCGTCCCGTCTCGACGAAATGATACGGTACGATACGCAACTCCGTGGCCCACTACAAGTTGATTCCAATATAAGACCAGCGAAAGGAATCAAGAAAAGTGAAAGAATGGAGAAAATAAAACTTTGGGGTATTATAAGGCAAACAGACCGAAGTCAAGCATCGAAGAAAAAGCAGAACCCCGAACTCCTGTCACCCAGCAAAAAGTACAGTGGCGACGACCGTATAAACAGAAAACAACCAAAACATCCTCATGCCTCAAGAGCAACAGTGGTAGTAGGCTCGTTCAACATGGAAGCCCTCTGCCTTGTTAGCAGCTGGAGCTGGATCGGCGGGTTGGTCGACGACTCTCTATGTTTCAGGTCCGAGGATGCAACTCGTACACTCCCGCGGTTCCCGCGGACAATTTGGCCACTCTCAACGCGCTCGTGGATCATCTCATCCAGCATCTTGCTCATCTCGTCCACGCTCTTAGTCCGCTTCCGGATGTGCGACACTCGCTTGGCAAGCGGCGATCCCTTAGGCGAAGTCCTAGGTGGACTCCCGGGAGCCGGTGGAGGGTGGGAAGGCGGAGGGTGAGGCGGTTCAAACGCCTGAGATACGCGGACTTCCGACCTCGACTCGACCCGATCAGCATTATCTCGAGATCTGGCCGCACTCCGAAGCGCACCGAGCATCCTGTCCTTGTCGTCCAGTCGCGCCCGCAGCTCGGCGATCTCGGCGTCCTTCTCCTTCAGAAGCGCCGCAACGCTATGGTCTTCCCCCACCATAATGCCCTTAGCACTTGGTGATAGACCGACAGATGTCCTCGACTGGCTCGCCCTACGAGCCTGGAGAAGTCTCTTCTCTAGTGTCTGGATATACCGGTTCTTATCCACAAGATCGGCCTGCAACGCCCGGTTTTGTGCCTGAAGCGAGGCTGTGCCGTCGCCAAACTCGCCTAGACTGTCGTCGTCGTCTGGAGTAGGTTGCTCGGTGCTACTGGAGTTTCGTTGCCCGGTCGATAGCCGGCCTATTGTGGAGGATGTCGATGTCATGGATGCCGTCCTCTCAAGCATTGGCCGACCGGTAGTAGATGGAGCCAGCGATGACCGAATTGATCCTTGCGAGACAGTCGAAAACCTTGGGTGCATGCCGAGCGAGCTATACGAGCCACCGGCATTCACGCCAATCGATTTTGAGCTCAGGATGAGGCGGTTCAGGTGGTCGATCCTCTCCTTCAGTGCGGTTCGAGCAAGCTGCATCTCAAGCATTTGCTCTTCGTGCCGCATCTCGGCTTCTTTCTCCCGAGCCCGTTCTTCCTCCTCATCCTTGACCTTGTCGCCCTCGTCGTCCTCGCCGTTCTTGCTCTTTGCTTTCACTTCTAGTTCTTTCTTCAACTCCAATATCTCCATGCGATAACGCTCCAGCAGGACCCTAGCGCCGCCGTCGCCTCCGCTTCCGAGCGCTTCCTCTGCCCGCTTGGCATGGCTGACAATGTTGTTTTTCGCTCTGGAGGCGAACTTCAGCGTGTTGATCGTCTCCGTCGTGTGGGTGTTCGCTGTCGCGACACTGCCCGCCGAGCCGATCTGGATTGTGCAGAGAATGCTGACGAGAGAATTGCCAGATAGCGCTCCCTGGAGCAGTCGAGTCAGCTTGCTGTCTCGGTAGGGCAAATGTTTTCCATCTTTGTCGGCCGGCTTTCCGTCCTTGTCCTTCGAGTCCGAGAGCTTTGCGATGACGGTACCCAGTGTGAGCAGACTTTTGTTGATATGAGAACCTTCAGTCCGGCGTTCCTTGGTCTCGGCCGCCTTTTCCGAGCCAGCCAAGTCAATGAGACTCAAGGTGGACACGCGCACACCACCTGGTGGAAGCCCAGACCGTTTACTATCACCTCCAGGGTTACCAGGAATGCGCTCCCTACTCTCGACGACAATCTGGACGACGGCATGACTTCTTGAGCTCCTAGCATTGAACTGTGTGCTCGCCGTCCTTCTGGCTTGGTCGCCCCGAGCAATGACACGGAGGAGCTGTGTCGGGCTCTGGACAATCTCCTCTTTCAGAGGACTCGCATAAACTCCTCGCTTACTGTCCTCCCGAAGCTTAATCTCCTCCTGCGCCACATTTCCAGCCCCGGGTGCCGTGGACATGCTGAGAAGGTCATGGATCCTCTCATTGTAAATTTCGAGGTAGCTGACGCGGAGCAGAAATTCCCTCGAAGGAGTCTCCCGAATGTACGAGAAGATGTCGGTAATAGCCAGCGGTATGACACCGGGCGAGGAGGCTGTGCCTTGCATGGAGAACGTCTTGCCGGTACCCGTCATACCGTAGGCGAAGACCGTGCCGTGATAACCTTCCATGACTCTCCTTACTAGGCGCTTGGCGATGTGATCGTAGACTCTTGAGTTATCGTCGTGTGTCGTGAAAACATTATCTAGTTCTGCCATCAGTATAATTCGCAAGTCGCCTGGCGCATTGGAGTGAACATACCGTAGTAGTAATCTCCTCCTTCCTTACCGCGATAGCCGATCAGGGATTTCCGACCGTCTACCATCCACTCTCCGTCGGTCTTGCCATGGTCGTTACCCTGGGCGTCGGGTCGCACTCGCACGCTTACTATGACGTTTCCTTTGCCGTCGACCTTTGACGCCCGCTTACCATTCGAGGTATCTGGTCTCTGCAGCGCCGAGTCGCCAACTTCATCGTACTGGGTGGCGGAGGTGGAGTACGAGTCTTGCGCTGACGAGCTTCGACTCTGAGGCGGTGACGATATGCTGAGGAGACCATCGGAATCTCTTGCGCCCGCCCCGCGAGCCACGGACTTGCCGTCTCCCGTACCGTTGAGTAAGCTCGGCGTACCCGACACGTGATAACTCGAAGATGTCGGTGTCTTCAATTTTCGCGAAGACAGACCGGCAGAGAGCGGACTAGGGGGGAGGCTGCTCCCCCTATCTCCGCGTGGTGGTTGCGGGAAGGAGTTGATGCTAACTGTTTTCCGGAGGGTCTTGCCCGCAGCATTGAACCCCGATACAGCCCGGGGTTGAGGTAGAGCTCCGGTCGGCGCCGGAGTGGCCGGAGGAAGATAACTGGTAGAGGGAGCGCGCAGTCCTGTTTTTGGAGTAGCTGGTGTTGACTTGCTCGCAGGTGTCGCTAGGCCGCCTGTGCTCTTGCGAGTTTTCCCAACAGGTAATGCAGGTAGAGCTGTGTTTGGTGGAGCGAGTGAGGGCCTCGAAGGCCTCGGAATCGAGTTCGACATGGCGACGGCCGTCTCAAATGGCCTTGGATGGTGATAGCCTCAGTGATCAGGCGAACACGTCTTCAACGCCGCTCCCTATGAAGTATGGACGGATGAACAAAGAACGAAGTCCATAAAACCGAAGTGCTTGCTTCAGTCAATACAGAAATGCGGAGATTGTATTTCATCCCAAGGTTGAGAAAGCTCTCGAGACTGATTTGGCTGTGGCTGAGCGCTGGTGTTCCCCTGCAAGTTGGTGGGTGAAACGTTGTTATGCACTGCTGGCAGCACTAACCCAGCCTATCGCTGAGAGAGCATCGATGACAAACTAAGAGCGTATTGTTAGCGATCCTGCTATGTGAAGAGGCGCTGACCATGTGTATAAAACAAGCCAGCCTCTATTTCAAGGACCAGGGTGCACCGGCTCCGCAGTTTGGGAACCGCAGGCGCAACATACTGAACCAGCAAGTAAAATCCGGGATCCTGGGTGCACCGAATGGTTTCGTCCAGCAAGGTTGGCGAAGATCCGGTTGAAAGACCCTTGCAGGATTTCAATGTTTTCGGGAAACGATAGTATAGGGCGGTAACAGGGCGAAATTGTTCCAGTTGCGAGGACGTACCAGCGGCCTGGACACCTTCCAAGCATTCACTTGATCCTCGAGAAACGGTGGCTCTAGGCAGGGCGCCTTCTCCCGAGCGGGCTGAGCCGAAAGTGGATTTTACGTGAAATAATCACAGGTTCTGAGACAAATTGCTAGATGTCGCAGGTCGAAGGGAGATCGGTCGGATGAACGGTGTGGTAGGAGGCTTGAGACAAGTCCGGGCCAAAGGTAAGGTAGAGCGAGGAGGTCGCAAAGTCTGACGTCGGTAGTGAAGCGAAGTTGGCTGTCCTAAGGTAATGCAAGAGCTCTAAGTGATTATGAGCTTCCAGTGAGACCCAGAGAAGGAGAGGAAGTGAGCGTCAGTCGTTCGAAAGGCAATGTCGGCGGTCGATGTCGCTGGCCGCTGATTGCACGCGAACCCCGAAAAAGCAGAGGGTGGAGCTCCGTATTGGAGGATCGTAGGCCAATCAAGGCTAGTAAGAAAGGTACGGGTAGGTAGGTGCTAAAGAATAATGAATGGAAGGAACGACGAGAAGGATGATGCAATCACCACTTCAAACAACACAGTTGGGTCGTGCAGCAGTTGCGGCAGACAGAACGGATGTGGGATGAGATTGAAAGAATCAATGACAACACGAACAAGCAGGCGAACGCGGTCGTTTTCTTCATTTTACCTTTTTCACGCCCTGCTTCTTTCAATCAATCTCGACCGCGGTGCGATTCGTCGGTACGCTGGAGGGTCGTAGCCGGAGAGGCGAGCTAGGCCACCCCCCTGCTACCCTTGCACCGCTTGCAGTTGACACCATTTCCGTTTTCGTCCTAACCTCCTATCGAGGCAATTTGACAGGACCATCATCAGGTCCTTGCAAATCCCTGTCGACTGCCAGGGGAAGGCACAAGCCGGCCGACATAACCATGAACCCTTGAACCCTGGTCCCGCGACGGCGACGGCGATAGAGGTCAACCCGACTGCTGTGAAAAGGTGAATCTCTCCACTGTATCCTTACCTGCAAAGTAAATAACAGATACCTTGGCGATGCAAGGCTGCCTTCCATTTACGACGACAGTCCAGAAGAGCGCGAAGAGCTCCCAAGACTGTTCCCGATGGACTAGTTAACCGGGTTCAAGTCGTCCCAACCCAACCGACTCGTTGGGACGCACAGAACTGAAGCTAGCCCCAAGTCACCGGCCTCTCTATGGTCCGGGTGACAACGCTCAGAAACCCGCGGGATTCGTACCGCACTTGGTCCAACAGCTGGCCCTGGCGCAAGCCTCTAGCAAGCCTCTAGCAAGCCTCTTCTGTTCTTTAGCTGCCCTGGCTACATCTGCACCGCGACGCACACATTCTGACACTTTACCTCGTTCGATCAGGCACATGAGGGGAACTCCTTTTCTGCAAGCCTCTCCTGCCTGTCCTGTCGTCCTCTACTGTCGATCTCGTCTGCCTTCTGCCTGATGTCGGCCCTCCTTTACGACGCGATGCAGACGGCAAGACGCGAGAGACTTGCCCAAACCGAGCCGAGTTAGCAGCCGTAGTGGCGCTCTGCCATCGAGGTGCAGCTGCAGAGTGCAGAATGCAGGTCCGTCCCAGCAACTGTACCCCGTTATCGGACCCCCCCATAGACAAAAAGTCATCCGCCGCTGCAGCTCCTCTTCCATCATTCCTCGCCGGATGCGTTAGCTGTTGATGTCTAAGGTGCTCGAGTTCGAAGGAAGCTGTCGGCCCTTCTGTCTTATTTCTAAGATGTAATCTTCACACAGCCATCGCGAGACGGGGTCAATTGGTGTTCAATGCTGGAATGACTTCATGTCGCAAGCCACTTCCTTCATGCTAATCAAACCTTTTCTCATCACCGTGTACGAATCGGGCGCCGTAACCCCAGACTCGTCGGGAACACTGCAATTTCCTTCACCCCGCCGACGCCCAAAGCCCAAAGCCCAGGTAGCCCCACAGGCCCAGCACTATGTGGTCTGTGCATGTGCTCAACCGGACAGGGACTAACGGTGACTAGCGGGCTTCGTTGCAGATGTGCATGCGGGTTGTTCTTCAGCGGACCAGCCCTCGAGACTTTCGCCGTGTGCTTCGTCCTTCACGGCACGAACGATACGAATGCCGGTGTCTAGATGCTCACCGAGTCTGGTATAATCGTCGGGTCTCTCTCGGAACGTGGTTTCGCCAGATTAACGACATGTCCTTCCCTGCACTTGAGATTTGGCGGCGAACCCACGTGCCCGCAATGATCTCCATCCAGAACCGGATCACCTCGCCAGGAATGCAGGTCGGGTCTCACTTGGCTGCACGACATCAACAGTCGAGCGGCCCGTTGTCTCCGGAGTCCTGTTCGGCCCCTTCCTGACGGCTCTGGCATATGGCGTATGTCTCAGACAGCTCTTCAGTTCTGGAACTCGAATCCAGGATCTGCCGCTCCACGACGTCGCAAGTGCTGATGACAGATTCGGTAGGCTCACTGCAACATGTCGAGCCCTTGGAGAGCATATCGATGGACTTGTGCTATCTCAGCACAGGTATATGTTCATATTCTTTATTTAATATGGCTATTCCACCCTAGCCGCGATGTCAATGCGTTCCTATCTATGTTCACTAACAAGAAACGCATTTGTTCTTCATCCGGAAGCATATCCGGATCGACGTCCTTCGCACCGTTCTCTGCTTTGCCTCAACTCACTGTGTATCCTCCATATTTAGAGTCGCATTGATTCTTAGCGTTCTCAGTCTCTAGGATTGTTCCAAACAGGCTGCCTGGGACCCGGGCTCAGAGCCGAAGGTTTCTCTTCCCTATAATCGTGGGGTCGAGTGACAACAGGCGGCTCCAGACATGACATATAGTCATCTCTTGCGACTTCGCGGTGCTGGCGCGAAATATAGCTACCGCAGCACGAGACTATTAAGCTCAGAATGCTTCTCAATATACCTACATTTACCGATGTGTTCCACACGGGAATTTTACTGTGGATTCAGCCCAGGAGTTCGGGGATTTGGCGATCAAACCATGTCTACCTGGGATTCGCAGGGCCATCCCAGTCGTCGAGCAGAACATTTCTCGGATAGTGGCAGATACGGTTCCACCGGTCAAAGAACCATGTGCCGTTCTTGGCAATGATGGAGATCCTTAGTGAGGACTTCTTGCGTTTCTGGTGATCATGGTTTCTGGCATTCTAAGAGACATGCGTGGCGAACCCTGCGGTCTGATACTCACCTAGTCTGACCGCTATGCTGCCTCACAACTCGTAGACAGGGTTGTGTGTGAGCTTCAAACCTTGTTCCTAGTATTATAGGCACTTAGATGGCATATAGACATACCCTACATTTGTGGCCTGGAACGACGCCAGCAGCGAGCTCGCCCTGTCGATGCAGGCGCTCCTTTCAAAGCATATCGTCCATCACAAGTGTCGGCGGCGGGCTACCTCTTACTCATCCAAGCTGGCCGGTTGCTGGCGGAGTTCACTCGGAGTGGTCGTCGGTCGTAGGACTACCACTTAAAGCCCGGTTATCGCGATCTGCACACCACGCAAGTGATCGAGGCGGCGACCCGGGCCAATCTGCTGTATGGCTTCGCTTTTCCTGCCCCTTCCACGTCTTGGCGGTGCTCATATGGACCATGCTGTGGTATTCGAAGGCACCTCGAATGCGGGAAGTCCCGCAGTCTGCACACTGAACTCTGCATCATGCATGGTGCTTTTGCTTTCACCATACTGATCGGCAGTCTAGAGAGGGAGATGTGTAGGCTGGTGATAGAAAACAAGAAATGGGATGCTGTGCATTCCGATCAGTTACGGGACACAAGTATCCGCTGTCCCCGTGATGCTATCATATCAGCTCTCGCGGACACTGCCGAAGCATTCAGTGTTCTTGGTGGTTTACCATGCTTAAAGGCGACTTACATGATGCATCTGAAGCTAGTCACTAACCTCACGCTCGGATGGTTCGCTATGGTGATAGCGTCGGAGACGAGAATATACACGACGCTGCCCAGAGAGATCACGGAAGTGGACATTATCATAGCAGGAGGTAAGTGCCCTCAATCACAACATGCACTGTGTGTACGAAAGCTCAAATTATCTTTAAGGTGGCACCGTAGGCTGCATTGTCGCCAGCCGACTCGTTGAAGCAGACCCCGTCTCTCTCCGTCTTAATCATTGAGCAGGGACAGGACAACTTCAACGTGGAGAGTGTTATCTACCCGGCCCTGTTCGAGCGGAACACCCTGCCCGGGTCTGGCTCGGCTCTCTTCTGGAAGGCGAATAAGTCCCCGCAACTGGCAGATCGCGAACCCGTTGTCGAGACTGGCGGCATCCTGGGCGGTGGTTCTTCCATCAACTGGATGGTGTACACTCGTGGCCAGTGGGATGACTTTGATGCCTGGGGCACGCCTGGGTGGACGTCCAAGGAGGTCCTACCTTACTTGAGGAAGTTTGAGACATATCACGGTCTCACCATCAACGTGTCTACCCACGGAGGAGATGGTCCAGTCCATGTGTCGAAAGGGACGCATCAAGCCCCCAGAGCCGAGAAAGCATTCATCGAGGGTGGCAGCAAGGCAGGCTATCCTGAGATAGTAGATTTGCAAAGTCTCCATTCCAATAACGGCACTGGTCCCTGGTATCGTTATGTGTCGCCTTACGATGGACGTCGCCAGGATGTTGCGCACCGATACCTGCATCCATTACTACAGAGCGGCAACGCGCCTAATATCTATGTGCTGGTTGGTAACCAAGTTCTCCGGGTCTTGTTTAATGACACTACAGAAGGGGAGCAGAAGCGTGCTGTTGGAGTCGAATACAGACCCAAACCAAGTTCAAACAGCACACAAGCCCGTGCTGGGTCCCGGAGAACTGTAACCGCTAGGAAGCTTGTGGTCGCTTCACTTGGTGCCTTCGGAACGCCGCTGCTGCTCGAACGTTCTGGAGTCGGCGATCCAGCGGTGCTCGAGAAGGCGGGAGTATCGGTTGTGGAAAGTCTCCCAGGCGTAGGGAATAACTTCCAAGGCATGTCTTCAAGTTCAGTACGATGCACTTTCACATGCATTCCACGCCTGTTAACGTCTCGCTGTTCACAGACCATCATTTTGTGGGATACGTTGTGCGCACAAGCCTCCTACCAAACGAAACAATCAACGGTATAGCACGCAACGAACGTGGCCGCGATGTCCAGGCCATGATTGCGCGCAACGATGCGCAACTGGGATGGAACGGCCACGACGCATCGAGCAAACTCAGACCGTCTTCAGCAGATATTACAGCTCTGGGACCCGAGTTCCAAGCCGCGTGGGACAGAAACTTCAAGGACTTTCCCAACCGGCCACTTATGATCATGGGTCTGTTCAACTGCTATTTTGGCGACCCGGGCGCTCTCGCAGACGACGCTGAGTACGTCACCACCGCTCCGTGGGTGACATACCCGTATTCGCGAGGCCACGTCCACATCACGGGTCCCGAAATCGAAGACGACTACGACTTCGACCCTCGCTGGCTCCTAGACGAACACGACGTCGATCTCAAGAGCCACGTATGGGGCTACAAGACGCAGCGGGTGATAGCTAGGGGGATGGATATCTTCCGCGGCGAGCTTCCGGCAGGACAGCCGCGTTTCCCGAACGGGTCGAGAGCTGCCGTCGTGGAATTCGCAGACGGTCCTGTCACGACGGACATAGAGTACTCGGCTGAGGATGACGCCGCCATCGTGCAGTACATTCGTGAGAACATCGGAACTTCGCGGCATCCGCTGGGGACCTGCAACATGGGTCCGCGGAAGGAGGATGGTGTAGGTGAGTTGTGCGGTCCGCCGGGTTTTGTAGTCCGCGTAAGCTGATAGAGTCTGCAGTCGATTCGCACCTGAACGTATATGGTATATCTGGGCTGAAGATCGCGGATATGAGCATTCCGCCCTTGGAAGTCGCAGCTAACCTGTACAACACAGCGCTGATGATCGGAGAGCGGGCTTCAGATATCATTATTCAAGAGCTGGGGCTCTCAACGTGTGGCACCTGAATGCTGAGTTCTGTTGGCCTAAAGAAGGGTTGAAGTGAAAAATCATATATGTGTCAGATGGTTATGTCAGGATAGGGGTATAATTTAACGGAGCTGCTGTCGCATGGCTAAACCGGAATGCTGTGAATATGCTGTGTAATCTATGTGCCCATATGCACACCACCACACTCTCCAAGCAAACCCGGGCATATGGACCCGCGGCTCGGCGTCCTGTCTGCCGCGAGTATGCGGCATGGTACTCCTCTGCTAAACATCTGATAGACTGTGCTCATAGTCTTGCCGTTCCGCCTCGTACCCAAAGATCTTGACGCAATGTCCGGCAGCGTTCAGCTGTTCGGCAAAGCCCTTGAAGTATCCAACAAGCAAGCCAAGACATCTGATGAGCCTCAGGGCCAACCGACCTGTCAAATAATCGCGACGGGTCTTCAAGGCAATAGCATGCGAGGTGCTGTGCCCATGCAAAGGCATACTGGGACAGCTCCCGGCACGCGGTGCTTGGACCGTCTGTACATAACTACGAGACCACCTGGTCTCTGGCCGCGAAAGGCGCATAATCGCTCTGTTCGTAGCATCTTTGCGTGTAGTCCGTAGATCGAAGCGCACCCACGACGCGCAAACTCCCCAGCAGTCCAAGCCCGGACGTAATAAGTAGCACAATCCCGACAGAAACGATATGGTCCTCACGATATCAGCCGCACCCCGTTCCCAACACTCCGCGTATCAAACACCTCCACCAATCCAAGCCCGACAGCCTCCAACAAAACCCACTCAAACGACAACCCGTAGAAATCCTTCCACTTCTTGGTCCTACCAGGCAAGATACCCACAAACTCGCCGCGGGCCCGCTTCGCCAGCCCAGCAGTGTCGCTCGCCACGCCGCCGTCCCACCTCTCCTTCAGCATCGTCTCAGGCATCTCGCGGTACTTCGCCTTCTCCAGCAGCGCGGTCAGGTGCGCCAGCGCGGCCGAGACGAGCTTGAGGAAGGTCCCGTTCCCGGGGACGGCCAGGCTCAGCCCCTCGCCGCTCACGCCGCCCGTCGCAGCGGATGCTGCGCGGCCGGCGCCCGTTCCCCCCGAAGAGGTAACCGCACCGACGCCGCCGACGGCGTCGAACGTCCCGGACGCGGCGCGCGAGACGTTCTCCAGACTCATGAGCGTGTACCTGTCCTCCGGCCGCGAATAAGTCCCCGTCCCCGTGCTCATCTCGTTATGCGCCGTCAGGAACCCAGCGCGGATAAGCTGGTCCGTCTCCTTGGCATTCAGGAGCAGCCCTCCCTGGCCGGCCACGACAACCCTCGGCATGCGTATCGCCTGGGGATTCTCCCTCAGGAACCCCAAGAACCCGTCCCGCGTGGCCTTGTCGACGACACCCTCCGCCTTGGATATCATATCCCCGAACTCCGCCGCGTCGACGAGCACCTCACCTATCCCGCCGCGCCGGGGCACGACGATACGCCGCACCGCACCGGCCCGCACGGCCTCGGCCACGGCGCGCTCGACGGCCGTGGGCCCGGAGCCCGACAGCAGGGCGCCGACGTGCGCGACCGAGGCCACGCGCGGCAGGCCGGCGCGGTAGTTGAGCACCTGCGCGATGCGCACGCTGGACATGCCGCTGTGCGTGGGCGGAAGGGGGTCGAACATGGTCGCCTGGGCGTGTTGGAGGGCCTGCGGAACGGTGAGGACGGGAGAGGAGGAGGACGAGAGAAGCCCGGACGGAGGCGCGGGTCCGTGGTACGGTAGGCGGGAGGAGTCATCGTAGGAGGCGGTGTCTGCGCCGCCCCCCCCTAGGGACTTTGTCCGCGATGCCGAAGCGGTGGGCTTCGTGCGCGGCCATGTCGAGAGTGACGAGGTGGATGCGCTTCGTTGGTTGCTGCTGCTGCTAGCGGAGGACTTCTTCTTCTTGATGCGGGAACCACCCAATATTGATCTCAGGCTGCTCATGTTGGCGATGTGGTGGACGACGGCATGTTTTCAGGGAGGCACCTGAGTAGACTAGGATAGTGAACGGGAGGGCGTGAGATGGATTCGGAAAGTTCCAGGTTGTTTGACAGCTCGCCGAGGACGGGAGTGGCATGCAAGGACGGGAACGCCCCACCGTTCGTGGTCCCGGCGCCCTAGAGTCGCCACCTTTTGGCAACCTGAACTGCCTGACTCAGTACAAACCGTCAACCTTTGCTAACGAATGTATCCAGAGGAGGATATATTCAGAGACTTTGCGAGACGGTGTATTTCCAAAGACGTGATTTACCGCGTGGGGCCCAATGGTATTCCCTGAAGACTGAGGAGAATGTATACAGAATATACAAAATGTCAAACCTATTAGTACACAAGACCGAAGGCCTGAGATCTCTAAAGACTAGCATCGGCCAGCTTTCCAGCATCGGCCAGCTTTCCAGCATCGGCCAGCTTTCCAGCATCGGCCAGCTTTCCAGCATCGGCCAGCTTTCTGACATCTGTCTAACATCTGTCCAAACCTCAGCATCTGTCTAGCCTTCAACATCTGTCCTGTCCAGCTCTCAGTATCTGTCCTGTCCAGCTCTCAAGTATCGTCTAGCTCTCAGTATCCATCTCGTTTTTAGTAGCTCTAATAGCTTCTCTGATGTCGTTTATGTGCTCAGTTCTAGAAGTCCCCTCGTCATATCATGGCTCATCTCACATAGTAACAAGTTACTATATTGCAATAGGTTACTACATAGTAACAGGCTGCTATGTAATAATAGGTTGTTCTGTAGCGATAAGATGCTGCACGGCAACGGATCGCCAGATGATAGAATGTCCTGCAGGTTGCATGGACCCTTCTGCCTTGCCGAGACCGAGCAGCGTGTCGGCACCCTGAACCGCCTGAGTGAGTACAAACTGCGTCAACTTTTGCTAACTACCAGGTGCGCAGAGGAGGATAGATCCAGAGACTGTGCGAAGGCTGTGTATTCCCAATGGTGTGATTTCCCGCGTAGGAGCCAGTGGTATTCTTCAAGACTGAGGAGAATATATACAAAATTCCAAAGCTGTAGATATCAAAGCTATAGTACACAAGTCCACCTGCCACTCCCATGGTATTATTGTACAGTCATCATCAGTTCATATACACACACCCAGGACACCTTGAAACAACAAACACAACGACAACTTAGTTCTCAATCGCCTTCGTTGTCACCGCCAGCCCACTGCCATCTCCCTTGAGCTCCACCACAGCCCTGTCGCCCGACTTGACTTCGCCCCGGATGATCTTGTCCGCCAGCTTGTTCCCGATCTCCGTCGTTATCAGGCGGTTCAGCGGTCTCGCGCCGAACTTGGGGTCGTATCCACGCTCAGCCAGCCACTGCCGCACCTCGTCCGAGACGGCCAGCGTGATGCGCCTGTCGTCCAGCCGCTGCTGCAGCTCCTTCAGCCGGATGTCGACAATCTCCCGCAGCGCCTCCAGCGACAGCCGCTTGAAGATGATGAACGAGTCGATCCTGTTCAGGAACTCGGGCGGGTAGTTGGCCGAGACCACGTCCATCACCGCCGTCTTAACATCGGGGCTGATGTCGCCCTCCGGCGTCTCTGTGTACGGGATGAGAGGATTGGCGCCGACGAGAATGTCGGCTCCGAGGTTGGATGTCAGTACGATGATGGTGTTCTTGAAGTCGACCTTGTGGCCTTGGGCATCGGTGAGGTAGCCCTCGTCGAGGACCTGTAGCAGGAGCGCCGAGATGTCCCTGTGCGCCTTCTCAAACTCGTCAAAGAGGAGCACGGCGTATGGCTTGCGCCGCACCGCCTCCGTAAGCTGTCCGGCATCCTCGTACCCGACGTAGCCGGACGGTGCGCCGATAAGTCGGGATATCGTGTGCTTCTCCTGGAACTCGCTCATGTCGAAGCGGACAACTGCGTTCTCTGTCGAGAACAAGAAATTCGCCAGCTTCTTGCACAGCTCCGTCTTGCCGACACCGGTAGGGCCGAGGAAGAAGAAGGAAGCCAGTGGCCGGTTCTCGCCGCTCAGGCCGGCTCGCTGCATCCTGACGGCGTCGGCAACCGCCTTGAGCGCCTCGTCCTGGCCCTTGACGGTCTCGCGCAGTATGTCCTCCATGTGGACGAGCTTCTCGATATGGCCGGAGGTAAGCTTGGACACCGGAATGCCCGTGATTCTCGACACGACATTGGCAATGTCGTCTGCCGTAACCGAGTCGTGGATCAGCGTGCCCTCTCTCGGCTGTGGTTGCTCTCCCTCCTTGGGAAGCTTCTTCTCGAGGTTCGGGATGACGCCGAACCGAAGTTCAGACGCCCGCCCGAAGTTCCCTTCACGCTGGGCCTGTTCCAACTCCATTCGTGCCCTATCCAATTCCTCCTGTGTTCTCTTGATAGCATCGATCTCTGCACGCTCCTTCTCCCACTTCTCCGTGAGAACCTTCACTTCGTCCTGATACTTCTTGAGATCTGCCTCGAGCTTCTCGCGGCGTTCTTTACTGGCTATGTCACTTTCTTTCCGTAGACTCTCCAGTTCGATCTGGATGGTCATGATCCTCTGGTCGAGGCGCATGATATCCTCCGGCTTGCTTTCTTGTTGGAGTCTCAGGCTGCTGGCAGCTTCGTCCATCAAATCGATAGCCTTGTCGGGCAGGAAACGATCTGTGATGTACCGGTTCGAGTAGGTAGCTGCTGCAACCAGGGCGCCATCGGTTATCCGGACACCGTGATGCACCTCGTACTTGTCCTTGATTCCGCGCAATATGCTGATCGTATCTTCGACCGTCGGCTCGTTGACCATGATGGCTTGGAAGCGCCTGGCGAGGGCTACATCTTTCTCGATCAATCTGTATTCTGCAATTGTCGTAGCACCACAGCATTGGAGGCTTCCACGAGCGAGAGCAGGCTTGATGAGGTTGCCCATATCCATGGACCCTTCAGCCTTGCCGAGACCGAGCAGCGTGTGCAGCTCGTCGATGAATAGGATAACCTCTCCGTTGGCGTCCTCCACCTCCTTTAGAACTTTCTTTAACCTCTCCTCGAAATCGCCTCGAAATTTGGCGCCCGCAATGAGCGATCCGAGGTCCAGACTGATCACGCGTTTGTTCTTTATACTCTCCGGGACGTCGCCGCGGACGATTCGCTGAGCCAGACCTTCGAGGATGGCAGTCTTGCCAGTACCGGCATTGCCGATCAGAACCGGGTTGTTCTTCGTTCTCCGCGAGAGGACCTGTATTGTGCGTTGGATCTCGGCGTCTCTGCCGATGACGGGGTCGAGTTTGCCTTCTCGCGCCCTAGCCGTCAAGTCCACACCGAATTGCTCGAGGGCAGGCTTTTCTTCCTCGCCGCCCATGTTCATCCGGTGCGTTCCTCCTGGGGGATGTGGGCGGCCATTTGCGTAGTTCCGGACCGCCAGCACGGGTAATAATCGAAGGGGTTCGTGGAGAGGGGCCAGCCTCGACGCCAACGCACCACCTACCCGCGGTAGTTGTCTAGTCCGTAGGTATGGTGACCTCGCTGCGCTGCTGATCCTCCGCGTCGTACCCAGAATCTGTTGTCTTGCCTGCATTGTGCTGATTTGCGCTCCTAGAGTTGGGGATCGAAGTATGGACAGTTCATAACAGACTTATGCCACGTTTTGTTCACCACGATCCGTAGTGTGGTATGAAAGTTTGTTCGCTCAAGTCGAAATAAGTCGCTATAGGATGAAAGAAGGTATTATATGAGTTTGAACAGTAGAAACAGGGGAGAGCGAATAGAGGCAGTTGTATAGGACGATTATATTCTCATCATCATGACATCCGCGTGTTAGAAGCAGCTAGGAAGCTCCACCGGAGCTCTTTCCGGAAGCTTCGAGTCTGGGCCGCCCCACAACCCGAAAGCCGTCTTTCTTATCTTTTGATCTTATCAGTTATCGGTGCTACAGTTCTCATTGGTCAATGGAGTCTTGCCTACCTACTGCGGTATACTTGGCATATACCACTGCTCGAGCAGCCAGAGCTTGATGACAACTAATAACCCAGTGATCCTCACGAGATATGCTACAGTATTTCTTGCGAATTCCACTTGCCATGAAGTCAATCGAGTCTGTAAGAGCATGGCATGCGTCTCTTTTCTTTCTAGTTCCATCCGTACGGCTATTCGAAACTAAGAGTCTCGCGGGATGTCCGGAGCTGACCTTGGAGAAGAGGTCACTAGGATAGGCATAAAGAGGCGAGCCAAGGCTCAATCGTGATGCAGGTATCGTCATAGTCCTTTCACGTGGGAAACATCGTGATACGACGGTAAGTATAACTGAAGAACCTACTGAAAGAAAACCAACTTTTAGCATCTCTCCATAAGTGTTGAACTATGTCTGCCTGGGTAGCCAAGCCTCATCTAAGGTGTACCACCCAGCCGTCAGTATCGTACATCTAGACATGCCAGTCTGGGCAGATCGGGTATCTCCGTTACGTCGTTAAGACGTATATCATTTTGTTTTTTTCCCCCAGTCGGTCCGCCTAATGATGGAAAAGTCGGATGTTCTGCTCGACGAAGGTGATGCCTAGCTTCTCCGCCGTCTCAAAGACGGGAGTGTCATTCTGGCTACCTGTTGGCGCGGCAATGTACTTTGCTCCTGAGCGGTGCGCACGGAAGACGTTATCGATGAAAGGGAACTACGTAATAGAGGTTAGCCAAGCCCGTGCAATGCTATCGGAACACGCAGAAATCACTTACGAATGCATCGCTCGATAGCGCAACGTTGGTGAGCTTGCTGAGCCATTCCTCCTTCTCCTCCGCCGTGAAGGGCGCCGGCACGTCCTCGAAAGAGCCTGAGTAAGCCTCGTACTCCGGGCCATCCTTGGGGACCTGGCCGCTGACAAGCAGATCGATAGCGTTGCTCTTGTCCGGACGCTTGGTGCCCTTCTTCCACTTGATGCCCAGGACGCGAGGGTGGAATCGCAGCCACCAGTTATCGGCCTTGTCACCAGCCAACCTTGTGCAGTGGATCCGCGACTGCTGCCCGGCACCAAGACCGATAATTTGGCCGTTCAAGGCATAGCAGACCGAGTTGCTCTGGGTGTACTTCAGCGCAATGGTGGCGACGGTGAGGTCCCTAAGAGCATCTTCCGAGAGCGGAGCCGACTCCTTGGGGGTGATAATAGTCGTGAAGGACTTGGGAGAGATGGCGACGTCGTTGCGAGCTTGTGAAAGCGTAATGCCATAGACTGACCTTGTCTCGGTCTTTCCCGGGACATACTCGGGGTCCATCTGGAGCACCAAGTACCTACCACCCTTCTTCTTCTTCAGGATCTCCAGCGCAGCATCCTCATAGCCGGGGGCAATCACACCATCAGAGACCTCTTTCGAGATGATGCTGGCGGTGGGAACATCGACGATATCGCTCAAAGCGATCATGTCACCAAAGCTGCTCATGCGGTCAGCGCCCCTGGCTCGTGCATAAGCCTGGGCCAGAGCAGAGGTCTCAATGCCGGGGATATCGTCGACGAAGTAGACCTTCCGCTCCTCCGCACTGAGCGGCGTGCCAATGGCTGCTCCAGCAGGAGAGACGTGCTTGAAGCTTGCGGCCGCCGGTTTACCCAGTGCCGCCTTGAGCTCCTTCACCAGCGGCCAGGCGTTCAGCGCATCCAGCAGGTTGATGTAACCGGGCGACCCGCACAGGACCTTGAAGGGAAGCTGGCCCTCTTTAACATATGCAGACGCAGGCTTCTGGTGGGGGTTGGCACCATAACGGAGGGGCAGGTACTGCTGCCCATTCGACGCGTACTGCTTGCGGAAGAAGTCGGCAATGGCGCCATCGTAGTCGGCGGTGTGTTCGAATGCCTTCAGAGCGTAGAGTTTCCGGCTCGACTGCTGAATCTCACCGGCCTCGAGCTCCTTGAGGAACTCTGGGTAGTCGTTCGGGTCACTCAGGATGGTAACACGAGAGTGGTTCTTGGCAGCAGCCCGGAGCAGGGTGACTCCTCCGATATCGATCTCCTCAACGGCCTCGGGAACGGTGACGTTGACCTTGGCGACGGTGTCCTTGAAGGGGTATAAGTTGCAGATAACGTAGTCGACCTTTGAAATGTTCTGCTCAGCCAGGTCCTTCTCGTCGGAGGCCAGGTCTCGGGCAAGTATGCCAGCGTGGACAGCTGGGTGCAGCGTCTTGACCCTGCCAGCAAGCATCTCTGGGGCATTTGTGATGGCAGAGATGTCCCTATCCAGACACCAGTCAGCGCCATTGAATGGGATTCGCAGAGGCAGGATCGAGAGAACAGTTCTTACTCAACGGGCATTCCTGATTCGCGGATCATCTTGGCAGTGCCGCCAGATGCTAGGATGCGCACATTGTGCTGGACGATGCCCTTGGCCAGGTCCAACAGTCCGGTCTTGTCATAGACCGAGACAATGGCGATTCGCTGGTTCGATGCCATCGTGACGAGTCGTTTCGATGCTGTCAAGAGACTTATTGACCTCGTGTGCAGGTGTGGTATATCTGGAATAAGAAGTCGAGCTTGACGGATTCGGAAGCAATTGAGACAAGCCGTAGTCTTGATCGTCTTGAGGACTCGAGTAAAAGTTTCGAGAGCTGTTGCGCTGGTAGGGACGTCAATGGAGGGGCTCATCACAAAAAAAGTGCGTGCTGGTGGAGGGGCATCCCGCATTCGGTCCCGGGAATCGGCGCACACGCCAGCCAATCAAATCAGTCATTCTCGTACGCATTGGGTAGGAACTAACGCCTGGACGGACGGGCGCGTTGGACGCGACGTCAACTAAGGGTCAATTCTTTTGAGTTGCGCAACGGCAAGACCTTAACCATCACAACATCTGGCAAAACTAGTTACGACAGCCGACATCTCATTGTACAGATGTACGGCGATCTAGGCAATAAGCTGGTATTTGCGTCGTCAATCAGGCAACAAAGACCCCTGCTTACAGTCTCTTCAGGTCCAGCATGCAAAACGGACGCAGAACCTGACCCATCTTCCCCCGTACCAGACAGAACTCGTCCGAGCCGTGACACACGAGGTCAGAGATCTCGACAAATATGTCAAGAGCATTCTGGAACCGTACCAGGACGGCTCGTTCGACCCGAACGCAGAACAAGCCACGGCGTGTACCCTGATGGTGAACCACCTGGCCATGCGCCGGAACAAGCGATGCTTGCTAGCATACCATCGGACACGGACTGATAAGTTGGAGGAACTTGTGTGGAGCGGTACGGATATCGTGGACCTTGCTGGCCAACAACAAAGATCTGCACCTGGAGCTGCCAACGTCTCCGGTATGAACGGCGACGGCGCGTCATGCAGTCTCAGTCCGCAGGAGGAGGACTACATGCGGCAGTACAGCGATCTCCTTGCGGCCTATAAAGGCCAGTGGACCGATATTGATCTTACGGGAAGCCTGGAACCTCCGAGGGACCTCTTCATTGATGTGCGGGTGCTGAAGGACGCGGGCGAGATCCAGACAGAATATGGGTAAGCTTTGGTGCATTGGCCTGACAGGCACACATACGGAAAGCTAATATCTGCGACAGTGCTATCAATCTCACCAAGAACAGCCAGTTCTATGTCCGCCAAGGCGATGTCGAGCGCTTGATCGCTCAAGGCTACCTCCAAAAGCTGAGCTGAGCACACGCTCTTTTGCCAATCTACACGCAATGGCGGACACGTGTGGGAGACGCCCCTTCGCCGTCCGTCACAGTCGTTTCCAGGGTCTTTATGTCGACCGGCTCTAGTTTGCAGCTGAGGACGTTTAGCAGTGCCGCATTATGTTCCAAGTCGATCAAATGAGTAGCATCGTCGCTCGGATCTGCAAGTCGAGCCGCTTTGGACATCCGCTAACGGAAACTTGCACAAGAATGGCGGCAAATTCGGTTTGGTGGCATTGTCCATTTGTTGCAACCCTCTGCGTGGGGGACTCAAATGGGCCGGGACATGGGCCGGGTCGCTGCCGGACAGTGATGAGGGTCACGCCATCAGAGACGCAGGGCAAAATCTGCGGCTGGTATTGAGGGGCTGGAGAAGACTTTACTTGCATGAGCCGGCACAGGTGACCGCGCGCCAAATCATACCCTTTGGTGGCAATGGCAGCACCACGCGGGCAGAAATTTCGCTATTTCTATATGATTCTGGCCGTTGGAAAGAGGGTAAGTTCATGCAGCGGCAATGGGACTCGTCACATGGACCAGGCATTGTCGTGCATTGCTTTGAAGGCCCAGGTGCGAGCGGATGCCATCCGGTGGAGATCTAGGATTAAGCAGAGATGCAATTCGCCGCGGCAGACAGGCAGAATGGTGGATTGACATTGATGAGAGAGTGGCCTGGCCAGACGGGACTTCTCCGAGCTCGGCTGACTCTCAATGAGGAGAGCAAGCTGAGCCGACGCAGAGAAGTAGTGCTACTTAGCTCAGAGAAAAAAATGTGTGGCACAATCGGGGTACAACTGTGATAAAGAAAGTACCTCTACCACGTTCATCTGCAAGGTATGGCTCACGTATGCACAGCCAAAGATGACGCAGTGCGGCAACCAACTGAAATTCTCACGACATTGGCGCATGATTCTTCGAGATGCACAGTATAGTCCGGACCTCTACTGCGACGAAATAAGGTACATAGAATACAATCCATGTTACGTAGCGCTATTACAATTGCAATTGAACCTAGAGATACCAATTGAGGACCTGTCCACACCGGGCTCAAGCTATACGCGTCTTTTTACGTACAATGCCGTACCGTACCTGTGTCTAGTAGATCTCATGGCTGAAGAGCGAAGAGGGGCTCTGCAAAACAAGGGTGTGAGCAGGGGTAGAAGCTTTTCTTGGTTTCGACGCCATCACGATTCACAAGCTTGTTCCGTTATTTGATGGATCTGCTGTCAGTGATGTGGTATCTCGTTCCACCTTTTACGCTACCGGTATCTATCGTCAAACTAAGTTCTACCTTATCTTAGTCTGGTCGCAATTAACACTTTCTTGCGGCTTCTGCGGCCACTTCTTGTGTCGACCTCATGCTTTCAGCATACCTACCTTACTTCGGACGATATTACGGCCTGCGCCTGCATGGCTCTCACAGTCTAACATCCGTCGGCTTGGCGCTATCTGAACATCTCATCCGGAGGGCGGTTGACGCAATGCCGTGCATTGCCCCTTGAGCTTGCTTCGTGCTACAGGTCCGATATACTACTCCCTGCTACTTATTTTGCTCTCACGCATCTGTGGCCATGATGTCCTCGCCCTTCTCCTCGTGGAGGCGCCGAAGGGCTCCCTCGATCAGTTCTCAGGACATTCCAGACGACTCGTCTGCCATAGAGCAAGACACTCCTCCCATATCGACGCATGCCGAGTCGCGAGCCCTGTCCACTTCTGCCACCTCGGCCAGCCAGAATATCAGCAGGGAGCCCATACGTTCGTTCATCCATGGCTCCATCCGGGACCACTTGAGTAAGCTCTTATCCATATCCAACACGCCGATTCAACCCGCTCACTGTTGTCCTATTGTCCAGCTCCTCTTGACAGCGCCCAATACGCTCGATCTGTGCGGCAAGACACAGCAGAGCTAGCTACCTACCTCTTGTCGGATAAGACGTCTGGTCAAAGTCCAGCCTTTCTCGCCCGAACTCGCTCGCTTTCCAACGTTGGCCGCGAGAGTCTTCTGTCGCAAGAAGAAGAAGAAGAAGAAGAAGAAGAAGAAGGAGAAGAATATGAGGAAGGCGTGCTCAGTCCTAGGCGGTCTTCGGAAACCATCGTGGAAGAGTCCGAACCTTCGTCGCCCGAGACGGTCACTTATACGACGCCCAAAGAGCACGGCCCCTCGATAATAGCGAGCATGCTCCGGAATTCACCGCCTGATAGTAAACACCCGACCATCACAAGGGATCAGGAGCAGGCAGGCAGTTCGGAGGCTGTTGAGGAAGGTACCCAAGGGCAACGTTCCTCGGATGAGAACGACGAAGAGGAAGAACGTTCGAGACGTCGCCGTTCCACCGATCACGACATGGACGAAGATCGCAACGAGACAACACCGTTGCTGCCACGGGTGTCTCACGGGTCAGAGCGTGGACATGCAAGGAACGGATCGTTACACATGCATGACGTTGAAAGTCAGAAGTTCCAATCTCCACAGCGATGGTATCACAGATTTGCTGCGCCATTGGGTACCGCAAAAGCTCACATAGCAAGACTCACGAACAAAGTGCAAGACCCGAAGACCTGGGACCGTCAAGCGTTGTGGCGAAACGTGGTTGTCGCACCTGTCGTGTGCCTCCCGGCGGTCATCGTTGGTCTACTGCTCAACATCCTCGATGCGCTGTCATACGGCATGATCCTCTTCCCTCTGGGCAGTCCCATCTTTGCGTCCCTGGGCTCAGCTGGCATATCCATCTTCTACGTGAGCACCATTGTCTCTCAATTGACATTTTCGAGCGGCAGTATCTTCAAGGGCGGCGTAGGATCAGAGTTGATCGAGGTCGTGCCCTTCTTTCACAGCATGGCCGCGACAATTACCGACTTGGTCGGTGAAGAAAATCCGGAAGCCGTCATCGCTACCACCATCACGTCATATGCGCTCAGTGCCATGTTGACCGGCACAGTCTTCTTCCTCATGGGCCAGTTCAAATTTGGCTACCTCGTTGGCTTTATCCCTCGCCATATCTTGATAGGCTGCATCGGTGGCGTCGGGTGGTTCCTCGTTGCCACGGGCTTCGAAGTCAGTGCTCGCTTGGATGGAAGTCTGAACTACGACCTCGATACGCTGCGCAAGCTCTTTCAAGCAGACACTGTCGCTTTGTGGCTCATACCCCTGGTTCTAGCCGTCATCCTCTTCTACGCCCAAACAAGATTTACATCCAAATTCTTCTTGCCGCTATATATCACCGCCATACCGCTCGTATTCTACTTTTTTGTCCTATCGCTTGATACCCTGGAACCGGACAACCTACGGGACAAAGGCTGGATATTCGAGGGGCCGCCTCCTGGAGAGCCGTGGTGGTACTTCTACACTCTGTACCGTAAGTCGAATGACTGCTTTTTCGTGGAGGATGTTTGACTGACGGATCACAGAATTCGACAAGGTACACTGGGGTGCCATTTTACAGTGCGTTCCGGCAATGTTTGCCTTAACCTTCTTTGGAATATTGCACGTTCCCATCAATGTACCGGCCTTGGCCTTGAACACGGGAGAAGATCACGCGGATCTGGACCACGAGCTCAAACTACACGGGTATTCTAACTTCCTCTCTGGATGTGTCGGGAGCATCCAGAATTATCTCGTCTACGCCAATACCCTATTCTTCATGCGCTCCGGTGGAGATAGTCGCCTGGCCGGGTTCGAACTGGCCGCCCTGACCTTCGGCGTCATGGTCATGGGACCGTCCCTGATCGGATTCATCCCTGTCATGATGGTTGGGGTACTCATATTCGACCTCGGATTTGAGCTCCTGCTCGAGGCTGTTTGGCTCCCGAGGAAAAAGCTGAAGAAGCTGGAGTACTTCACAGTCATTGTCATTGTGCTTGTCATGGGGATATACGATTTCGTCGTCGGCATCGGAGTGGGCATTCTGCTTGCTTTCATTGCGCTGATTTTCCAGACCTCGAGAGTTTCTGCCGTCCGCGCAACCTTCTCTGGGGAGGTGGTCGGCTCAACGGTTCGGAGAAACCACACACAACAAGACTATATACGTCAAGTCGGCCGCCAGATATACGTTATGAAACTCGCCGGGTTTCTCTTTTTCGGCACTATCAACAGTGTCGAACTCCAAATTCGCGCTCTCATCTCCGATGAAGTCTTCAACAAGCGACCAATCAAGTACTTGATCCTCGACATGGGTCTTGTAACCGGGTTGGACTATTCGGCCGGCGAAGCATTCAATACCATCAGTCGTCTTTTGGACGGAAAGGACATCCTTCTCGTGCTGAGCGGCGTCGATGCGGAAAGCGAGCTGGGACGCAATCTAAGGTCAGTTGGACTCGGTGAAGCTGGCATCGATGTGGTGCTCCTCCCGGATCTCAACTCGGCTCTCGAATACTGCGAGAACGAGCTCCTCAAGACGTTCTACGCGAACCAAGAAGCCAGGGCTTCGTCACGAACAGCTCCATCAGCTAGCCTCGACGTTCCGGGTTCCCCTGGGTCGGGAAAACCGAGGTCCAGGTCTTTCAACCTCATGTCCAGCTCGCCGCGGCGCAACCACCTCCATGAGGCGGCGCAGCTGTCCCTGAACCAAATGGAGGTGACGCACACGCCACGCTGGCAGAGCTTCAAGGAACCGCTGCGGCTCATGCTGCAGATATTCCAGGGCCTGAGCGACAAGAACGAGGACTTCTGGTTCCGCGCCGTCAAGTACTTCAAGCGACAGGAAGCGCTGGCGGGAACGGTGCTCTTCCGCCGCGGCGAGCCGGCCGAGGCCTTCTATCTCATCGAGAGCGGGATCCTCCGGGCGGAGTACGATCTGCCGCAGGGGTGGCTGTGCGAGAGCATCGTGGCCGGGACGACGTGCGGCGAACTGCCGTTCTTCTCCGAGACGACGCGGACGGCGACCGCGGTGGTCGAGGCTGACTGCGTTTTGTGGTTGATGGACGCGGAGAATTGGGAAAAGCTGCAGAAGGAGGACCCTGATGTTGCGCAGGAGTTGTTGAAGATCTCGTTGAAGTTGACTAGCGAGCGGATGAACGCCATTACGTCGTTCGTTTTGACCCTGGCTGGTTGAAAGTTTGAGTTTGAGCCTGCCAGCTAGCACGGTTGATAATCGATACAGAATTTGTCACTTTGGAGGAGGAAACATGGGTCGGACGGAAGGTTATATAAAACATGGGCGACGCCCGGAGTAAATAGGATGAATGCTCATCATTGAGGAGCGCATTGGACATAGGTCAAATCGAGCAGATACTCTAAGAAGGGCAAAAGGCCCTCAAACCTTGTTGAACCAGACATTGACCCGCCTCATATATCGAAACAGACTCATAAAGTCTATAAGGGACCGTAATCATTACTCAGTTGCCAACTATACAATGTGTTACACGCTAGAACGCCTCAGATGATCTAGACACTCTAAGCCCCTTTTCGCATTCTGTCCTCCTACGCCATGACTTTCTCCCCACAATGTCGTCGACAAGCGGAAACACGCCGCCTCAGACGACCCTCTTGACCTCAAAGAACCTCCGCAGCCACCAGACCTGGAAGATGGACTCGCCCACGACGACGCCGATGATAAAGACGTTCCACCACTTGACGCGGGCGTTGGTGCTCTCGGCAGTGTTCCGATGTGTCCTCTCGCGAACGATGATGTACGACTGCTCATCCTTGACCTGGCTGAGCATCTCGGACAGCTTCTTGACCTCGACCTCGAGAGGATCTTGCGGGGAGTCTGACTCGGAGACGTAGACGATTCCGTGGACGTTGAACGAGACCTCCTTGCTTGTGGCGCCCCAGTGCTCGTTGCCGAAGCAGTACGTGTATTTGCCGTCGTGCTTGGCCTCGAAGGAGAAGTCTCCGGTCGAGGTAGATTTCTCGTAGGCCTCGTATTGGCCCATTGGGTTGGTGATCTATGTGGCATTAGCGGGACTTTTGATCAAGTCATACAATGTCAGATGTGTGCGATGCATACCCAGAAATCAATGTCGAGGTTCCCTGCACTGCCAAACTCGCGATCGCCGACTTGGAAGGTCACCGTCATCTTGTCATCGCGATGCAGGTTCTCGTGGAAGCATTCCCGTCCGTGTGCTGGCAGCTGGATGTTGTGGGCAGCAGCAGAGCCCAGGAGGGCTGCCGCAAGGAGCACCTTTGCAGCCGTGAGGATATACATGGCGCAGATGTGTATATCGATGTGATGTTGAGCGCAGTATGTCCACGAAACGTTTTCGCGATTGTCGCCAGCAAAGCACGGACAGGGGACAACTTCCACCTGGCGATAACAATCTAGCGTTTAGTACAAGCTTTGACCCACTGTAGTGTATTGCAGTTACTGTACTCCTGTACTGCGTACCTTATCGATGGAAGGGTTCCAAGGTTCGCAAAAAAGGGAGGTCGGTCAAAAGTTCATCCACCCCCCCCATTGTCCGATGCAGTACACAGGGGGTACATGCTGAGGCAGCGAGATTGGCAGCCAAATAATCGCGATATTGCCCCGCCCTCGAGGTAGCGGAGCTGTCACCACCGACAAGGCAGCACGGAAACCTTGTGGAAACCTTGCCCGTTAGTGAGGCGCCCACCAACTGGACTCCGCCATTGGCCCAAACCCAGTGTTGCGGCGTCCCTGCGCTTCCTGGCTTCTGCTGCTCCTCACTCCTCGACTTCAAAAAGACAAACCTGTCCAAAAAGATCTCCCGACTTGATATTCCCACCCACACCGACTACTCGACGACAGAACATCACCTTCGTCGATTTTCCTCACCCCGTGAACCTCCCCGGAGACAGCATAATAGTGAGTCAGCCAAAATATCGTACCGCGACCGTCATCATCACACCGCCACCTTGTTGTTTGCTCTTTGGCCTTTCCAGCCAAGTCATTGCGCACGCGCTGAAAGGAGGGACCCTCTGATCACCCAATCGTGCACGCTGCGCTGTGTATGGCCGCTTTCTGGCAGCCTGGAGATGGAAATCACCACAACAGTCTCACGATATGTGTCCTCACCCGATGGACCGCTCGTGTCCTTTTGGGTGATGGACATTTAAGCCGAGCAGAAGCACATGCGCGATTGCCCCTTCTCCACCCTGCATTGCACTCCATTTCGAGTCGCTGCTTTGTTCAGCCATCCATCCTTGTCGATACGCTACATCCCGCCACTTGAAGAATGCTTACTTACCTTTGATTGTCCCGCGCAGATTGCCGAGTCTCCTAATCGAAAGTACATCTCGCTCACATATACCTCTTCTTAAACTCAGATATTCAAGATGGGTCTCGCATTCTCGAAGCTTTTCGACCGGCTATGGGGCAAGAAGGAGATGAGAATTCTCATGGTTGGTCTTGATGCCGCCGGAAAGACCACCATCCTCTACAAGCTCAAGCTCGGCGAGATTGTCACAACCATCCCCACCATCGGTATGCTCTGCCTTGCCGTCGCCCTCAATCGAGGAACTCGCTGACTGTTCCACACCTAGGCTTCAACGTCGAGACCGTGGAGTACAAGAACATCCAGTTCACAGTGTGGGATGTCGGTGGCCAGGACAAGATCCGCCCTCTCTGGAGACATTACTTCCAGAACACCCAGGGTATCATCTTCGTCGTCGACAGCAACGATCGTGATCGTATCGTCGAGGCTCGCGAGGAACTCCAGCGCATGCTCAACGAGGATGAGCTCCGTGACGCCATCCTTCTGGTCTTCGCCAACAAGCAGGATCTGCCCGTAAGTACCTCCGTCCCCGCTGCTGATGCGCAGAATAGCGTGGCAGCCAGAATCGCATGCTAACCCGTGACCCCAGAACGCCATGAACGCCGCCGAGATCACAGACAAGCTTGGCCTCCACAGCCTGAGACAACGTGCCTGGGTATGTTCCGAAAACACCTCAATCCCCTCCCTTGTAGCGCCTCTTGTTAACCCCTGTCCCAGTACATCCAATCTACTTGCGCTACTTCCGGTGATGGTCTCTACGAGGGTCTCGAGTGGCTGGCTACCAGCCTCCGCAAGGCTGGCCAGTAAATGGCAACGTCGACGAGAGCTATCCACACGGTCTTCCCCTTCATCGGTCAATACATGGTTCGGTTGTAATTCGCAAGTCTATCCGTTTATCGCACAATCGAATAATGCCTGAACATGCCCCGTTCTCCTCGTGTTGGCGGTGCACCGATTGTGCTCTTTGTGGATGGCAGAGTGGGAGAGATATTCAGCTCAGGTGATAAAGATGAGGAACTGGGTTGCGCTCGTTTGTTTTTCGGAAAGACGGGGGCGCACCGGGTTGGAATCTTTGTACAATTTGGGGGATGAAGGGGGGTTGCGTTTACCCTTGCTTTTTACTCACGTAAGTCGTCCTAGGACCCAGAATGCTGAAAAGGGGGACGGGCGAGAGACAAACATGATGAGAGTTCCTTACCGCCAGCAGCAGTGCTATCTGTGGTTTTTCTTTTGCTCCTCGTTTCTGCCTGTTTCTGGCATTAGATATTCACATGTGTTTTCTGGAGATGATGTCTGCCCTTCCATATTCAGATTGCATTCCGTCCACCCAATTTCACCGCACAACATGTCAGAGACCTCAGAGCATCCAGCGAACGAACGTTAGTTTACTTACCAGACTATATGGGCGCTGAATCTTGCATCGGTGACTCGGTTTCATCCTTCTAGATCTTCGGATGAGCCGAGTGTTCTCCATCAACGGTGAAAACGGCTTATCGTTACTCGGCTCCAATGCATGCCTTGGAGCATGAAAGGGTATGCTTGACCCCCAGCTTACGATGTGCTGACCATGGTCCAGTATCTTGGCAAGCTACTCTATGGTGATTCTCGGCGGAGTGTGACCATTTGGGCTGCCACGCTCCTTGTCTAGTGTGATTCAGGAAGATAGTGCTGGTCGAGCTGGACGGCCAGAACCCGTCAGGACAAGGGACAGGACACGATCATGCCAGCTGAACAAGAAACTTCTGCATTGCCCAGGGGGCTCACAAGGAGAGATATACTATAACACTGAGCGGAGTTCATTGACAGCCCAACTTCTAGATGTCGTCACACTCGACTATACAGCACTCCGACGAGGCCCACGACACTCTCACAGCTCATGCCTCCTCACCACCGACCTTGATAACGATCTTCCCCTGTGCATGTCCGCCCTCCAACTTCTCAAAGGCCTTTTCAAACTGTTTAAACGGCCACAAGCTATCCACTACCGGCCGAACCTTGCCAGCCCCTAAAAGCTCCGCGATCTCGGCGAGGTTACTTCCCGACGGCTCGACGATGAAGAACACGCTCTTCTCGCCCCCCTTCTTCAAGCCGGCGGGTCTGACCACGTCCGGCGGCGTGTTGGCGCTGACCAGCACGCCCCCCTCGCGGACGGCCCTCCAGCAGCCGGCCAGCGTCTCGCCGCCCACCAGGTCGAACACGAGGTCCACCTTCCTCGCCGCCGGGTCCGCGGCCGCCCACTCCCCGACCGACGTCCGGGTGTAGTCCACCACCTCCGTGGCGCCCAGCTTCCGGACCGCGGCCGCCTTGCCCGCGCCGCCGCACACCGCCACCACGGCTCCCGCGCCGGCCAGGCTGGCGAGCTGGACGGCCCAGCTTCCCACCCCGCCTGCGGCGCCGGTGACCAGGACCCGCTTGCCGGCGTTCTTCTTCTTCTTCCCCTCCCCGGCAGGCGCGTCAAGCCCCCCGTGCACGAACAGCGCCTGCCACGCCGTCAGCGCGCTAAGCGGCACGGCCGCGGCCTCGGCCCACCCCAGCCCCTCGGGGACGGCCGCCAGCTCGGACACCTTGGCGAGCGCGTACTTCCTCGCCGTGCCGGCGCGGGTGGCGGGGATGCGGGAGAAGACGCGGTCCCCCGGCCGGAAGGGCGAAGTGGAACCCGGGCCCAGCGCAACGACGGTGCCCGCGAGGTCCTGGCCGGGCACCATCTCCTTGTCTGCGGGCACGGCGTCGGGGAAGTTCTTGGCCCAGAGGAGCTCGCCTGCGCAGGGGCAGAAGGCAGCTACGCGGACGAGGACGTCGTCGGCTTCCGTGGGCTGGGGAACGGGCGCGGTGGTGAGGATTAGGCGGGTGGATTGGATGTCGGGTTGGAGGAGTTGCTTCATTGTTTGGGGGAGGGTGGGGTTGGCGGTGGCTGTTGCCATGGTTGCTGGGTAGAATGTGAGAGTTGTGAGAGAGATGCTTGGGTGGAAGAGAGGGAGGTAACTGGTTATGCTTAGGGTGGTGAAACGTCTACTGCTGGCTTGCTGGCCGAGATATGGGTTGGTGTATGCGGTGCGCTCAACGGTATGTGATGGTGGTGATGCGATATCCCAGCTGTCTCGTCAAGGTCTACTCGTTGTATTTATAGCTGAGGCTCAACCACCGGTTATAGTTCAGTACATGGACTGCAGATGTGGTCGTCGATGTAGATTTGTCAAGCGTGAGTCAGTCTTTCAGGTGCCAAGCCCACAAGAGGCATCGCACCCGTTGTCCCTCGAGCTCGTGGAACACGATGGACGGGCATCATGAACAACTCCGCGGAAGCTGGCAAAAGTCGGATCCTCGAAGGCTCCGCGTCCAGGCTACGTCGGTGAACGAACGCGTTATCACGAGACGGCATCCCCAAGCAGTGAGTAAGCAAGAACAGGGGCGAGAAGTGAAGCGGGTCACGAAGTTGTGAAGTGAAATGTAAGAGGGCCAAGACTTTAGATGCAACGCGATGAATAAGCCAGACCCGAAGAAAGGGCTCTCTCGTGGACTCTTGGCCTTGTGGCTGGACGGAAGTTGACGGGATGCTTTTGATATCTCCGCGGGCTCTCACGATAATTCTCCTTGAACGGACGAGGGTATTTCCAGTATGGAAGGTCGACGATAGTATATATACTCGGCCATGACATCATCTTCAGAGGTTGTGAACGAGCACCGCCGCTCTTCTGCCTCTCAAGAGTTTCCTGCGGTGCAATAGCAGTGCTTCCTCGCGACGCTCGAGCAGCGCGGAGGGAAGAAGCCATCGGTGGCAATATGTTCTCTATCTTGGTGGTCAGCGACTCTTGAGAATGTCTTCAAGATGCTTGGCAGATCATCAGCTCTCCATGGACAGCACACCAACAGACTCATTACCCCGACCTCACCGATTCACTTCTGCGTGTTACAAAAGCCTCGTAGCGGTCTGGAGAAAGCCCTGTCCGTGTATTCAGCCGGTGTTGGCACAAGGGCCAAATCAACGGCGATAGTGTAGAGCCCCTGAGTAAAGACATTAACATGACAAACAGCCCGATGTGTATTCATCCAACGCCTTCCGTAAGAGCCCCATCCGAAAAATCCCAGAGCAATATCTAAGTAGTCCCTTGCCCTAGACCAAACATGTATCATGGTATCCATAAGTATTACGCTCCTTCCGCGACCCCAAGAACAGAGAAACTAAGCCGAAGGATCCGACTCCGGCACCTCAACCCTCTCCGCCTCCTGCTCGACAGGCAGCTCGACATCCTTGACCGGATGCAGCAGCATGGGCGGGAGACACATCCTCCCCTCGCCGCCCCTCATGGTCGGCACCGTCTCGCCGTCCTTGCTCATGTCGGCAGTCAGCTCGAACGTCTCGCCCCCGTCGTTGTTGACCTTGAGTCCCAGCCACCGCTTATACAGGTTTCCGCCGAAGCCGGAGTTGTAGAACCACGACATGCCCCGCAGGTTGTGCTCGCGGTCGCCAAAGACGCTCGCCCTGCCCCCGCCGCTCGCACCGCCCCGGCCGCCGTTCAGCACGCGCGCGAGGTACTCGACCGGCCACTCGCGGTCGACGTACACGGGGTGCGGGACGTACACGGCCTTGAGGCCGTGGTGCAGCGCCGTCGTCGCGGGCCACATCTCCGGGAAGGCGTGGTGCTTCTTGAAGGCCGTCTCGCGGTGCATCGTCGTCAGCAGCCGGCGCGACATGCGCGACGCCGTGATGATCTGCGCCCGGCGCGGCGGCAGGCCCGACGTCCGGTTGTAGCCGGTGATGTCCTCCGCCAGGCCCCATGAGGTGCCGTCCGGGTCGAAGACAGGGTTGAGCGTGATGAGGTCCGCCTCCTCGCCCACGCCCCAGGCGTACCTGTCCCGCTCGGCCGAGTTGGGCGGCACCGGGTCCGAGTCCGTCTCGAACCAGTCCTCTTCGTCCGACGGGCGGACGGGTCCCCAGACGATCTGCTCCGCCTTGGAAGGGGGTTGTTCCTTCTTAGGGACGCCGACAGGGAAGCCGGCGTCCGGGCCGCCGCCGGCGGCCGAGCCGCTCTCGGACTGCACGCGGGCCATCTGCTTGAAGTCCTCCCACGACCCGTGCACAGTGGGGACGTAGAAGCGCGAGTTGCGCTCCCACAGACCCTTCCGCGGCTGCTCCTTAGCCCAATTCTCCAGCTTGGCGACGAGGTCGAAGTAGTGCCCCGTGTAGCGGATGTCCATCTCCCACTGCCAGAAGTAGTCGTACTCCGGGTGGTTGTGGGCGAAGTACTGCATCGCCATCTGCAGGCCGCGGTAGGCGCCGTGGACGGGGTGTTCGGGCCCCTTGGTGTAGAGGTCGTAGATGCCCTGGTAGAGCGAGAGCATCTGCGTCTGCGTCCAGAGCGTCGCGATGCCCTGGAATTCTTCCGGGACGGACTCCTTGATCCTGGCGCGGTAGATCTCGTCGTCGGCCCAGATGGGGTGCGCGGCGTCGTTCTTCACTTCTACCAGGAGGTGGACGTCATACCTGCCGCCCGAGGCGAGAGCTACTTCCGTGATGATTGATCGGAGGTTCATGCGGTCTTCCTCCCCCCACTGAAACTCGTCCCAGCAGCGGATGACAAAGGCAGTGCGAGGAAGGTCGCCGTGGGCTGTGGGAGTCGACTCGATCAGATCAGGCTTCCCTGTCTTTACAATCTCGGGCTGTGCTCCTCGTGGTTGCATAGCGGTTGCACTCTCGCTTCCGCTAATGTAAAAGCCCCGCGGAGGAGATTCGCGAGGCACAAAGGCCTTGTAGCGCCCGGAATTCGCATTGTAGCATCGTCGTTGAGTCTCCGCCCAGTTTATGCTCTTCCACTCGACTTGGGGGACATCCTGCCACACCGCACTGGCGCCTTCTTGCTCTCCGTGCTCACCGACCCCGAGTCCGCCGGACCGGACCGAGTAGCCGAAACCGTACGGACCAAACTTGCCATAGCGATCGAAACAGATGTCTTCCGGGAGCGAGAGAACGTCGTAGGAGCCCACAACATGCTGTGGGAATCCATCCGGCCGGCCTTCGTTGTATCGGATTGGTGGTACTCTCACCCGACCCTCGGCGTCCACAAAGCACTCCTTGATTTCGCCGGCACTTTGTTTGACTGTAGACCTGGGATGATCTATAAATGCCTTGGTGGGTGGCAAGTATCGGCTGTCGACCTTCTTGCCCGACAGTGGGCTGGTGTTGTTGTACGGTTCCTCATCCTCGAATCTGGGATACTGGGGTACGTTCTCGGACAGCGGAACCAGAGTCCGTATGCCGCCGTAGTACCTCGTCAGAAACTGGAACCCCTCCCAGACCGGTGGTGGTGGAGGCTTCTTTTCGACCTTGCCGGCCGCTATCCGCTTGTTTTCGAGCTGACTTGCACGGACGAGGCTGAAGATGAAGAGGACGATGGTAGCGACCATGCCGATGCAAAGGTAGCGAATCACCTTGTTCGGCAGCCTGTAGAGATATCTTCGTGGAGGCGGGCATTTTGTCATGGAGAAGGATTTGTTCCGTTTCGGAAGCATGCTGTGCGAGGAGGACAACGAGCCCGACGTGTGCCTTGAACTGCCGGCCCGCGGCGAGGACGGAGCCGAGCAGTCACTTGAATCGTAGCCATCTGTGTCTGAGAAGTCATCTGAGTTGGAGAACCGCTCTTTTGTCGAGTCTGGAGACGTGAGGGCTTCATAGACAGGCAGTTTTGGCTGCCGCGGCTCCCGACCGCGTCGGAGGTTGAGGGAGAAGATGCCCATAGTATCAGTCGAACATGCAGATATGAAGCACCGTACTTGAGGTTTGGAAAATGCCAGAGGGAAAGAATGTTCTCGAGCAATTAAGGTTATTTGCATGCCATTCCAATCCACTAGCGAGAATTGGTTTACACGAGTTCTGGGTTTGTAGCGAGCTTGCCTCCCGTCGTCTCAAAAGATTAGGTACCAAAATCAATATTGACAAAACGTCAAGGCTGGCGATACTGCAGCCAACCAGAAGACCGGCCACTCAACCGCTCGCCGACCATTGGACCGCAAGTGGAGCAAGAGCCCCCCCTAATTGGCCAATTCTGGTTCCCAGAGCAACTGAACTAGAACTCATCCGCACCTCCAATAGGAGTGCGTTCTCAGATAATCGATAAGAGATCCGCTGTCATTGGACAGAAATGAGTGCTGGCTCGCGATAGCAGCCCACTCCTTGGCCGGGCTCCTCTGCCATGGGGTCGGCGCATTTTACAGCGAACAAACTGGCGTGTATGAATGACAGTCACAAGTGGTATGATGACCTGTTAAAAAAGGCCACCTCGTTTCTTAGCACACGCATGTACAGCGCGCCAATCTTGAATACGCTTGGGCAGCTGACCGTCGGCATGCGCAACCGGACCGGCACCGGAGCTGACGAGAGCACAAAAAGAGCGGTCACCGCTCCAGGCCTGCCACATCGGCGCCGCAGATTGTAGTTTCTATGCAGTGCAGGTCCGGTCCGGTATTCTTGGGAGATAAATAAGGCGAGCAACATCAGAGAGACGGTGGCCGATAGCAACGCTGCCCAACCGGGTTGCTGCCGCTACTACTGTGGTACTTGACGGGAAGCTACTTTGTGCATTTCCACGCAGAGACGCTAAGGTGAGGTCGAAAAGTGGAGTTACAGACTAGAGCTGCCCCACTTGCTCACTCTCCTGTCACCTGTGACGTTTTGAGGTGGCAGTTGGGGGGGGGGGTTCATTCCACCACACCCAATGGCATTCTCAGCCTTACGACGTCATATCTTCTCCGCACAGATTCTCAAAAACGACGTCTCAGCACTCACATTCACAGTTCAGAGCAGCCTGAGTCGGGCGCTATGGATGCTAATGAAGCCGAGTGTACAGCATACAATGCCATCCTACGGAAAACATATTCTCCTCTCACTTATTCCGACACTGGGCTCCCGACTTCACAGCAGACAGCCACGGGCGGAGCTTGACCTCCGGCTCGTGTAGCGTTGGAGACGCCAGAGGAAACGAAGGCCTAGAGTCTAAATAACAAGGGATGGATGCCAGTGCACATCCCTACATCATTCTGTCGTAGCTCCCCCATACTTTGTCATGTTGAATACCCGAATCCAATCAACCAGCGGCCGCTGTCAGGGTGGCAGCCGGCATGGACTAGGGCGTCTAGGCTCTGACTCTCAACGAAAGTACTGTGTACCGCTTTGAGGGTCAGCTTCAAGGACTGGACTGCCAGATGGCTCCGTCTTTTCGGTCAGGGGCAGCTGACCGTATCGTGTCTCCCCTAAACGAGGCCTACTGGACTGGGCCTCTACGCTTCATCCGTGAAGCAATTGGATCTCGATGAGTTCCACATTAGATGGCTACAGCTCACGTGGTACACCTACATACCACTGCATATCCAGGACCTGCAGGCCTCATGGTCTTTGACTGATGGAAAGTGGCTGGCCCTTTCCTCTTATGTCACCCCGCCGGCCCACAAAACTGTAACCTGCGTATAGCTCGTGTGTGACGACCGGTGTGTATGTTTGTGTGGTTGGCATCTCCCTCCTCCCGCCGTGCTGGGTCTCTTTTAACCTGTCAGTCCTGTCTAAGCTGACCACGCAGCACCTGAATCTCACAATCCAGGTTCCATCGAACCATATTACCGTGTTAGCAGTCGACCCACGTCCCCTGTTCCCCTTTAGGACTTAACTACCTTACCTTGGCGGATCTTTATAGAGAACGACGGTCCTCTTTTCCTGAAGCAAACTTTGGGCTAATGCCATTGCATTACCTCCCAACCCTCCTGCTGGAACCTGATGTTCTCGTCCTCATCCACACCGGTCACGTCGTCTCATTTAACACATCCTGACAACAGACACCATAAGCATACTCGGTCCTGGACTTAGCACCTTCGTAAGGTCACCGCCGTTGCGCCTGAAGTATTAGCTTCCACCGCCGCAATGTCGTTGACAGTAACCTCTGCCTCAACCCATCTGGGTCGCTCCATGGGTATGGACAGGCCCGCGAGCAAAGGGTCGGACGACATGGCCACGGCCATCAACATGGTCATTCGACAGGACCCTTTCTCGATATCTCTCGACGCCTCCGCGCTACTGGCCGTGTCTATCCTGCTAGTCCTCGGCATGCACACCATGGACCACTATCTCCTAGAGTGTCTGATCATCTCAGTCCCGGTTCTCCTCCTCATCCGCAACGACTACCACAACTTCCTCAATCTCGGCCCCGGAGGCACGCCCGCCACTCCGGCAGGATATGCGAGGTTGATGTGGTACCGCCTATTTGCCCTGCGGGACCCCTTCAGCCCGCCCCCTCGCAACCCGGCCCGGCTCCCGGAAGCCGGCATCCTGCAAGACCTGCCGTACCGGCCGGGCCCGCGACCCAGCGTGGCCGGCCTCGCGCCTCAGCGCCAGCTGGACCAGTTCGGCTCGCGGGAGATGCACGAGAGGCTGAAGACCACCCTCCTCGACCTGACCGCCCGGAATCCCAAGAAGTTCACCACGGCGACGTCCTGCCTGGAGAAGCACGGATTCGCCCTGTTCGCCCGGCACCCGCTCAACGTGTGCGGTAACGGCGAGGTGTGCCACCTCCACACGTCCGACAAGTCGATGCACATGAACCTGCATCCGGACGACATCAAGGAGATCCTGGAGAAGGGCTGGGGCCAGAGACATCCGATGGCCTGGACGGGATGGGTGTACACGCCGGTACCGAGCACGTTTGTGATGGTGTATGCTCCGAGAGGTACGTGGACTTCCCTTCTGTGTCGAGGTTATACTGCTTGAAGTGCTGCTGACGTGGTGCCCAGACGAGAACGACCTCAGAATCGCCTGCAAGATCATTGAGGCGGCCATCTGGTACACGGCGTCGGAGAAGGTCGACATTGAAGGGCTGCTTGATGCTTGATTCGCGGACACCAACCATAAGCTGTTCAGGCGCGGGTTACAATGCCTGTTTCGCCACAAATAGACAGGATATAGTATCGACTACTCAGCACGAGTATTCGACACCGTTGGCAATACGCGGCTATCGTTCTCTCAATATGGACACGATGACGTTATCACAGCCGGCACGGCAGCGTCGAAGGTATCACTGGAAAGGAAAATCCGTTTTGAGTTTTGGGTGTCTAGAATCAGGATCTCTCTATTACATTTGAGTCACTTGGAGTCGGGGAGCGGTCGGGCCATGGGAGCGAACACGGAGTTTCTCGATGATATACAAATTGATACCTATTGTTTTTTCCCTTATTTTCAAATGCCGATGATGTTACTATCCATTCTGGCCCTTAATCTGTGTTAATCTCGTGAAAAGGGCAGCTGTATCGATCTAGAGTGAACACAGGTTGGGTGGCTATTTCTGTCGACGGTCGTCGTCTTCAGGTGCTGTGCGCTCCTGGCCATGCAGACTTTCGTGTGCCTATATGGAAGCAACGTAACGAATTGTTTCTCATGCGAGGCACGTAGGGATAAATAAGGATTATCAATTCTGTTGATGATGGCATCCATCTCACGACGATGATAGATCTCCCCTTATTGCCCAAGACGGCAAGACGACTGTACGACAAGACATCGTGCTGTGTAGCGTAGGGACATGCCGTCCAGAGCATCGACACCCCCAAAACTGCTCGACGAATCATAATCCTCCCTCAAAAACATCTGCTATCTTCTCCCGGCCCGCGTCCCGTTCAATCCTCCTCCTCATGCTCGTCCTGGGCGCTCTTCTTGGACTTCTGGAACCGCTCCTTGCCCGTCGCGAAATACGCCTCCACCGTCCTCCCGTCAAAGGACCGCCCGTGCATGAGCTTCACGCACGCTTCTGCCGCCTCGGGCGTCGCGAACTTGACGCTGACGATGCCCTCCTCCTCCTGGTCGAACAGGATGACGTTGGTCACCTCCCCGAGCTTGGCGCACTCGTCGCGTATGTCCTCCTTGATGTCGAGCAGCGCCGCCGGGTCCTCGTCCAGCTCCTGCAGCGTAAACATGTGCGTGAGGATCACCACCTTGTCCCACCTCGAGCTATTCTTGACCTCCGGCACGCTGGGCCGGCCGGTGGGCAGCGCCGAGGGCTCGTCGTCGTCCCAGTCGGCCAGCTTGGCGGCCAGCTTCTGCGTCTTGCGGATGATCTTCTGGCGCTCCTGGTGCGACTGCCGCTGCTTCGCCTGCTCCGCCGGTCCGGCGTTCGAGCTGCTACCTCCGGCTTCCGTCTCCCCCTCGCCCGGCCGCTCGTCGCCCGTGATCACGGTGTTCTTCTTGCCTCCCCCACCCGTAGCGACGTGGGCGTTGCTCCCGCTCTCGTTGTTCGACTTCTTGTAGCTCGAGTCGGCGGGCATGACGCGCATGCGCCCGGCCGTCAGCGACCCGTCGCTCGAGAAGCGGAAGTCGCTGTCGTCCAGCAGCATGACGGCCATGTCGACCGACTGCGGCTTGAAGAAGACGACGAGCGCGTCGCCCTTGAAGTTGCCCTTGTCGTCCGTGTACATCTTTATGCGCGGGCGCCCGCTGTCGATCTCCTCGGCGATGACGCCGCACTTGCGCGAAAAGAGGTCGTGCACCTCGTCGACCGTCGCGTCGAGCGGCAGGCCCGTGACGTAGATGGCCGTGTTCTGCCGCGGCGCCGGCGGTTCTCTTGCTTGCCTCTTGTTCTTGGGGCGGCGTTCACCATCTTTGCCATTGTCCTGCTCGAAGGGGCAAAAGAAGAAAACAATGGTTAGTGTTTCTGGACCGGAGAGCAAGCACTTTGTTTTTTTTTTCCCCGGACGTTTTCCGCCTTTTTCTTTGTAACGGTAATCTCTCCGAAAATGTTCTTGTTTTGTTTTTTCATTTTTAAGACAGGAGGAGTAGTCTGGGATGGCGGCGCGACGGGACAGGACGAAAAAGCTGCAGGTACGGAGCGCAGCTTACCTCGCGGTCGTTCGAGTGGCCATTCTTTCTCTTCTTGCCGTGGGACGGCTCGCTGGATGACTCGGCGTCGTTGTTAAAGTAGCCGCTCTGCTGCTGCTGGATCAGCTCCTCGTCGATTATCGGCACCCATCGCCTCAGGTCGCTGTCGAACTCGTATTCCGTTCCGTCGTCCTGGACGGCGATGTACTTGTTGTCGAGCTTGGAAAATGAGATGCGCTCGTCGCTGTCGAAGGCGCCGGGGTCAGTCGGGAAGGTCCATATCTCGGCCTGATGTGCCTCTTCTGCCATTGTATCCAGGCTGTAAGTGTGCAGTGGTGAAGCCTTAGGGGAAAGCGATGCGTATTGCGCTCAAGGAGGAGGGAAACTGGAATACCGAAGCTACGTTGAAAGGTGAGGTCAGGTAGTTCGAGTGAAAGTAGAGTTTCAATGCATGCAATAACAGGAAGCTCTGAGATCACAGTTTCAAGGGTTAGGGTTATAAAGTGTTCTGATCACACGGTAGTGTAGGCCGCAACACAACCACTGGAGACACAACTAAAAACTGTGAGAGTATTGGGACCGTTGGCTGTATTGTATAGGTATAGAGGCACAGCGGGACGAGATAAGTACGTAGAGGCCCTGCGCGTTACAAGAGGACTCAATGACTAGACGGTTGGACGTCTAGATGACACGAAGACTAGACGATGAGCCGTTTAGGTGATCAGAAACACCACAGTTCAGCACTTATAGATTCTGGAAGACGTCTAATAGATAGAGCAGAAGACGAGGTATAGTCTATTCACAAACTTCTAGCCAGTCCGTCAAACACACAGCGCAGGCCCAGTCTACCTCTTCTCCTCCTGGACCGTCTTCTTCACGCCCTCCACAAACGCCTCGACAGCCTCCCCTCCGCCAAGAGGCATACTGCCTCCCCTCATAACGCCCCCGTTCTCGACCTTGATCTTCAGCGCCTCCGCAATGGTCGGGAGCCCCCCGTCTCGGATCGCGACCGTCAGGCTGGCCAGACTCTGCGTGAACTGCGGGCTGCGGAGCACCTTCTTGAGCAGGCTGCGCTTCTGGTCGAGGCTCATGGCCTCCCGCGCCGCCTGGATGGACTCGGCCGACGGTTCGCCGACGAAATCGCGGTCGCTGCCCTGTTGTGAGAGGACGATGACGGTCGGCGGGAGGAAGCCGAGCAGGTTGTCGACGTACTCCTCAGACGCGGCGTCGATCATGGGGACAGTGACTGGTGGTTCGAGCAGGTCGTTGAGGAGCGGATAGAGCTTTCCCTGAGCTCCTTGGCCGCCACTGGTTCCCTGACCGCCGCCTAGCGATGCCAAGAAGTTCCGGACTGCTGCGGCCGCGTCCGGAGCTGCGGAGCTGGCACTAGACAGAGGTAAAAAGTCAGCCGCCGCACATTCATGTTCAAGATATCGAGATGATAGAGCCGTATGGGAAAGCATATCTGATTTTCATGGGGCGGTGCCCCTGCGGACACACATGAGCCCTAATAAGTACATGCGGGCCTGTTCCAGCCCTTTTTCACTGATCCCCTCTCTTGCTAGCGCCAGACCACGCCGTTATCTCCAAATGCAAACATGCTCGCGGGTATGGATGAATTTTAAAAAGTCAGTCACCTACGCTCTCGCACCGTCGGCTCCGCCTTCTCTGGCACTCTCTCCCTCTTCGCGGATGTCTCCGCCAGTGGCATCGGGTCCCGCGCCGCCGGTACCTCCCTCGTGGTGGTCGTTGGGGTCCCCGTGGCCCTCGACATCTTCCATGGGCTCGTCGTCATCACGGTCGCGCCGTCTGTTGTTGTCGGTGTTGTTCTGCACGCTGCGGAGCTCCTCGTTGACGTCGATGTCCTCTTCGCCCTGCAGCAGGCGGTCCACGATGTCGCCCAGCTTCAGGTCTCGGGGGCTGAACCAGCTCTTGTCGCCGGTCGGGGACTGGGGTTTGGACTGTAGCCAGAAGAGGTGGCGCTGGGACGACGAGGAGAACTTGAGGGCGAAGATGCGGCCATTTATCTTGGGGGCCGAGGGCTCCTTCTCTTGGATGTCGTAGGGGACGAAGTGGCCGTCCGTGGGTATCATGACGAGATCGAGCTGTGGTTCGTCTAGCGGAGCATCGCGGGGACGCCAGCAGAAGTGGACGAGTTCTGCGAGTTCGATGTTGTCAGCTTTCGATTGCGAGGTATCATCAGGTGCTCTCGGCAGCAGGAGGAGGAGGAGGAGGAGGAGGAGAGTCAAGTCATGCCGTACCATCTTCGCTGTAGAGGTAGATGTAGCCGGGCGTAGGCAGAGGCGAGACCTTGTATGGTTTTGAGGATTGCTGCCGTCGATCCGTGTTAGCAGTTGCACCGACCATGTCAAACAAGAATCACATCAGAGGAGCTGCCTTGGTCTTACGTCAACGTCGCAGATGCCCGCTTTGAAAGTGATGATTGGTGATATCGACATTGTTGCCAATGGCTATATTGTTGGGGGGAAGAAACAAGATGGCGAGTACTGTCGTGACAGGAGAGGAAAGTTCAACAATTGTGTGGTGTTGGCGCGAAGTGGTGGTTTGTTTGATTTGACGGACGGAAGCTTCGAGGTTGAAGCTCAGGTGCTGTACCGCAGTAATAAGGTTACCACTGGTGCTCTGCCTTACCTAAGGTACGCCCTCCAGCTTTAGGTACCTGCGTTGACGTGGGCAGTAAGTTGTGGCTGAAAGTAGAAGCTAACTGTGGGCAGGCTACTGTGGCTGGTAGGTAGTGCGCTCGTCGGTGTCCGGCATTCCCAGATCGCCCAAGCCACTTTCATGAGCGCTACCGCGTAAATCAGTGCGCTAATAAACCCCCCTGGTCGACAGTGGGGTTTCCAAGGTGTCGAGTGAAGGTGGATAATAAATTATAAGGGGACTCTAGCAAGTGGACAAGTCAGACAAACAGCAAATACGAAGTTCAGAAGAAGTTAAAAAAAAAGGGCCGTGTTCGCAATTAACCACCCTCGCCGCCGTCAACATTACGAGTGAAAGACTATAGGACTTCCCGGGAGAAGCGGCGTCCTTCACACATTGCATACCGGTCGGATCCGCTCGTCGTGTCGCGACAACATCGCCGTCGAGTCAGCAAGGGCCCAACCCGAATCCCGTTATTCCCCTGATAAAAACGACAACTTGTCCTCACTCGATTTCCATCCCATCCCAGATGCCATTGAGCCGGCTTTGATCGGGACGAGTGACCTCTCGCCCTCGAGACGCCACACCAAACGGACACATGGCGCGACCGTTGGGGCCAGTCCGTCTGAAGAAGACAAACCCCATCACCATCCTCATCGGCACCGTCCTCTGCATCTTCATAATATACTTTCTGGCCGCGCCAGCCACCAGCGACTTCTCCAAGGCGAGGAAATCTACCGCTGCCTCTCACCCCTTATCACCGCCCACGTCCCCTTTCCGAAAATCAAACTCAAAGGGCAAGCCGAGCCCGCCACCGGTCGCGCGGTACAACCTCAACAATGTTGCCATCACGAGCGATCCAGTCGCGGGCAAGGAGAATGTCCTCATCCTCACACCCATGGCCCGGTTCTATCAGGAGTACTGGGATAATCTCATGAAGCTGAGCTACCCGCACGAGCTGATCACCTTGGGCTTCATATTACCAAAGAACAAGGAGGGCAATGCGGCGACGACAGCCCTGCAGCAGCAGATCGCCAAGACGCAGAAGTCGGGGCCCGAGAAGGACCGCTTCAAGAGCATCATCATCCTGCGACAGGACTTTGAGCCCCCGCTGCAGTCGCAGGACGAGTCCGAGCGGCACAAGATGCAGAACCAGAGAGACAGAAGAGCGGCCATGGCGAAGGCCCGCAATTCTCTGCTCTTCACGACCCTAGGCCCCTCCACGTCCTGGGTGCTGTGGCTGGACGCCGACATCGTCGAGACACCCCCGACCCTGATACAGGACCTGGCGGCGCACGACAAGCCCATCATCGCGCCCAACTGCTTCCAGAGGTTCTATAACTCGGAGAAGAAGAAGATGGAGGAACGGCCGTACGACTTCAACAACTGGCAGGACAGCCCCAAGGCGCAGGAGATCGCCGCCCAGATGGGCCCGGACGACATCCTGCTGGAGGGCTACGCGGAGATGGCCACCTATAGGGCCCTGATGGCCTACATGACGAACGACGGCGGCGACGTACACCAGGAGGTGCCGCTGGACGGCGTCGGCGGGACGGCACTCCTGGTCAAGGCCGACGTGCACCGCGACGGCGCAATGTTCCCCCCCTTTCCCTTCTACCACCTCATCGAGACGGAGGGGTTCGCAAAGATGGCCAAGAGACTCGGGTGGCACCCAACGGGCCTGCCGAATTACAAGGTGAGCCAGCATGTGCCGTGGGTGTAAGCGGATCCGTGAACCGCAGTTAAGCTGACTCGACTTGACAGGTCTACCATTACAACGAGTGAAACGGCGATAACCCCTTGCCAGCACGCCGTCGCTCTGAATGCTCTTGTATAACACTGGTACCCGAGATCGGTGACGGAATGTTCCAACCAGGGGGAAGGTGATTAGGTGTTCTGAAAGATCTCAAGGTTATGAACCGACCATCTCAAGCGCTCTACATGACCGATAGGCTTCCGTCTTGGCGATCTGCCGAGCAAAGGTTCCAGCAAGGATTTCCATGGTTCATTTTTCGGGTGTGGAACGGCGTTCGTGGCAAACTGAGACCCTTAGATGTTGGGGACCTGGGCGAGAAAAAAGAGTCGTCGTCTGCTATACACAAGTTGGTCCGACTCTCGGTGTATGGACGGTCATCCAGTCCACATGAACTCTCATATACACACATCCTGTACGATATAGAAGGTGGAGAGACCTAAGAGGATAGTCCATCTGGAAGGCGTTTGAAATGTCTTTGATTATGGATGCAGTATGTAAACAAAACATACAAAGCTATTCAATCCCGGAACTCCGAGCTGGGTCGATATCCCAATGCCGTTCCGTTGTCAACGTCCGATCCCGTCGCTATGTTCGCCAGAAGCAATATTCCGTCAAAGTAGCACCATGTGCACTCCGCAGCTCGATGCCTCGTGGAACAAGCCGTAACCACGACCCTCTCCCGAGGCATGAGGGCTAAAAGCACCCCGCCTGCTCTTCCTTCGATTACAACACACTGTCGTCTTCTCGTCCCCACCACCAACACACACACACATCCCCCCAACAGTGACAGCCCCCCGCCCCCCTATGATCAAGGCCCAGTATACCGTCCCCCCTCCCCGTCCGCGATCCAGTACTCCACGAGCCGCCTGGCGCCCAGCTCGTCGCCGTGCCGCAGGAGCGCCGCGACGTCGACGTTGAGCGGACTGTCGATCCCCGGGCACGACAGCAGCATGCGCACGGCGCGCACGCACTCGAGCACGCTGTACGCCGGCGTCCAGGCGTCCTTGAGCAGGTCGAGGCATATCTCCCCCGTCTCGAGCGACACGTTGGGGTGCACCACGGGCGTGGTGAAGCGCATCGTCGGCGGGGCCAGGGGGTAGTTCGCGGGCAGGGCTATCTGCAGGAGCCAGCGGCCTTCTGTGAAGACCATGCGGTTAGCTCGAGATCAACACGAAAGAGGGGGCAAGCAAAAGAAGAAAATAAAAAGTGGGAGACGAACCGTCGTATCCAGCTCCGACGCCGCGGCCGTTGATGACGGCTTCCCACGCCAGCAGCTCTCCTTCGTTCACCGGCCCGAGCCGCTCGATGCCCTTCTCGTCCTTGGACTCGACGTTATGCCATGTCTCGAGCTCTTTGATCAGCCGGCGCGTGGCGTTGCGGGACGAGGACGAGGAATGGGACGTGGTGGACATGAAGATTGGAACTCGGGGTGGAATGCGCGGAAGGTTGTCGAGGTGAAGGAAGGTTCGATTAGCGAGGGAATGCTTTTGCTCTTTTTCCTTTCCTCTTCCAGTGTGTGTCAAAATAGAGAATCCCAATATGAGGCTGCTTGTGTTGCTTCCCAGGTATCAATCTGTCTGCGACGAGTTGGCGAGCAGAAAAATAGGCAATGAACCGGACGTGATATGGGATTCTCGAATTGAAAGACGAGCAGGGATGCTACCCCGGAGCTTGACAGCAGCTTATGGCCGGGGTAGCAGGTAGGGTAGGGGCGGTAACCCACTGTGTAACGCCAAGATCGGCACACAGCCGAGGCCAGGGACTACCTACCTTACCACATTCACGGCGAGGGCGGCTCCTCCCATTCGACTTGGATTGCTGCTCTTGGAAAAAGCACCAAAGCCAAGAAATCTAGGTACCCATCACACACGACAGAGGTAGTTGATCTGGCAAGCTCATGATCTGAGTTCAGTTGCTACTACGATAACCAATGCATTACGGTACACTAGCTTGTAGGTACGGGTAGAGACTTAGACAGGACGGGAGGAATTCTAGAGGCCGAGAGCCCGATTTTATACCAGTGAAACAGACAGATATGGCTCGCAATATGTCTTCATTACTACTGTCTACCTTGGTTGCTTGGCTGTCCTCCTGTAGTTTTGTCTAGGGAAAACTGCCGTCGAACAAGCCAAAAGAGCCGACATGGTGCGAGTCCGTTCTCCGCCATGACTGACTCGACATGAGAGAGAGAGAGAGAGAGAGATATCCCAGAATCCCTTATTCCTCCCTTCTCTGTTGTCCCCGAGATACTTACCCCTTCGTACAAGTCGTTTGTTTGCAATGATATGTCCAGAGAATCGAAAAGAAAACAGCCCCCACTTAGTCCCTATTCCCTTCCGCTTCCGCTTCCTCCTCTCCTGCGGCCGCCCCTGTACGGCCTTGTCGTCCGGCTCCGGCAGGCTTCTTCTGTCTTTCCACTCATGTTTCGCACTCGAGTTGCGCCAGAAAACAAAGCAGCCGCCTTGGAAAAGTTCTTGAAGCGGAAAAGATGCCCCATCTTTGCTCTTCTCATGATGCTGCAGAGTGGTCTTCATGCTGTCATCAAAACGCCAAAGCCATGTCATTGTGTAAAACCCGCAGATGCTCAAACTTTCTCCATCATACACTCTCTGCATCCAGGACTACTCCGTGGTCCAGAACCAGACATGCTCCCGTTTGCTTAGGACTCGTTCGCGTCCTTCGGCTTCCAGAACTGCATCATGCGACTGATGCGCTTTGCCTTGGAAGCTTTGGGTTTCTTCTCGTTATCGCCGTCCATCGTCACCTCCATCGAGAGCTTGCTCCGCTCGCCGTGAGAGCTGCTTATCAGCCGGCTGAGACTCGCCAGGCTGGAGCGACGTCGTCCGAACGCAGAGGCCGAGAAAGATGCAGGTCTCGGCAAATCCGACGACGGAGGCGGTTGCCTTGCCTGCGGGTTCTGCATGAAGATGCTTTCCCGAGTCATTGTCGACGACGTGCTGGTCAATGAGGGCACCCCATCTACAGAGATGCGCACTTCAGGACCAGGCTCACCCATGAGAAGAGACCGGAAGTTGTCCTCGGTAAACGACGAAGGGGCCGTCGAGATCCTCTGCGTGTCATACGACACGGGCGTCCTAGGTGAAGGAAATGACGAGGACTGTGTCATGGAGTACGGGCTGACTGGCGCCAGCGAAGAAGCGGGCAAATGCAGCGGACTGACATCCACCGGGGCGAGATCCCTGGACCTCATCACCTGGCGAGGTGATGGTGTTGCCGAGTCGGGCGAGTCGAAGCCGGTGGCGCGCGGCGGCTCATCGAGAGGGAACTCCTCCGCAATCGCATCACCGTGCAAGGAACTGCCAGCATGCTCCGACTTCATCCTCGAGCTACCCTGGGACTTCTCGTCTTCGCTCAGGTCGCTGCCCTTTCGTTTAACGCCAGTTGATGCCGATGCGCCGTCGTCGTTGGTCGAGGGAATCCCTTCGTTGTCAACGGACACTGTAGTCGACCGCTCTCCGACGGTATCGGTCAGGTCGTTAGGCGATTCCCTTGGGGTACCCGCTAAGGGTGTCGACTGCTCAGTGGTTTTGTTGCTGTCGGATTCGGGCTCATCTTCCTCGTCCTCCTCAAACACATCTGCCATGGTCGAGCTGCTGTTGAAACGGTGCATGCCAAACCTACCAGCCTCGAAGGGCACCATTTCTGGAGCACTTTCGGCGCGCCTATGCTGATAGTGCATACCAGGTCCGGTGAAGCGGCTCATGCCAGCGGCGCTGTGAAGCTGCCGCTTGACGTGCCCTCCAGCCTTCTGAGCTGCTTCCCATTCGGGATTTCTTGGTAGGGGCGTGTTGAATGGACCGAGAGCAGCGTCCAGATCAATCATGGGATAAGATGTGTCCTCATCGGGCAGCGAAGCCGGACGCGGCGGAGGGGACGATATGCCATCCTCCAGCCCAGACGCTTCCGTAATCATAACCATAGGCGGATACGGGAGGTATTCGGCGCTTGACCGACCTTCCATCTCCTCCGGTTCATCGTCACGGAGAGGAGGCGGCGTAGGGGTTCGGCGCCTATGCTTGACGTGGCGGGCCTTGGATTTCCGCGAAAGGATAGAGCCTGCCCACGTCTTCACCTTCTTCTGCTTCTTGCTCCTCTTCCTCGTAGCTGGCTTCATGTCTGTGGGGATGTCTTTCGAAACCTCAGCCATGACTTCCGCTTGGCATCCTTCTCGCTGTCCGGACGTTGCCATCTTGGGCTGCGACTCTGACGATTCGGCACTGACCGGTCTGGGTCGAGTCGGGGAGCCAGCACCGACAAAGGGTTCCAGCCCGAAGAACGACCATCGTTTAGGCGTCTTGGTTGGGCTCGGAGTCGACGGTGCAACAGCACCGAGCGAGGCTGGTGGCAGGTGCGTGAGGTGGGGAATGGAATTACGCCTCCGTGGTGAAGGGTCGGCCGAATCCGTGTTTTGATTGCTCTGATTACGCTCTAAGATGGCCCCAGCGGTGCTTGGACGGGACTCAAGCTTTGAGGAGGACGCTGGGCTAGATTGGTCTGGAGAGCTACAGTCGCGATCTGCGGAAGTGGAGTTCCCCAGCGAAATCAGCGATGAGATGCTGCCAGATGTCGAATGCCCTGGGCGAGCAGTAGCAGTGCTCGAAGTCTCGTTAGAGACCAGGGAGAGGGGCCTCGGGATGAATTCAAGCGTGTCTGAGAACCCAACCCTCGCTCGGTTTGCAGGCCTCGCGGGAGGTGGTGTGTCTTCCACAGCAAAGCTCGATGATCCAGAGGCGTGTCGAATATCACCTTCTGACTTGGCAGAAGGAATGGAATGGCCGTGCTCAGGTCCATCAACCGTCATCGGGAAGATGAAATTGTCATCGCGGTCAAAAACCGCAGGGGTAGACGGCGCGCTGCTTCCTCTCGTGGCAGCGGTACTCTTGTTTGGAGGCGGCAGGATTATAGAGGACAGGTCGTGGCTCGAGATCGCGCCAGAGCGTTTATGGGCATGTCCACGTCGTCGGGCGGCGGCGGCTGGGGTTAAACTGGGCGATGCGTAGCCGCTGTCGGATTTTGTCGGACTCGAACTCAGCACTGTGATGGCGTCTCCTCCACGTACGCTGCCGCCGACGAATTCGCTTCCGCCCCGCTTGTGACCATGTCCAGCAGGACGTGACGGAATGGCTCTGGGAGACTCGGGTGACATTGGCGACTGAGGCGGGCTCAAGAGAGTGCTGCTGCCGTCTTCAGCCGAAGGGGGTCCCATGGGAAAGGAAAAGTCCGGCAATGCCAATGGCCGAGGTGCTTTGCTGTCCTTCTCTATGGAGCGGCGAGCCGGTGTGTCTTGGGGGTCCAACGTAGACCGAGACCGTCTCCCGGAGGCACGCGAATAGGATGACGGAGCCGAAGCCGGTTTCGCAGGGAACACAAATGGCGGGTTCGGCAGCGGAGCGGTCGATGGGGGACAGAGTTGAGGACTAGATCCAGGTGAGATATTACGAGTCACCTCCTCAGCAGCAGCCGAGATTGGGACATGTTGCGGTTGCGAGGCTAATGTGTCCATGGCGACGTCAGGACCAACGGTGGCCGCCATCTTCCCGGGCCGCGCTGCGGCGTCAGAAAGAATTGGCAACTTAGATGAGAAGTGACAGCATGGACTGCACTGGACTGGTAGCGAACCAGTGCGGCTTGTCAACCCTTTTTCTGGGCCACAACAGAGCCGTTATGTGGCTCGCGGGTTTGATGATCCGGTGCTCCAGTGGCCAAGGGGGGAACGTCCGGTCGAAATGTGGCGGACAATGGCGTTCTGGAACTCGGGAAGAAAGATCAGCATTCGATCACTGATAGAGCCGCCGTCGTGCCGGGTAACCAGAGAAGACTGCAGACAGGTTCCGGACAGAGAGGAGCGACGTACCTGTTCGGTGATGGAACTCGAAACGCAGGCTAACAATCAGAGGGCGATCGCGAAGAAATGATTACTGCTTTGGACAGGACAAGGTACGGGTAATTAGATCCAGGCAGATGCTCGCTCAGAATTGTGTAGCGGGAAAGTAGTCAAGTAAGGAACGGACGGCCAAGACCAGAAGTAAATCTAACGAGAGATTTACTTTCTGGAAGTGATCCAAGGTTGTTGTTGGTTGATGTGTTTGTCGACGAAGAACCGGCCGACGGTGTGGTTGCGGAGAAGGAGAGAAGGTGGGAGGTGTAGCGAGGAAACGGACTGGCGTGAAGCGGACAGTGACAGCCCAGTGACACTCCCCAACCCTGCCAACCTGCCAACCAAAAAAAGGAACCCGTGCAAAAAAGAGGCGCTGCAGCCTGTGGCTGCGGCCAGGCACAAGGGGGGAAAAGAGAGAGTGGTTGAGATTGGTGTGGAGCCAGCTGGAAAATGTATTGTAATTGGGCGTAATGGCCGCTATCTTTTGCCCAGGGTGGGTTCATGTGCAGGAGGAGTGCAGGAGATCCTGCAAGCCTCCAGGACCCGAGGAGGATAGTTTGCTGCACTGTGCACGATTGTTCACGATTGTTCACAATGCCGAAGACAGAATCCCGGACAGAAGGCCACCCATAAAAGTCCAGAAGGCGCATCCAGCTGGCTGCAAGTCGTGCAGATAGGTGTATCGCAGTAACCAGCCGTGGTGTTTCGGTTGCCGTGTTGGGCAGGATGGCTTACGGGATTATCCTCCATGATTTGACCATCAGGTGGTGTGGTTACAGGATGTGCTATTGCTATTGCCTATTTCATCTTCAAGCTTCCGAAAAGTGTACACTACTGCACATCGAGGTATGCATAGTAGATACAGCTGCGGTGAATATGAATGAAGCAACTGCCCAGGCTGCGGTGTTGGTACTGGTAGGTAGTCCAGCTGTGTCTTGTCTGAGACCCTTCAGGGTCCAGTCCTATCTCCCGTCCGTCCAATTCCAATTCATGGGAATTTCCATGGTGTCGATCTCCTGCTGTGGTACATGTCGTATCACCGGCCATGCCAGCGGAGAAGTAGACTGAGTACCTTGGACTTAGTATACCAACTCACCGTCTCCTACTCTTGAGTACCTTGCTACAGTAGATCAGGACCATTGTAAATTTCTCGATAGGCGTGAGTCTACTGTGTATAAGACATTGGAGTACCAATTCCTCAAGAGGGAGTCAGGGAGAACGGTCTCGCCGGCTTGGCTCCGCAGTCACACAGTGTCCCAGCCGGCGTGCCAATACAGTACGGTATCTTGCGGTTACCATGTAGTCCAAACCAGGAATTGCTACAGTACTACAGTGTCTCTCCCCTTGGCCTTTGCAGTGGCTTTCATTCGTGATGCCTCCTTGACCGTGGGCTCAATACTACGCTAGTCGAGCTCAGCGTGTCATCGGTCGTCAGTCGACCAGTCGATTGCGACTTGCCCCGGGTTGTCGTAGGTGCGTAACAAGATCTCAGATCCGTTCACAGCCGTTGCAAGATTGACGATGCCAATGTTGAACGTCCGGTATGTCCAGTCTCATCGAGTACCTTACAGAACGAAGATCAGAAAGACAATGAACTATCTTCATCTCCCTCCCGGGATACGGGTACGTAAACCGCACCTAACCTTGGCTCATCTTCATTTCCGATCCTCAAGTTCTGCTCACTTACGAACTTCCCTGGCTTGGCGAAGATGAAGATGGGGCAGGGACTCGACTCGTCTGCTCGTTTAACGGGTCTATAATAAAACGTTACAGCGACATCCCCGTGTCTCCTAACCTTAGTACCCGCTATATTGTGCATTTATTACAGCGTCATTACCACTTCTCATTTCACCGCGAGATCACCATACCACAGTACGCAACTAACATAAAACCGAGGACAGATAGCCGCCTTCTCCTGGGTACCGCCTTGTCTAGGATACAGTATTCGAACGTGGCTGTGGATCTCCCCGTAACTCGCCGTGAAACGCGTCACTGGCGTTCTCGATGAAAGGGAACAAGAAGAAAGAAAGAAAGAAAAATTCTAATCCGGATAGAACGGCGACGGTTAGACCGGTCAGATCATCACGCTGCTTCCGGAAGTTGTTCCAGTTCAGCTTGTTGGAGTCGTGGCACGCGGGGCTGAATGATGGGTGGACCGCTTGGCTCAACATCCATCCATTTCGCCTTACCCGGACCGTTCAGTCTTCCCGGTTCACAACCTTCTTTCTTGCCAACGTTCCAACAAGTCTTCCCAAGCTTATGTCGTGCGGACGGTTGCTCCGAGCCTCCGGCATATCCCTCGGCACAGTGTGGTGATTTAAGTTGGTATGCATGGCAGCATGCAGTACCTCTCGTTTCCGGCCCTTTCTCGCTGGGACGCTCTCCAAATGAGAGGTTTAATTACGACAGCCAAGTTGCAAAGGCGGTCAGTCTGTCTCTCGAGTCCCTGAAGGCTGCAGCGGGGTGGCCGTCCTTGTAGCACCAGCTGGTTAGGCGGACCACTGGAGACTCGTAGACGCCCACACGTTCATCGTGCACAGACGGCTGTGCATGAAGGGACGGAGGATTGGAGCGATTCAGCCGGAGTCAACAGAGCTAGAAAGCAACCCACGATCGTGAAGAAGCCAACACGTTCGCCCGAAAGAGTATGAGGGTGGAGGCCCGAACGAGAGGCCGCAGGCCGGACACTGTGCGAGATGCTGTCTGTCTGCATATCATATCTCATCTCGACAATAAGGTAGCACCTGCGGAGCGACATCGTGCAGTGTCTGCCATTATTTCATTGACGGCGGCAAGGTCGCTTCACATTCCACAGAACCGAAGCGAGACCGGCGAGGTAAGGGAGTGTTCTGCATCAACTTGTCTCCCTACATACCTCTCGCGGGGGGTCGAAGATGGCGAGGCCACTTTACGCGCATTTCGCGATGTCTCATTTTCAGAGTCCCTCTCGCCGCCGCGGTAGATACCTTAATGGACTTCCGCACTCTCATACGACTAATTTGTCTAGGAAACAACCTGTACCGAAGGCTCCACATTTTGGAGCAGGGGCCAGGGGCATTTCATACCCCCGCCATCCCATCCCGCCTTCAGACCGCTAAATTTTCCATGGTTTTGAACGGCAGTAATTGTGCAATTCTCCGAGTCACTGACCGCTTTTTGTCTTTGCGAGCCATCAAATCCACTGCTCGCAAGGTCCTAGCGAAACTGCCAGCATTATACTAAGCCATACCGTAAACACAATGTCAGAGTCAAAAGCGAGTAGCACTGTACCGGCGGCGAAGCCTCTGGGCATGAGGAAAAATGGTAACATCTCTTTCTCATCTCTCCAACACCGCATTCTGTTGGCTTGACGAGTTTTTCGCTGACAGCAACGCGGCAGGCAAGCAGTGGCATGAACCAAAGAAGGCGTTCCGGCCGGCGTCTGGTCTGACGCCATACGAGAAGCGAGCGAAGGACAGAGTAGTAATGGCTATGGTGAAGGCCAAGGAGAAGGAAATGAAGGACGAGAAGGAAGCCGAGAGAAAGGTGCGATTTGTGTCTGCACGAAGGCTTCACGTTCGAGTATCCTAACAGCTATTCTCTAGGCCCGCATCGAAACCATCAAAGCAAAGCGAGCAGCAAAGGAAGAAAAGGAGAGATACGAAAAGCTGGCGGAGAAGATGCACAAGAAGAGAGTGGAGCGGCTGAAGAGGAAAGAGAAGAGGAATAAGCTTCTCAACTCATGAGCGCAGATGCGCCGCTTGACAGACGAAGGATGTCACGTCGGGCGACGGTTCTTGGTACTGAAGCTTGCTCGGCTATCTGCAAGCCAGATGTCTGGGCCCTCAGTTGTCGTACCGATGTCCTTGGGAAGGGAACCAGCCCTCCATACGGAACAAAGACCAAGACTATGTCTTGCTCGTGCGCCGTACCGGAGCAGTACCAGTATCAGCTATTACGGACGACAGCGGTATAGGCTTACTTGGAGGGCGGAAGACGCCGTATTGGAGAGAAAACGTGGTGTATGGATCCACGACAGGACGGTTCGTTGTTGATCATCCTAGAATAGAGACACGGCACAATGCACTAGGTATAAACAGCTCTTCTTACCACAATTGCATGCATGTCTACCTACGTTACACATTGCTATTGGCTTTTCTGGGGTCTTGTGAGTGGTTTGCACTCTGTAGTCGAGAGGCCCGGCTGACATGTGAAACCAGCCGGGCTTCAATGTCTCGAAGTGCCCACTTTTTTTTGACTTGTTGGCGCAAGAGGCAGCTGAAGCGTTCAAATGGTAGGCCAGCCAAACACACAGCTGACCTCTTGGCATCGGACCTCCAACTGCATCACTAAGTCTAGCCTGCACACCCACATTCAGTCGCAAGCAAGGCGTTGCGCTTAGCAACATATAGATATTATGAACGGCGCCAATGACGCGGAGCACAAAGCCTCGTCTTCTCTCCGACCGAAGCACCAAATCAGCCGGTCCATCTCGGAGTTATCGCCCATCCACCTACATCGACACCACCACATTGGTAACCACGGCAGTAGCTCGCGCAGAGACAAGCAGGAGAAGGGGAGCGACCGTGATGACCAGATACACCACACGCGATCTGCGGGCCCATCAACTTCCTTGCAACCGAGGACATCGCTCGAAGTGCCCAGGTGGGAAATAGGAGACACATCTGGCACGTCGAGCCCGGACGAAAGTCGTAGGACGAGTACTTTAGTCGTTTCAGGCGATGAGCTGCAAATGGGGCCTTCGCACGAATCTGGTACTAGTGTCGCTGGATCAGGAACAACTCTGTATGCTCGTAAGCTCTCGAGGGATGAGGAGCTTCAGGAGGAAAGGCGGAAGGCAGCCGCCAGAGCCAGGTTCGTCTTCGTCCTCTGCTTGCCGTTTCCTTCCTTGTTTGTTTTTGGCGGCTGAGTGACTGACTTGCTCTGCTTCTCAAGCGGCCTAAAGAAGGCCCTAACCGACCTAAGCACCTTTTCTAACGAGACCACTCGAAGGCTCGACGACTCGTACTACTCCGTCCTCGAGAAACTCGGCATGCTGCAGCACACCATAGAAGCGCTCAAAGAACTAGCCGAGATGTCGCAAGAAACAGGCAAGCAGTTCGAGAAGGATTCGAATGACATGGTCGACGAGATAACGAGCCAAATCGACTCGTTCGGCGGGTTCGCGGAGCAGGAGCGCCGCATAAACGCACTCACAGAGAGGATACACGGCGGGAGAGACAAGGTCAAGACTCTCAGCGAGAGGGTCGATGTCGTGCGCGAGCGTATCGAGGCGTGGGAGAGGGCGGACCGCGAGTGGCAGGAGCGGACTAGGAAGCGTCTCAAGGCTATCTGGGTGGTCACGTCCGTGCTAATCGCCATTATGTTGGTTCTCCTTGTCGCGGCGCAGTATCTCCCCGCCAACGCAGAAGTTGCTGCGAGACTGACGAATGCGAGCGGTATTGTGAGTGGAGGTTTGGTGGGAAGAGACAGTGGCCCCGGTGTTGAGACGGGCCTGCGCAGTACGCTGGAGACATCGCTGAACTGGACGACAGACCGAGGACCTGTTGACGAGAGGTTGAGAGTGTTTGATGAGCTGTGACCGAGGCATGGGGTTCACTTGGTTGGATTGGCCGTTGCGGCGACGTATGTGTTGACTGTGCAGCATTTTCATTTATGATGCCCTGACGTTGTTACCAGATAGGTACTACGAACTCCCAATTTGATGCTCCGTCTTTGACCAAGATCCTAGACATGAGTTATTATCCGTTGCTTACGTGGTTCAGTTCCGAGCTGTGGTCGTCATGCCTAAACCTACTTCCACTTGTAGAACGCTCCCTATGCAACCTCAACGAATCTTGAGATACAGGAAGGACATGGTAAGCCAGGATGCACCTTTTCCTCGATCAAAGTCGAACCAAAGAGGTTGATATGCTCCTTTGAGAAATCAGCCTTGTTGTGGGGACCGGGACGTTGCGGGTGCGATGGGCTGAAACAGCCTTCAAAGTTACGTCATCCCGTGTTGGGGCGTGGATCTGCGTCACCGACATGGCGCGTCACAAATGCCAAGCATCTTTAAACTTCTGGGCGAGGCGCCACTGCAGAGATCTTTCAGTCAAGGGGTCCAGCGACAAGTGAAGAGGTTGGCTGTGCAGCCCAGGCAACAAAACAACTGTAGCCAACAGGAAGCTCCTCTTCGGTATGGAAGTGGAAGTGCCAAGCTGAAAAAGGACATGAATCCGCATATTCCAAGACCTTGGAGACTCTGAAAGTTGGAGGAGGGGGTGAGTAAGGCAGGTAATAATTGCCCCATGAGCTAACGCTCTTGACTGCTTGCGCCGTAAACCTGCTCCTGCTTGCCGGCACAAATAATATTTTGAAACATCTACGAACAATCCCAATACACCTATTTTAGAAGTAATACCTAATTCCATCTAGATACCTTGCCTTGCACCCACACTGTAAGCGCTCCTACGTCCTTCCGACGTCAAATCATCTGGTCATCCGCCGTTTGCAGAGGAGCCCCTGCTGACCTGCATCCGCCAGCCATCCCACTATAACCCCGCCATACCCAAGACTCAACCTTTACTGCCGCCTCTGTGCTCCTGGCCAAGTGTCTTTCGAGCGGAATAGGGTGCAGAGACGGACACGAGTTTAGTCCCCGGAGAAACAAACGCTGTCCACCGTCATGGCTTCCGCAAGTCAAGAAGCCGGCAGCGCCGTCGCAAATGGCGTCGTTCCAGCACCGGGCAGACCAGTCGAGCTCCCTCTCCAGCTGAAGAAGAGCGATTTGTCCATACCGCCTCCAGGGCAGGCGCTGACGGGCAAGCAAGAACACTGTACGTTTGGTCCATCGCTCGTGCGGTGCTGAGAGTCCGTCGAAGCAGCATTCCGCTGACCTCCGAAACGCCGTAGACCTCAAGCGTGAACTTATGTCAGAGCAGGTGAAGTGGGAGATATCAGAGCTCAACTCGCCGACCGCTCTGCGGCGTTTCGGCGCTCCGTTCAAGTCTGAGTACGGCGAGATCTCGCCACTGGACTCCGACCTGCCCATACTGCGCTACATCTTTGTCCACCATGTTCGCGAGTTCCCCTTTCTCGACAAGGCAAAGGAAAAGGAGTTTTGGCAGGATAAGCTGCAGGTGGTACGTACTGGCTTCGTCGTGCGCGAGGTGTGAGCTGTTGTGAGCAAGCCGGTCTGACTTGGCGACTTGCCCTTTTTAGTTTCTGGAGTCCTTCGCTGGCAAGGGGATATCCTCGTCAGAGGACCGGCTGGAGATGACAAAGCGCCGCAAGCTTGCCCTCAAGGCTCAGAAGCTGGTGGAACTGATGATGGTGTCGGGCGTTCCCACGTCCTCCGGCTTCGAGGAGCGCATCAGGTTCTCTGAGCTCGAGATCGTCGACCGCGATGCTATCGACACAGGTCTCATGGCCTCGCAACCCCAGGGGAGTTATCTCAACGGATGGGATGTCAATGTTGCCGGTGTGCGGATCACGTCGATTAAACGCAACATCAGGTACCACAAGCATGCTGTGAGTTTTCTTTCGGCGTACCCAGTTCGTGGTGACACTAACTTTTCATAGGAATTCATTCTCCGGGTGAAACGGAAAGGCGAGCTGGAGTATTTCATCGGCCGGCGGTATGGTGACTTCCATCGTCTGCATAAGAAGCTACGAGTTGAGTTGCCGGGGAAGGTCCTCCCGTCTTTGCCAAAGAAGAACAAGTCCAACTCGACAGCATCTAACTTGATGAGCTCGATCACCGGTGGCAACGAGTCCGAAACATCATCTATATCCTCAGTATCGACACAGACGACTGGCTTGCAAGGGGCCAACGGCTCAGCTAACGGCAAGATATTGACTGTCAGAGGTTCGCCCTACCTGCATGCCTGGATTCATCGGGTGGTCCACTAATGAGATTGTAGAGCACCGCAAGACGAAATCAGTCTCCTCAGGTCGCAACTCTCCCCGAGCGTCAACAGATTCAAGATTAAGTCCGGCCATTCAGAGCCCGGTACGGATAGAGGTAAATGCACACTTGAGATTCATACGGTATGCGGAGGCTAATGATATCGCAGAGCACCATATTATTCCGGGAAACACAACGAATATCGCTTCGTGCATTTCTCAGAACCCTTTTGCATAATCCGCAGCTCGCCCAGACGAAAGCCATGCAAGATTTCTTGAAGAAGGATCCAATCGACCTCAAGGACGAAGACGTCGAAGATATTGCTCGTAGGAAGCTCATGGACGAGAAGCGCCACCAAGAGCAGAAGCAATTCTATGACATTGCGAAGAAGCGGGCTGCCGAGCTTGATGTGTACATGGAACAGTATGTGACCGAAGTTCGAATTAACCTGTCGCCAGATCGCTGACTATTGCCAGGTTTCGCCAAGATATAATCGAACGCAACGGCTTAACAATGCTCTTCAAGGAGATCAAGGACAAAAACACCATTCAGGAGCTCAGCATACAGTACCAGAAGTTCGCCGAATGGCTGCGCATAGAGGTAGCGGCAACCATCTATCACCTCTTCCTTGCGGAGGACAATTCCCCGGAGCTGTTCGCTCAGGCCAAAAGGATTCACTCGCTTATCCCATATACCGTGATCAAGAACGTCATAAGGATAGCAAACCCTGCAGCTGTCATGGCCAATATCCTCGATATTTTCGTGGCTCAGCCTTTTGGTACAAGGTCACTCATGCAACGCATCTTCTCGATGACCCTAAACGACGGCATCAGGACGTACCAGAAACACATCGACGTTCTCGCACCCAAGATAGGAGACCCTGTTTTTGTCGACAAGCTCAAGCAGTACACGGAGGCCGACGAGGAGACGAAGCAAGCCATCCGGCAAGAAGCCGCCAGGAGCAATGTCGATCTTATAGTAGTCATCTTGAGCTCAGAGCTCATCTACCCACCTGTCACGCCGCAACAGATCGAACGGCTATACAACGCGTACGTGGCGTTCAACAGTGCGGTGGACAATGTGGACGAAGAGCTCAAGCAGGGTGCCCAGCTGTTTTCGTACCTGAAGCAGATGTTTAAGCTGTACACGAGGCAGCGCGATAAGGTGATGATGCTGCGGCAGATCGAGGAGCCGGTGACACTTCAGCTATTCCGAGACTTGTTCACCATCTTTTACGAACCTCTAGTGAGGGTTTACAAGTCTGCCAACGTCTACAGTAGCGTCACGGACTTTGCTGTTTTCATGGACGACCTGTTCCAGGTAAATGTCTCTGGGAATTCATTCCTCATGCAGCTTGCTAACACAGCCAAACTAGGTCGTTGAGAAGTGTCGCGACCAAGACGCATCGGCAGATCCTAACAAGACGGTTCAAGCCTTTATCGACCTGTGCCAGCGCCACGAGCACAACTTTTACAAATTCGTGCATGAAGTACACACGCACGACAACGGTCTCTTCACACAGCTGATGGGGTGGATCGAGGGAATCCTGGAGTTCCTGCGCAGAGGACCGAAGAACGGCGCTATCGACATCAACGCACTGTTCGAAGGCGCAGATAGCAGCGGCTCCATTAACAAGGAAAAGGCCATCAGCGAGATCAACGCGTTGATCGCCTGGCAAGAGGCGCGGAAGAAGTGGCACCAGGACAAGACGCGGCAGAAGATGGCCGCCGAGGGCGCCGTGGCGACCGACATCCCGGGAGCGTTGAGCTTCAGGTCGGCCGACTTTGGCCTGGATCAGGCGGACTTGGATGACCTTGGGTACGAGTCCGAGTCGGATGACGAGGATGAACTGGAGAAGGAGGATGAGATGGATCCGATCGAGGCCGAACGGAAGTACCGGGCGAGGAAGCAAGATCGGCTGCGGCGGAGTGCGGGCGAGCCGGTCAAGCCGGAGGTGTCGGAGGTGCATAAGCTCAAGGACAACTTTTTGGTCATGCTTAGGATGGTGCTGGCGGAGTGAGTTGGCCCATTGGGTACAACATGTTGAACGGCCGGCCGGCTGTATTATTCTTCTTGTTGCAGCACATAGAGTCTCGATGATCCTACGGCTCGACTCGCGGGGTCTCTGGATACCAATGACGGTACATACACATTTCATTACACCATGGTGGAGCATTGGCATGAGAAAGGTCGAGGTAGGCTGGGTAGCTATGTCATTCACAGGTCGACTAACATATCTGGCGAATGAGAAGCTCAGTAAATTGCTGACCCTTCGAACCCGCTCTATGCCACCCGCAATCAGCTGCCAGCCCCAAAAGCGAGGCATAAGTAACGCACGGACCAGTGGTCGAATCGGCTCCTCGGCTAATCATGAGTTTACGATTGGTTCCGACGATCGAGCTTTCCGTCTCAGCGAATCGTGAAATCATTCGTCACGCCTTCTTTGCATCGGACGACAGCAAAAAGGGCCTCACTCTCACCTCCAAATACACTTGTTGATGCTGGGTTGATTTGCGCGATTGACTTCTCGTTCACAATGGCATCTTCCATGTCGTTAAGGAGACTGGCCGCGAGCCCAATGGTAAGTAACCCAGCGCCTCGGTCCATCCCTTCGTGGTCGGATCTCGTCGTCATGGAAGCCGGATGCTCTGGAACTGCGCGCTGTTGGTCCAAAACACTGACAATTTTTGCTTTTCTATAGCTTGCTCGCCTTGGCAGGGGCCAGACCAGAGCTTTCTCGGTGACACGTCCTGCTGGTGAGCAATTCCCCTTTGATCCGAGACTCCGCGATATAGACAGGTCGACTGACATGGCTCACCCCTAAAGCGAGGGTCATCGCGAACCAACCACTTCGAGCCAAGGAGGCGTCTCCGTTCGTCAGCAACAAATACCCAGTTATTGTGCGTGATGTACCCTCAAATGAACGACGACAACAGTAGCTAATGGCCTATCTAGGACCACGAGTACGATGCGATCGTTGTCGGAGCTGGCGGAGCCGGTCTGCGGGCGGCGTTTGGTCTTGCTGAGGCAGGTTTCAACACGGCGTGCATATCAAAGCTCTTCCCGACGCGGAGTCACACTGTCGCTGCTCAGGGCGGCATCAACGCCGCTCTAGGAAACATGCACGAGGACGACTGGAGGTGGCACATGTACGACACGGTCAAGGGCTCGGATTGGCTCGGTGACCAGGACGCTATCCACTACATGACCCGGGAGGCTCCGGCTTCCATTGTCGAGCTCGAGAACTACGGCTGCCCCTTCTCGAGAACGGAAGATGGCAAGATGTGAGACTCGGCGTTGATATCGTGGCGATTGGCATTGCTGACTTTCTTCATAGCTACCAGCGCGCTTTCGGCGGTCAATCTCAGAAGTTTGGAAAGGGAGGCCAGGCCTACCGGTGCTGTGCCGCTGCGGATCGTACCGGACACGCCCTGCTACACACTCTGTACGGCCAATCTCTCGCTCACAACACCAACTACTTCATCGAGTACTTCGCCCTCGAGCTGATCATGCAAGACGGTGAATGCCGCGGTGTTGTGGCATACAACCAGGAGGACGGCACTCTCCACCGCTTCTTGGCCAAGAACACGGTCCTTGCCACCGGTGGATATGGCCGTGCTTACTTCAGCTGCACGTCGGCGCACACTTGCACTGGTGACGGTATGGCTATGGTGTCTCGCGCTGGCCTTCCCCTCCAGGATCTCGAGTTTGTCCAGTTCCACCCCACTGGTATCTACGGAGCCGGCTGCCTGATCACCGAGGGTGCTCGTGGTGAGGGCGGTTACCTGCTGAACTCTGAGGGTGAGCGTTTCATGGAGCGTTATGCCCCAACCGCCAAGGATCTTGCCAGTCGTGACGTCGTCTCCCGGTCGATGACCTTGGAGATCCGCGAGGGCCGCGGTGTCGGCCCGGAGAAGGACCACATCTACCTCCAGCTCAGCCATCTCCCCGCCGAGATCCTTGCCGAGCGTCTGCCGGGTATCTCGGAGACTGCTGGTATCTTTGCCGGTGTCGATGTCACCAAGCAGCCCATCCCCGTCCTGCCTACTGTCCACTACAACATGGGTGGTATCCCAACGAAGTACACTGGTGAGGTTCTCACGATCGATGAGAAGGGTCAGGATAAGGTTGTGCCCGGACTTTTCGCTTGCGGTGAAGCCGCTTGCGTGTCTGTCCACGGAGCCAACCGCCTGGGCGCCAACTCCCTCCTCGATCTGGTCGTCTTCGGACGCGCCGTTTCACACACCATCCGCGACAACTTCACACCCGGTCAGGCCCACGGCCCTCTCAGCGCCGACGCCGGTGCTGACGCCATCGAGGTGCTCGACAAGATGCGCACCGCGGACGGACCCCAGCACACTTCCGAGATCCGCCTGAAGATGCAGAAGGTCATGCAGACGGACGTCAGCGTCTTCAGGACACAGGAGAGCTTGGACGAGGGTGTCCGCCGGATCAACGAGGTCGACAAGCAGCTGCCTGAGATTGGTATCAAGGACCGCAGCATGATCTGGAACTCGGATCTCGTTGAGGCTCTCGAGCTGAGGAACTTGTTGACTTGCGCGTAAGTGATCTATCATTAATACCATTGACTTGGAGTAAGTATGACCGAGACTGACGACAACACATTAGTACCCAAACCGCCGCCTCTGCTGCTGCGCGCAAGGAGTCCCGTGGCGCTCACGCCCGCGAGGACTACCCCGACCGCGACGACAAGAACTGGATGAAGCACACTCTCAGTTACCAGAAGCAGCCGCAAGGCAAGATCGACCTCAGCTACCGCCGCGTCATCGGTACCACGCTCGACGAGAACGAGTGCAAGGCCGTCCCTCCCTTCAAGCGCGTGTACTAAAGCAACTGCGGAGCGCGGGTTGGTGTGGAAGCCAAGGGCGGAAGATCTGGTGGTTAATTGTAAACCGGGCGATCGATGGGTACCCCTTTCATGTGGTGTCGGTTGGCCGGGCGTCGAGCACTCGAGGATTGCAAGCAAGGAACGGAGGGAGAGTAGTCGCGGGGGGTCGTTTTATGGAGGATTGGATAGAGAGGAGTAGTTCGTCTGGCTTTAGAGAGCCGGGGAGGACGCTGTACAACTCTTAGGGAGCTTGGGAATTTTATTTGTATACATGAATATGGCGAATCAAAATGCTGTCAAACTCGCCACATACCTGAAGTGAGGAATAGCTGGCAAGTGCTTGAAGGTGGTGTTTTGCTTCTACACGCACAACCACGTCGCACCATCAGCGGCTGTCACCGCCGCCGCCACCGCCGCCACCGCCGCCACCGCTGCATCGGTAAACATCGAGGTCGATGCGGCGGTCATCTCCGAACCAGAAAGTGCCCCGACAGCCGCTTGTTCCAGGAAGGACGCATACCTACACAAAGAGGGCATTCAACCGCGCACACGACAAGCTGCCGCATTCGGCCTAGCTGTGGTCGATGGGATCCTTGGCAATGGTTGCAACCCGTCCTCTCACCCCTGGCGGAAGCTTATCAGACTCTCCACACGACAGATGCAGGTCGAGAACCGGTTCCTGTGCCATGTCTGTTCAGGAAGGAGTGTTTGTCGATACGCAGCAGATACAGATACCGGGGATTTGGTGCCGGATATGTCATTGATGTTCCCGGGATGCTACGTCGGGATGGACACAGAGCGGATGAAATAAGAAGATCTGTTCCGCCTGCAGTCTTCCGTGATGGTTCTCCTCCCCTCCGCCGTTACGATTTCTTGCCATTGATTGTTGCTCCGAAGCCAGGTCGGGATACTACTGCCAACATTGACAATGAGGTGCTCGTCGCTCATCGCAGCCAGCGCATTGGCGCTCGCCGGCCACGGCTACGGCCTCAACATCCTGATGAACAACGACGACGGCTTCGGGTCGGGCAACCTGCGCGAGCTGTACAAGCTGCTCAAGGCGAACGGCCATAATGGTACGTAGTCTCTGCCTACGTCGACTGGCGAGAAAAAGAAAGAGGAGAAAAAGAACTGACGAATATTCATCCAGTCTGGATCGTCGCGCCGGCGACGCAGCAGAGCGGCAAGGGCGGCAGCTCCGAGTTCACGGACCAGGCCAACCTGACGGCCAACTCGCAGTACGACCTGGTGCCCGCGGGGGCGCCCTCGGTCGGGCCCGACCCGGTCGACAGCCACATCTGGTACTACAACGGCACGCCGGCGGCGTGCACCTTTGTGGCGCTCGACTACGTGCTGCCCAAGTTTGCCAACTTCAGCACGCCCGACCTGGTGGTCACGGGCCCCAACTACGGCACTAACCTGGGTAACTTTGTCTGGACTCTGTCCGGCACCGCCGGTGCTGCGTATGTCTTTTGTCTCCTCTTTCCGCTTTGTGCCTCGCTTCTCTGCGTTTGCTAACAAGAGCGGGGGGGAAAGCTACTCGGCCACAGCGCGCGGCATTCCCGCCATCGCGCTGTCGGGGGGCAACAAGGCCGTGAGCTACAAGGACGTCAACAGCACGTCGCACCCGGCGCACGTGGTGGCGGCGCTGTCGGCCAAGATCGTGCAAGGCGTCATCGACAGCGCCGGCTCGTCGTCGAGCCCATTGCTGCCCTTGGGGTACGGGCTGAACGTCAACTTCCCGCCGCTCTTCGCGGCGAACTGGTCGTCGCTCCCCGTGGTGCAGACGCGCATGACGGGCAACTCGGAGGTAGACGTCGCCGCGCCGGGAGCGTCGCCGGGGACGTTCACGTGGGGGAACATACGGCCGCTTGCGGCGGGGGCGAACGCGTGCCTGAGCGGCGATTGTGGCTTGCCGGACGAGACGTTCGTGGTGGGCAGCGGCAAGGTGTCGATGAGCTTGTACATCATCGACTACTCGGCGCCGACGAACGGGTTTACCAAGAGCTTGATGCAGAGGTTTAAGCAGGTCACTGGGTGTTAGACTTGGTGTGACGGAGGGGTTGTTAGATGTGCATGATGTTGATAGGCGGCTGGCACTCGTGAGGCCATCCAGACATTGTGAACATTGTTGATGACAGCGAAAATGAGAATGTGATGATTTTGGGCAGGAACCTCGATCGCTCCTTCCTCGGTCTTGAGGCACCTCGTATGTGCAAGAGTTCATGTACCGTGCATGCACTTTAAATGTAGAAAACCCACGCCCTGTGAGAGCATTCAACTCTTAATCAACTTTCCTTGGTATGAGCTCTCTGTTAGGCTAGAGGTTTTCAAGTAATGGCATTGTGGAACATGGAGCCAGAGAGTCGAAGCAGTAGGGAGACCGTGGGGATGTAGAGCGCTGCATTTTACGCATGTTCACTTGGACCCAGAGTGGTGGACCAGCGGTAGAACCTACCCTCGCAGCCTGACAGGTTCCTACTGAGTTAGAACGCCATGAAACAGTGGCATGATACAGCGTAGAGGGCCGAAAATCAAGATGCATAGGTATCGAGAAGTTCGGATTGTATGGATACAACCTAGGTAATATAGACTGTCTAGATGCCCTCGTCTCGACGTTTGGATCGTGACGATGGGAGGAAATGCACCACCCACATGCTGTACCCCAGGTTCTTCCCCGCGTGGTCTCATCTCAAGTTTACGTGCGTACGGGATGCAGATCCATCTCTCATAATAACAGACAAAATGTGACACGAGCAGCACCGTATCGATATCTGATTAGTGATGACTGACGAGCATCCAAATGCTGCTATACTGTAGTTTTGCGTCCATGGCTTCCAGGTTGCAAGTGACAATCAGGTACCTTTCAGTACTAAATGCGGCAGGGTCCGATGGGGTTTAGCGGGGTAAACGACGCTAAGCAGAAGGTACCTCGGACCTACGTACTGTGTGAGGCAAACTCCGTGTACCTGTTGCTCGGCATCCTTGCACTAAGTAAACACTCCCACTGGTCACTTCACTCGCAGCGCCTTTCCCTACAGCCCCCCCATCATCCGTGCACCATCATGGTCCCCTTTTGCGGCCGGCCAGGTGTTTGGTTTTTCTCTGACAGATGATTTCTTATCACGAGAAGCTCGCGATTTTGACCTTCCTCTTAAATATTTACCACGACACGGCCTGACCCCGAATTGGCGCTTCAAAACGCCCCTACCTACTACTATCACGCGCTCTCGCACAATCATTCATCGACGACGACTACTCATGTCCTGATCAATCTCCAACCCCAAGTCAAACACGCATACCCCCTTCCTCTCTCCTCCCGCCTCCCACCTCCCACCCTCCCGCGGCGACGACCTCGCGCCAGCATCTTCGACACGACACCCCTAGCGGTCGACAGTCCCCCGACCACACCATGGACCAAGCCGACATACCCGCGCTCCTCTCGCGGCTGGCCAGCGACGAAGACGCCTCGCGCAAGATGGCCGTCTTCAAGCTGCAGTCCTCCATCAACGACCCCGCCTTCGCCGACGTCTTCATCGCCTCGGGCGGCCTCGTCATCCTGCGCCGCCTCATCATGACCACGGGCGGCAACACCCTCGCCTACGCCCTGCAGAGCCTCGCGCGCCTGCTCGAGGTCGACATGGGCTGGGACGTCTTCGAGGGCGCCGCCGCCGGCGACCTGGTGGAGCGCGTGGTCGAGCTGGTCGTGACGGTGCCGCTGGTCAACATCCTGCGCGGCGCCATGAGCATACTGGTCGCCCTCGTCGGCCACTCGCAGAGCAGCCCCGCCGCCGCGACCCCCTCCGCCGCGGTGCGCTCGCCGGGCATGTTCGGCTTCCGCGCCCTCAAGCCCGCCGTGGCCGTGTACCCGCAGTTCTTCGAGCTCGTCATCGCGCAGCTGCAGAGCGCCGACCACGCGCTGTGCGCCAACGCGCTGATGCTGATCAACGCCCTCATCAGGGACGCCGTGTCAACCTCGGACGGCAACGTCGGCGCCGGCATGGGAGGTGTCGGCGGCATCGCGGGCACCAAGGGCGCCGGTGGTGCCGCGGCGGCGGGGGAGGAGTGGTCCAAGTTCATCAAGCGGCTGCAGGACCTGGGGCTCATCAAGGCCGTGTACAACCTCATGCAGAGCTCGGCGCTGCAGGACCTCGCGCACCCGCTGCTGGAGTTCCAGGGCCTCACGAAGGTGCTGCTGAGGAAGTGGCGGGAGGTCAGGGTCGACCTCGAGAGGCCCGAGCACCGCCGCGCGCTCAAGGGGCTGCACCTCGCCAGCGCGCCGGACAGGTACCTGCCCAACGGCCTGGCGAGGGTGGCGGCCGCGGAGGACGGTGGTGCGGATGCGGCAAGGAAGGGGAGCAGGAGACACAACCCGGAGAAGTGGAGACGGCTGGGGTTCGAGACCGAGTCGCCGGCGGCCGAGTTCGACATGGCGGGCTTCCTGGGCATGATGGACCTGACGGACTACGTGAGGAAGAACGAGGACGGGTTCCAGAAGTTGCTGCTCGAGCAGTCGAGCCGGCCTCTGAGCGAGAGGTGTCCGGTGGCGAGGGCCAGTCTCGCCGTCACCATGATCCTCTACGAGCACTTTGAGGTGGACAAGTCGGACCTCGAGGACGCGAGGGGCTACCAGGCGCTGGACAACGTCAAGAACAACGACAAGCTGTTCCGGCCGCTGCTGCTCCAGTGGTCGCGGCTGCACACGGCCGGGCTGCACGCCTTCTTCCGCATGTGGAAGGCGACGGGGGCGCAGCGGGACGACTTCGAGAAGGTGGCGGAGCTGGTGCGCATCCTCGTCGAGCAGGTGGTCGGGCAGGCGAGCCGGACCAAGGACGTGGTCGAGGTGGAGGAGGACCTGCAGGAGTACGACTGCGGGCGGCTGCGCGAGCTGCAGATGGAGCTGCTCGAGCTCTCGTTCGAAGACCAGTGGGGCCAGCACCTCTACCAGGTCCGCGAGGAGCTCAAGCACGAGGCGCTGCAGTTCGTCAAGGAGCAGCGCATCCGCTGCCTGCTGCAGGGCTCGTGGTTCTCCAAGCCGGTGCCGAGACAGCACGGGAACGGGCACGGGCGGCAGGACAGCTACAACACGAAGCGGGGGCGGCTGTACCAGCCGTGGCGGTTCGCGCGGCTGTCGCACAACCGGCGGTACCTGCACTACGCGGATTTCCCGCAGCAGCTGGCGCACGACCCGGGCCTGGACGCGCTGACGGAGAAGGTCGACCTGGGCACCATCAGCTCCGTCGTGTCCAACGTGTCGGCGCCCAACGGCGGCATGGACCAGGCCGAGACGCAGAGCATAGCCACCAGCACGTCGACTGCGGTGCAGCAGCAGCCGAAAGACCTGGGAGGAGGCGTCGTCCCCAGCACGGCGACCAAGCCGACGACCAAGATCACCATCTACAGCTACGTCGAGCCCGACCAGGCAGCAGGGCAGAGGAACGGGGACCCAGGAAACGGAGGCGGCAACAGCGGGGGCGGCGACAGCGACCCAAGGGAGGAGCCGATACTGACGCTCTTCCCGCTCAACCACAGCCTCGCGTCCGAGTGGCTGGACGGGCTGCTCATGCTGCTGAACCAGGCGCCCATCACGGCCGAGACCAACAAGCTCGTGTCGCTGGTGAGCGAGTACGGGCTCAAGATACGGCTGCTGAACGTGCGGCTCGAGGCCGTCTACTCGGGCCCGGCGCCGGGGGCCGGGGTGGTGCCCAGCCGGGAGGGGCTGGACGATGATTATTACTACGAAGTGTGACGATGATGTGGTTATTTGGTTACGTTTTCTCCTGCTCGTTGTTTTATACCCAAAGGTTCGAGTTGAAGCGTGTTTCATGCTTTGATGTGTAGATACATGGTTTATACCTGTGTCTATATCTATCTGTAAGATGTGTACCTATAGAGGTTGTATTATACGAGTTGCCGCATCAGAGACATCATGTCCTTAAACCTTGTTAGTGCAACTGCCAATGATTGCTCTACGTCATTTTGCAGAGTAGATCTTGCATTTATTTTGCGAATAGAAAAAGATCAGATCTCAGGAGTCAAAGCCACTTTGACATTGGCCAAGACTTAGACGGGCCTCTGGAACGCGTGGGGTAGCTCAGTGACGACGCCGCATCCGACAGCTGAATATCCCAAAACACCAACCTCCTCAAATAAACGACCACAGCCTCGTCACCCGCTGCACAATTAGACTACAGCAACACTTACACCACAGATCGCCATGCGAATACATTCGATGCTGGACAGTGTTTCCAGCACACAAATCTACGACTGAGAATAGCCGAGCGCAACCATGTTTACAACTCCGCGCGGAGGCAGTTGGAAGGCCGCAGGACGCTCCGCGCCGGGACGGTCGGCGAGCAGAGAGTCTAGCAAGGGCCTCTTCGAGAACGGTCAATGGCTCTGTACGTTTTTAAGCCCCCCTTCAGACGCTGCTATATTGTTAATTGCCTGACCTAACTCGTTTTTTGTTGCAACAGGTGACTGCGAACCGAGGCTCCCTGCCGTCCACCTCCAGACCAAGAAGAAAGGCAGGAACAACGGTCGGTGGTTCTACACCTGCCAGCGCGACCGGAAGGAGCAGTGCGGGTTCTTCGTGTTCGAGGACGTCGCGCAGGAGCGGGAGAAGCAATACCTGCTGGGCGGGGGCAGGGAGAAGGAGGCGTCGGCAATCCAGACGCACATCGGCCCCTCGCCACCGCCGCTGCCGGCGTCGCTGAGATTGTCGTCGTCGGCGTATGCGTCGCAGCAGCAGCAGCAGCAGCAGCAGCCGGAGGGGCTGAGGTTTGCGGTGGGGAGCAGCGGGTTCAGCCTGCCGAGCGTCTCGACCGGGGACGAGCTGGATTTCATGAGCGCCGCGGACGCGGAGAGCCAGAAGCGGTGGGGCGAGAAGCGAATCAAGGAAGAGGAGGGTGCGGCGGGCGGCGGGGTGTCGGCGAAGCGGAAACGAGGATTGTTTGTCGATGATGGCGACGACGAGGACGAATTCGGCGGCAGCGGCAGTGGCGGTGACTTGGGCTCGGACGAGGAACGGGAGATGATTGCGCTGGCGGAGAGTGCGGCACAGAGTCAAAGGCGAGAGGGGGGCCAGCAGGCTGGGCCATTTACCACGCCCAGCGCGCAGAGGACACACGATGTGCTCCACGGCCTGCCGACGCCTAATACCGGCACTACCGTCGGGCGGAATACCTTGCTAATCGCGAGGGAAGAGCGAGGGCTCGACGCCGCAAAAAGACAGAAGATGGAGCCTCCGGCAACGCCCTCGCAGATGCGGGTGGGAGATAGTCTCAGCAGCAGCGGCGGCAGTGGTGTCCGGCAACGATCGGAGCCCGGCACTAGCGGAGCAGGAGCGGACGACTACCCCATCACGGAGGAGATCATGGCCCTGCTGGGCGGCGTGCCGATGATGGACGAGGACGTCATGAACAGCGTGCGGCGGAACCTAAACACCTATGCGCTGCGCATGAAGGGCGTCGAGCGCGGGCGAGACATGGTCCGGTCGCTGGTGCAGTCCAAGGACGCCAGGATTGCCGAGCTGCAGGCGAGGGTCGCACAGCTGGAGAAGGAGAGGAGCGCAGACCGGGAGCGCATCAGGACTCTGGCGAGCTTGGTCAAGGACATGAGCTGAACAGCAGAGCGGCGTGCTATATATACTGGCCATTGGTCATTAGAAGCGTGAGAGATGACGGATTAGCAGGACACGGATAGAATCTGGAAGTTAGGATACCCCTTGGTGTAGTATTGGCAACGTTCAGCGACGTGTCTACGGTACCCTTACCTTAGACACAGGCCAGGATACAGTACCGTCCAACCTCGCATTCTTACGTTTGATACCTGGTAAAGAGGTACCTTAAGGCACTTAGCCGAGGAGAATTTGAGAAAATTGCTCGCGAGAGCGCGTCTCAAACCCCAAATTAGATGGCACGTCTCGAGGGTTAGGGCTATGTATGCGCTATGTTGCAGAAGTGCTACCCGCTTCCTCCCCGATCGGGAAGTCGAGATCCAAAACGCGCTGCGTGATTGGGTGGAACTTCAAGACGCGGGCAGGGGTGTGAAGCGTGTAGCTCTCAACTCCACCACAATACACGTCCGCTCCATTTACATAATACCGCTCTCTTCCCAGATCCCCTCCTCCACCATCTCTTATGCCAGCCACTCAATCTACTGCCTGCCTGTACGCGTTTCTTTAAGGACCGAGTCCTCTCTTTCTCTAAAGCTCTCTCTCTCTCTCTCTGTCTCGGCCCTGTCCCAGTTGCCCATCCTCCTCTCCTCACTCGGTTCTATATGTCATGCATGTGTATTGTTGACAAGTATTGACCGACTCCTCTTCTCCGTACACGTACGCTCTCCCTCCACCTGACCACCTCGACACCATGGATAAACACGCCTCAGCTCCGGCCTCCCCTTCCTCTCCTACAAACGAACATGTGGCTGTCGAACACACAACTCCAGAGAGCAGCAATGCCCCGGTATCTCAGGAGACCTCATCGCAAGAACGATTCTCGTCATCCCAGCTCCTCGACCAGTCAAGCAGCCCGCTAGATCTGGAGCGGCACCCCAAGGGAAAGAGGAAAAGGACTGCGTACGTGGTACATGATTGATCTCTAATTGCTCGCCGTTAAGCTAACCTATCGCGTCTGCAGAGCAAAGGACAAGTCCGTACTCGAGGCCGCTTACCACGCCAACCCGAAACCTGACAAGGCGGCGCGTCTCGAAATCGTAAAGCGCGTTTCGTTAAACGAGAAGGAAGTCCAGGTTAGTCGGGCTTAGGGGATATACACTGCCGCAAAAGGAACGAATGGCTGATACGCGTCTTAGATCTGGTTCCAGAACCGGCGGCAGAATGACAGGCGCAAGTCGCGTCCCCTGTCACCACAGGAGATAGCCGCCCTCAGATACGGCGGCATGCAGATTCTCTCCTCCGATCCCGCTGCTCCGTACAATACCTCACCCAACTCCAATTCTACCGATCGCTCGCCGAACCAAGGGCACTCGTATGCCGAGCCCCGTCCAAGCTCGCCTGCACGCTCGGATCCTGGTATCTTCAGCCTCGAGACAGACACCAATGATGGGAAGAAGGAGGATAAAGCAAGCTCTGACCGACCGAACCACTCCCCAAATGCGTCAGCAACGCAGTCGTCCCAGGAGGCGGACACAACCGATGAGAGCTTCCAACTGTCACGGTCTTTCCCTGGGGCCGTGGGGTACCTCTCGAACCGATGGAATGCCGGAAGTTCGTTCTCCACGCCCTCTACTCTTGGACACCGAACTGGTGATGAATCTGCCAAGTATGCAACTCCAGTCTAGCCCATTCTTTGGTGTTCTCCAGCTAACGCGCTGTCCAGAGTGGAACCGTTCTCACTTTCATCATGCTCCTCATCCACTCCCGCGGGGCCCGTCTTTCCAGCACCAAATGCCCAATCTTCGCAGTTCCGTCTCTCACTTTCTCTGGAAGGCAAAGCTCAGGTCATCGAGTCCACGACGCCTCCTCATCTCCCACCAACACGCCCATCGGCAGAGGCTCTCGCGGCCCTGCCTCCCGTCCGACGGCCCAGTTTCCACCGCAGCCACAGTGCGCAGGACCCCATCACTCTCCCACCCATCTCGAGCCTCACCAACTCACTGCCCGCTTCCAACTCGGGAGCCCTGCCTCCACGCCTAACCAGAGGCCGGTCACGGGATGTTCACGCCTGGCAATTCGCCTGCGAGGTCGACAGTCAAGAAGACCCCCTGATAGCACAAGCCAAGCATGAGAGCAACGGCTCGGCCATCGCTGCCATCAGTCTCCTAAGGTCGACCACCTCGAGCGGCGCCGCGACCTCCAGCGCCAGCCCCTTGCAGCCGAGCAACAGCGCCAAGCGGAACGCGACGATGAGCAAGGCCCCGCCGCGGACGGGAGCGGCGAAGAAGCCAAAGATCGCCCGTGCGTCAACCAGCGTGGCGAGACTGCAGACCAGCCACGACGGACAGAAGAAGACCTGCCGCCCCACCGCCGGCGCGAAGGAGGTGGTTGAGATCGACTTCACCCAGGACAAGACCAAACTCTCCGTCCTGGTCTCACCGTCCGGCAACGACTCTGACAAGGAGAACTGGAGCCCGGACGAAGAGGGAAACCCGCACTTCCGCTTCAACTCGCCGCATAATCCCTCCTCGGCCCCGTCGCCGGGCAAACGGCGACCCCTGCCGTCGTCGTCCTCCTCCCTGCACAAACAGAGCCAGCACCCTCGCCGCACGACCCACGGCAGCCGGATCCTCCAAGAACAGCGGCCCTCTCTCTTCGGTAACAGGGCGAACACGGCGCCCGCCGCCAACAGGCACCGCGGCGGGAAGGCGGCTCTGCAGATGGAGATCTTCGACGACGGCTCGCCCCGCAGCAGCGCCGCTAAGGAGAACCGCGCCGTGGCCGTCGACGACGAGGTCGAGCGCTTCATGCGCGGCGAGGTCAGCCCCAGCAAGAAGGGCGACGTCGACGCCGTCGCCGGCCTGCTCTCCCTTAGTCAGGGGAACTGGCGATGATGGGCGTTGCGAACGCCTCAGGTTATCTGTCCGCAAAAAAGGTTAGGTCTGGGCTGCTGGCGTCACGGTGCGAACTTGTCGGTATGTCTTTGGTTAGGTGGTTCGATTTCGGCCGGGAAAAAAATCCGGCCTATTCTTCTTCATGCCGCTCTCTTCTCTCTCTCTCTCTCTCTCTCTCTCTCTCATTCCCCCGCCTCAGCTATACCTCTCATTCACCATTCACTCGCACTCTCAGTATGAACCTGGGAACCACCGCCGTCGCGTCGTTCATGTGTCTCTCGCATCCGTCTAAGTAGGGTTAGCATCTACAGGCTGGACGGAGGGGGACGGGGAAAAAACAATGTATCTATGACCATGATGAGACAAAGGAAGCCGAAGCCGGGAAAAAGTACCTGTACGTTGGCGCATCAACTTCATCTATTTGTACTTTCTAGGTCAATCATATACCCCTAGTTCTGGGGCTAAGGCGATCCAAACTCATAATTCAGATGGTGATTCCGTAAGACCATTCGTTACGCGGTGTTGACATTTCGAACCAGAGCCCTGTGAGAGCCTATAGTCTGTAGTCACTTGGCTTCTCTTCAGATCACAAGATGGAATGAACGCTCTCTTGATACTTAGATAAATCAGTGCTACGGAGAGTTAGTCTCGCTCACCCGCTAGCTAGTCTGATGTGTAAGTATGTACAAGCTCGAAACTCCGCAACTCCGTCATGGTAAGTCAGAATATCTCCATGACACTAGAACATCACCCTCGCTTGCTTGAATACTAAGCTATATCCGTCTAAAATTCTCGGAGAAGATCATCCGTAGCCCCAATAACCCGGGGTCTTGTCTATACATGTCTGCTCTCGTGCGCGTAGTACCGCGCATTGTGCGCCGGATGCTCTTCCGACTGCGGTGGTCAAGACCACCACGCTCTTTGCAAGATCTGGTATATGTCTAACCTGTTTACATCCCGAGGAGACTCATCTGCCTCCTCAGCGGACTGGCAGCTATGCTCCCCTCCTCGCTGGCGTAGCAAGCGGAATCAGTGTCGATGTCCCAGCCCTCGTCGCCGTCGTCCTTGCCGTCCTCGCTGGCCGCCGCGCTGGCCGAGTCGAACCCTTTCTGCGTCGCAGCCCGCACGTTCCAGCGCAGCGTGCGCGACACCGAGTCGAACCACTCGGTGTCGGTCCGCACGACCGTCGGGAAGGGGTACTGCGAGGCCGTGATGGTAACGCAGTCGCCCTGCCTGAGCTCGACGCGGCCCTTGCCGTCAAAGGCGCAGTAGGCCGTCGCCCGGCTGGTGCGCGGCACGCTGACGCGCAGGAGCATCGTGTCCGAGAGCACCATCGGCCGGAACGAGAGCGTATGCGGGCAAATGGGGGTGAGGAGGATGGCGGGGATGTCCGGGTGGACCAATGAGCCGCCGGCTGAGAGAGAGTAGGCCGTGGAACCGGTCGGCGTGGAGAAGATGCAGCCGTCCGCCTGGACGACTGTGAGCAGCTCGTTGTCGCCGTGGAGTTCCAGGTTCGACACGTAAGGCGACGGGCCGCGGTCGATGACCAGCTCGTTGAGCACCTCGAACTGCTCGCCCTCCTCGACCTCCTGCCCAGCGCCGTCGCGGTAGACCGTACAAGTGAATCGCATGCGCAGGTTTACGCGCATGCCCTCCTCGCCCATGATTCGGTCCAGATGGTACTTGAACTTGTCAAACTCAAAGTTTGTGAGGAAGCCTAGACTTCCGAGGCTGAACGACAGCACTGGCGGTACGACTCGCTGGAATAGCCAGGATGTGAAGAGAACAGTGCCGTCGCCGCCAAGCGTCAGGACGAGGTCAAACTTCTCGGGTTGGCTCCAGCAGAGATCCGGCGTCCAGTACTTCAGCATGCTCTCGAAGCGGGAGTTCTCCTGAAGGATACCGGCCGCGTTGAAGCGCTTGGAATTGCGAAGTTTGGCGTCCACGTAGACGTTCACGCCGACATCGGAACCATATCGCGGCGTCCTGAGCAGCCAGAGGGCCAGTTCCTTGGTGAGCACGACCAGGTTGTTGTCGCGCGCCTTTGTGACGATCATGACATTTCGAACAGCTCGCTTGATTGGCCGGCGTTGCAGTTGTTTCGACACCTCACGGACACCCGTGGCGGTCTGTACCAGGCGGGAATGCGACATCCATTCGTCGTTCTTGATTTCCTCCAGAACTTTTTCGATGTCCACAGCATCGTCAAACCGGTTGTGATAGAAGCAGGGAGACTGGAGGGACGCGAGCGCTGTATGGGGCGTCATTGTCTGGTCCTGAGATTGCGATAGTGCTAGGTTGTTAAGAGCGTCCGAGAGTTGCTGTGAAGAGGCCGTGGTGGGACGGTTATCCGCACCGTTCTGTGTAGTTCTGGGGTGGTGAGCGGACAGCATCCCGGAAAGAGAGAGAGGTTCTGGTTTGTTGCTGCGAGCGACTGACGCCAAAGCTTTCAGGATAGTCTGCCTTGGAACGGACTCGATTGACGCACACTTGCGATGGCCAAGGGCGTTAGAAGCCGAGTTTGGAGGACGAGTGTTATAAGGAATGTCGAAGGCGGATAAGGTTGAATTTAGCACCGAGGGCGCAATTGAAGGTTTATGCCGATCAACATTGTCAGTCACGGGGGGATTGTCGGTATTCAATGAAACAACGAATGACGCGTTCTCCCGGGCAGATGATTCCACGATAGTTGCACAGGAACTTCTGGGGCGGCGGTCAAGGTTGGCGGAGGAAGAGTTATTATTATCTCCATGCGCAGGCGGGTTGGAATGTGAAGGCTCCAGATTACTGAGCACCGGATGGATTGCCGTGGGTGATGAGATCTGGCTAGACATGGTGGGCTTTCTTTCGGAACCACTCCTTTAGGTTTAGCGGTCCTGCAATCTGCAGCAGGATCCGAACAGAGAGGTTAAAGACCGTGGTGGCGGGCAAGGTTATTGCGGAGGTGTGCCGCGGGGAGACTCAAAGTCCGCCTTTAAACGAGCAAACTCCGAGACCAATTACCGAGTCTAGCAGACGCCCGACGGTGAAGCTGGTGATCAGAGGCTGGCTTATGTGCAACCTTGTAGGTGCAGACAGAATGCAGCGATGCCAGTAGACGTTGGGCGAATTCTGCTAGGCAGAGAAGGTATCGGGATTCGGACCTGCAATTCGAAGTGCGGCAAATCTGCAAAAACGCAACGCTAAATGAATCGATCGGCGAGGTTTGAGATCTTGGAAGAAGTCACGGATGACAAGTTGCACTGCGTACTGGGCTCACTGTCAGCGGTTCCTGTTTCCCGCATAAAGTCTCCCGCACCTCCACGAATCGAAGTGGGACTCCCACATCGAACCTGCTCGGTCCCTTCGGGTTCGAGCTCAACCTTCCAGATTGTCTCCAAGCCAGAAATAACTACCACTTGATTGTGACCAAAAAGAAGAAAAGACGGGACTAACCAGGAGAATTGGCAGTGACCGGTAGCGCTATTGAGGTGATAATGCAGCACAGCTACTTGAGGAGCAGCACGGGGGCAGATTTCACAGCCAACAGGATGCCGCTGTCGTGATGTTGATGTGTCGAGATCCGGTTAAGTGGTAGTGATGTGATCCGGGGTGCAGTGCAGCTGCACGTGGTCCCAAATATGCAGAAGGTTGATAGATGAGAGGTTGGCGAACCGGGTGGAAGCGAAGTATTGAGGTAGCACCAAGTGTGATGGTCGGTGTGGTGAAGCTGGAACTGCCGCCGGGAACGTGTCTGAATTCTTTTATGTTGAAAATTGGACGCCTGGTCTATGGTGTGATATCGGACTTGCCGCAAAAGAAGTGAAAATAATTGCCGAGCAGAAATGTCTAGCAACAGAGTATAGTAATATGTATCTCGGAATGATCACCTGTTCTGATGTGTCGAAGGTCAAATGAGGACGAATTAAGATAAAGAATACTAGTAGGGGAAAATTGGAGACGAAGTAACAGAGTCGGTGCTAGAACTGCCGGAGCTCTGCTTCGATAGCTGTCTGTCTAGCCCCGTGGAAGAAGAAGAGGAGCAATGAGATGGGATTGTCCGGTCGACGGTGAGAAGACTGAAGAGAGGAAGGACCAGAAAAAGAGAATGTTGGTGATCATCCATCACCCATATACCAAAGCGGAGGAGGAGATCTGTTGGAGCTCATCTCCAACTTGGGCATGGGGGAAGGAGCGTCGGCGAGGGTCGGCGTGTAGCGGGAAGGTGGGGTTGTTTCCGGTACGTATTGAACTCCTGTAGCGATGCACCTTGCCTTACTCCCTGCTGGAGATTTATTAGGTATCTGTTTGAGACTCAGCTCCATTCTTCCATTTCTATCACTTATGACACGGCACACTTCAGGCTCAGGCCTTCCATGGCTACCGATGTATCTAACTGGTCCTTGAGCGTCCAATCCGTGCAAACCATCTATCTTTTTCGTTGTTGACACAAAGTCAGGCATGTCTCAACAAGGTGCGACTCGACGTCAGCTCCAATGATAAGCTTTGTTGCAGAGAACGTGAGGATGTCAGGGATGTGGACCAGCCCTCCACGTCTTTGCTGCTACGGAGAAGCTTCCCAATCCAGACCCTTGTGCTGTGGCAGATGTCAACAAAGGAAACAATAGACAGGGAGGGATTACAATGGTGAAGCTCCAGCAAACTCCAATATTGAAGTCTCAGCTTGCGCCGGGCTAGGCCGGGGTCTGGAGGCGAGGCGGAAGAGGGATACGCTAGCGTGGGCAATTCGTCTCACGTTACGGCTTGCCCCAGCTAGGAAATTCGCGTTCTGGAAAAAGGGGATCACCATTGTAACGGGCCGGAATCACAGCCGAAGTCTAGAGCAGCCGCATAACGACCGCGTCGCTTCAACAGTCCTCGAGCGAGTGCCGTGTAACCCGTGTTTGTGTGCTTCTACAGAGCTTCGGATTGACCCGTGCGGATCACACAGCGACAGCTCTCTCGCGCTAATCAAGCACTTGACAAGCTCACGAGCTCGGGATCAACGGCGAATCAATGTCAGAACCATGGTTCCCGGGATGAACTGCTGCAAGGTCAGGAAGATGTGCTTGAACGACCGATTGGCAAACCTTTGCGCTATTGCGTCCCCTATCTGCTAGGGATGCTGTACCGTGCGCTTTCATATTCTCATCCCATGTTCCAGAGGCCTGTCAACCCAATCGACAAAAATAGCTTCTGGGTGTCCATTCCCATGGCATCCTTGACTGCATAGCGGTACTGCATCCAATTGTCATTTTGTTTTCTCCCCCCTGAGAAGGCCTGGGAGGTTCAGAGCTTTACATAACCCACGGTTGTAACGACAGGTGGATATCTGTAGCATCGGGCCGTAGCGGCGGCGCTGCGGCCAAGATGAAACAGCGCCTTAACAGCGTCCTGGAACGCGGCCGGTGTGAGCTCGCCCCGCATAGCATTGCCATTACGTACAGTGGGGCGCTTACTACCTTATGCACTACCTCCATGTATACCCATTCTAGTACGATAAACTGTAGCGAGTCTTCCCCGGTGTACGTTTACTGTGCAATACAACGAAGCAAGCCGCAGGAGAGTGTGGGGAGTTTGTCCCAAGTACGGATGTAGTATACCCTGTACCTCCGTAGGGACGGCGCGTATGTTATAGGAGATACCACCAGCGGGCCTCGAGGACAGTACCTTACTTGGTGACAACATCTTCCCAGTAGGTATGTACCAAAGGCCGTCATCGCTTTTTGAGCAAATATTGAACTAGGGGACACTTATCTTCTGAGGCAGAAACTCGCCGAGTTGAATGCCAAGAGAGATGTCGAGATAGCGATCGCCACTATGAAGACTAGGAGAAGTCACATCAATAACACAGCACGTATGCGAATATGGCCTTCACCTCAGGATCATTATGGGCTAGATATTCGGCCACGATCTACTACTCGAACTTACGGACTTTGAAAATGGCGCAAGAGCTACGAAACCCTGTTGCGCTGGTATGAGCAGGAAGTAAAGTTCAGGGGTAGATTCGAGTATGTTTTCCTTTCTTTATAGTGAGTTTCCATGTGTCCCATCCACACATCTGACCGAAATTCCGGTTGAGAGCTATCTATAAATCATACATTAAGCAATACAAAAAGCGGATTATATCCGTTTGCCTAAGAAACCGTATGACTATCAGCTCGTTCCCGCCATAATCAAGATCGCTGACTGTAGGATAGGCATGCCCCTTGACCTTGTGTCGTTGATGACGCGTTAATCCTCCACCATGGCAACATGCATACCTTGGACTTGTATCATAAGCTTAAAACCCTCATGATAAACGGATGAGATTTGCAGCTTTAATCGAGACATTACTTCATCTCTGTACTTGTATGTGCTCAGAGAACTTGCAAGATTCACCTCCGCAGGGCTAGGTATTTTCAACAACTTAGTCGCTGCTTGAGCATGAACACTCGAGTTAAGTTAAAATATGAGAATAACCTTATGCACATAATCCCATAGATCATTGGAATGAGGACTTATGGGAGTAAGCGGGATTGTTTTAAGGTACAGCTCCCCGGACGACCTAGCCTGTCTATATTAGATACTCGGGATGATCATTGGCGTTCCATCATCGTGCGAGTGAGTACTGAACAAATTTGAAGTGAAGTGAATTTTGGCAGATGCGAGTGACAGGGAGATGGAGCTACCTTACTATCTTAACGCTGCCACTGCTTGATGCTAACTTCTAAACCGCTAAGATACTCGACGACGACCTCAGATCAAAGGGTTTATGATTTTGTGCACATACTCATTCGCTACGCTTGAAAAGTTTACCCCGACAGTACTAGTCACTATACCTGGACCGACCTGCAAAGAAATATATCTCTCATAATCAATCAAGACCTGGCAGTGCAAACCAATCCCTTTTTAGAGAGAAAAATTCCTTACAGAGCGTTAGTAGGGTCGGCCGTTGCCGGATCACCGATTGCTGCCACAGGCGAAGGCACCACAGAGCCACGAGCGCTTCTAGCGTATCGCGCCGGAGCGAAGCTGTGACGAGAAGCCGGTACTGTTTGTCCGAGTCGTACTCTATCGCCACATCCTGACCGTCACCGTCCATCCACTTGCAGACTCCCTTTCGATGGTGGGCCTCGAATACCGGCGCCCTATCCGCTACAAAGGGTGGGTAGTGTAACTCGGACCAGCCTTTCATGTCGACCGGTACGGCCATCCAGTCCTCGGGCACGCCGTGGGTCGTCTTGAACCCGAGGTGGCCTAGACGGCGAGTGGATGGGCCGAGAGACTCAATGAAGTACTCAGCACCCTCGGTGGATGGTGCGAGTATTAGGGACGGCGTGTGATGTAAATCGTATATGTGCCTGGAGCGTTGGCTCGTATTCCCGGCGCTGCGCTCTATCCGCGATAACTTGACATTCAACGTAGCCCGACTCAAACGGGCGATACCGCGGTTGACCTCGTAGAGGTGGACAGCCGGGTTCGACTCGGCGTAGATAGACTGGCCGTCAAGGACGAGAATGACCGGTTGCAGAACTTCGTCAGCCGGGAGCTTATCAATCTCGGTATAAGACGGTGGGCCTGCGGTGGTATCCGTCTCCATGGTCTCCAGTCAGTTCCGCTTGCGGAAGGCAGTGCCGGAGACTTTGTACGTGTATTAATCGGGGCGGCAGTAGACGCCGATTCGGTGCCCTAACCTCCTCCCTGTCCTCTTGATGTTCTCTTGACCCTAGGTTGCGTTTCGATTTGGTTTTCAAATGTTATCGACGACCAACCCAGATAACAGAAAATAAAAGGTAAGGAACAACAACTGGAAATTAGAACTGTGGAGGAGTTGGTTCAACTTGGTCGATTCAGGAACGTGTCGACCACCAACTGGTCTATTTTAGGCAATTTCATGTCGGTACGCGGGGGTTATAACGCCACAAGCGGAGAAAGGCAGCACGGAAGGCATCCTTCGCTTCCGCCCGGGCTCGGAAACTGGCCCGGATAGGCTTACCTTACCCAGACTAAAAGGTTATTTCGACCAACAGCACACTGGAGGTGAATCATTTGAACAGTTTTCCTGCAAGGTTACAAAGCCACTATCCCGAATGAGGTTGTCACGCCGCGTCGCCTTCCTTCGTTCGTCTTCTAGAGCCAACAAACCTTCACAACAGGCAACGGTCAAGTTTCTTTGATCACTGTGCCTCTGAGCTGCCTACCGGGCAAAATTACCCACACTTGTGCGCCGCAGACTTCGCAGAGACTTGGTCCTTGAGACCGCCCCCACCTGTCACCTGTACTACTGGTACCAATGTGCATGTCCATCAGCCATGTAGGGTTGATCCGGAGCATTCTCTCCGCGTCACAGGCTGCCAGTGACGGTACAACTTGAAATGAGCATGGCCACGTTTATCTGTATTGTCTATCTTCTAACATAAAATAGCACCACAGAGAGACCAAGCATCAGGAGGCCCCAGACCGACGCCACGACCCCAGAGCCGGAAGATGCCGCAGCGGTATTGCTGCCGCACCTATTGAGCTGGAACTGGCGGCCTTGGTGGTGGTCGTTGCCGTGGCCGCGGCCAAGCCCGCAGTGATGTTCGCGGTTGTCGCGCCGTCCACCTCCTTGGCACAAGGCACCGGACCAATGGACAGCGAGTCGGGCGCCATGACGGCATAAGTGCCGTGGCTGCCCGTCGTGAAGTCAGAGACGTCCCATTCCATGCTCCAGCCGCCATGTGGGAGGCAGAAGCCGCTCCAATTGTTGGCACTGTTGGGGTCCTCGGCCGCCTTGGCACCACTCTGCGTGGTAAAGTAGGTGCTGTATATAATTGGGGCACCAGTAACAAAGATCGACCCGTCGGCCACCGCCGAGCTGTTCTTGATGCCAATGATCGAGGTGATGGTGCACTGGAGCTCAAAAAAGCTTTCGCGGCCGGCTAGTTTGTCAGTAAAGCCAATGAAGAAGTAGAGATTGTCGACGATGCTCGAAGATAGCTTGCGCACATCAATGTCCTCATAGGCCACGCGATGGGAGTCGTTATGCTCGTCTAGTAGGAGAACGGTGAGACGAAGCTGGAGTATCGATGCTAGGGCAGGCTTACAAGGCTGCGATGACAGTGTGAACACAATCGGCAACGGGCTGTCCTGGGGCCCATAAGTGTCGTTGAGAGGGAATACCAGGCCGAAATCGATGCTGCCGGGAGTTAAGTCGGCCGCCGCAGCAGCAGCTGCCATGTAGCAGGCTAGGATGGAGCCGAGCAAGTTGCTCAGCAGACGAGGAGCAACCATCACAGAGCTAGAAGCTGAAGAACTGGTGGCTGATGAGGAATTGATAGGAGACGATATCAGTCGGATGAGTCAACAGATGAGGGCGGCAGAGACACCAGCCGGCCTAAAATGGGACAAAGAAGAAATGGCGATGTAAACATGACATAAAGCTAGCATGACCTGGATTTGGATGACCATGATTCACAGGCGCGAAATGAACCGCGGTCTATCACAGTATTGTATTCCCCCGCCTTGGAGTTGTCACGGTTGGATCCGTTACCACTTACACATCTAGAGCTTCCACGCCGAGAGTTGTCACCTTTAGATTTGATACCATTTGAATTTACCAGATTCAGACACTTTACACTTAAAGCCGTTGCGCTTAGAGTTGCCCTATCACATCATTTTTCGTTGGTTCCTGGCTTCTATTTTCAACTGTCTTCAGGGGCGATGATTCCTTCTGAAAGACACAGGCTAGTACTGACACCCAGTGGCTCGGAAACAGGATGTTCGGAAGAGGATCGCCCCAAGGGACCAAAAGACGCTGCAGCCGGTGTATGCAATTGATCGTTGGCAAGCGGGCATCCGTAGAATCTACTGAATCAACTCCCAAGTTGTTTGAGAGTGATTGTCTCTTCATGAAGTGTTATCGTAATGACGATTGAGACACACAAGATAGTCAATAATATACACAGGGTCCTAGCGTGTAGACATTTCTGAGAGTCATCGTCATCCAACCATGTCGTGAAAACGCGCACGGCATTCTCATCAGCGGTGAGCTCAAGCTCGAGTTCACAGCCAACATATCCGAATCTCCAATTATCGGAGATAGAGCACAGAAGGACATCAGAATATAGGAGTGCCTAGATGTTCAGTATTGGCGTACTGTGGACAACTCATTTCAGACGCCCACAAATCTGTAGATAATCAAGTCTGGGCCGGGAGCCTCACGTCAGTGTGTTGACACAAAGCATTATGCAGGAGGTTCGGGAGCCCTAGCGTGACAGTAATCTGAGAAATACAGTGTCTCATCAACCACGTAGCAACCCTTTCCCGGCCTTTCCTAACCTGTCTCGATACCTCGAATTCCACCACTGGTGGCCAAGACACGCGTCTTGGGGGGTGATAAGCGCTCGTTGAGCGAAACCATGAGGTAGTAACCACCACACCGTATGGCAACCTGTCTCATACATACGTCGTCCAGAAAGCCAAGACGATGGTATTGCAAGTGAGTAATCAGCCCACATCGAGATTTCGCTCGGCCTTGTTGGCTCAAGCTTCCTCGGTACCGTGGCCCTCGCTCACTACATGGGTAGCCGCTCAGGGTTTCTCGCTGTTCGTTCCGTAGTCCAGTGCCAGTCTACACCCACCATTTCCACGCTGCATAACATCTTCCAGCTGTTTGAAGTGTGGTGCAAGCATGTTCGCGTATCTGGTTTGACTCCGAAGGACGGCTTGGCAGTGTTGTGCCATGCGGGAGCGCAGGAGAAGGACGGTCCAACCACACCCAGTACTATCCAGAGTTGCTGTCTCCAACTTCACCTCCTCCACAGGAGATCTTCAGAAACTTTGGACTCCATCGTAGAACGAAGGAAGCGCTGCAGATCCGGGCCGACAGGCTTCTCGTCGTCCATGATCATGTCCATGCCGTCCTTCTTGGCGGCTTCGCAGCAGATCTTGTTGGCTGTGGCATGCGCGTGTTCCCATTCAGCCAAGGTGAAGTCACCCTGGCTTTCCGCCAGGAGGAGCTGACCACGAGCGGTAAAGGCAAACACGTGGGCAGAGTTGGCTGTTTCCAGCTCCCGCTGAGAGGGGTCGACGACCGTCCGCGTCGCGTTCCCTTCCGAAACGATGGCGACGACTGCCGCGGCGGCAGTCGTCGCCATCGGCACACAAGCCGAGAGGAGACCTAGGACGGCCGTCTGCATCAGAGCTGGAATGATAGGCAGGTTCTATGAGAATGTGATTAGCAGATACGCATGAAGGGGTGGGCATCTGGCCGTCTTACTATGCCCGCCTGAACAAGCTTTGTGTTCACGTAGTCGTTTGCAGGCGTAGACTCGATCTGCAGGACAATCTGAATCAGACATCGTGGGAAGTCCTTGACCAGAATGATCTGTGAGAGCGACGACTCCAGCAGCGACTCTAGATGGCGCTCTCTAACACCTGTACACATGTGTACGGTTAGTATGCTGCTTAATCCTTTATCGACATACATGCTGGTCGTATAAGATTCGAAACGGCCTACCTCCACTCCCTGCTGCTGGTCGTACAATGACATCGACATGTGCGTTGTAAGGATGCTCGTCCCTTCTCGCAGCCTCGATAGGCCCATTGACGGAAGCCGTGATGGTGTAGCCGGCATACTTGAAGGTCACAGAACCGTCTGCCTTGGGGAGGACACCCAGATCTACCTCGGGCGCTACTACGGTCATCTCGACTGGTCTTTCAAGGGTTAGATGAAATAATGCTGATGAGAACTGGAAGGAAGTGAGGCTCAAAATAAGCTCCAGAAAATGGGAAAGTTCCAAAAGTTTTCCCCCACCTGGCAGTCAGTGCAACCCGACGCTAATGGCTCCATCAGGTTAGCGTCCCGCACTTTACTAGAGTCGAAACTGTTCTAGTGCATCTTTTGGCGCAGATCCACTACGAGCTCCCAGGGTGGTGGCAACCCATTGGCAGGGACATCTCATGATTTCTAAACTCATCCATACACAGTAAGACGACAGCTCTCATTGAATTCACCTAATCAAGTACATCAACTCTGATACATCAAACGAACCACAGAACCATAGCAATATCGAAACCATCAGACGGTACCACAGAAGAAAAGAGAAAGAGAGAGAAACAAAATGAGTTCAACAGCCCACCCAGGCTCTCCGGCCCCAGCTCCTCAAGCAGGGAGCATACCGAACCTGAAGGACCGCCTCCCAAAGCTGGAACCCCGGCGAAGGCGACCCCAGCAATCAACCACTCTCCCAACCCCCGAGAATCCAGGCCTCCCGGACCCCCCGGACCTCTCAAAGATAACCTTCAAGATCCCGTCCCGCAGGATCCTCTCCCCACAGGACCACGACCTCTTCCTCGCCTCGCCGACCTACAAACTCATCGTCGCCTGGATCTTCACCCTCTCTGACTCCGTGGCGGACACACCCATCTCGTCCGTCAAGGAGTCCGACCTCAGCCCGGCCGTGCGGACCATCCTTTCCGTCCTCGACGAGGCCGAGACCCTCTGCAAAGAGTCCCCGCCCGACGACCAGGGCGGCTCGCGCTTCGGCAACAAGACCTTCCGCCTCTTCCTCGACAAGGTCAAGCAGCGCTGCCCGCAGTGGCACGCGCGGCTCGGCGTCGCCGACCCGGCCGCCGCGGCCGAGGCGGCCACCTACCTCGCCCAGTCCTTCGGCAACCGGAGCCGCATCGACTACGGCTCCGGCCACGAGCTCAACTTCATGATCTGGCTGCTGTGCCTGTACCAGCTGCGGATTGTCGGGCGGCAGGACTTCGCCGCCCTAGTCCTACGCGTCTTCGCCCGCTACCTCGAGGTGATGCGCATGGTGCAGCTGAGCTACTACCTCGAGCCGGCCGGGTCCCACGGCGTCTGGGGCCTGGACGACTACCAGTTCCTGCCGTTCCTGTTCGGCGCCAGCCAGCTGCTGCATCACAAGTTCATCACGCCGCTGGCCATCCACCAGCAGCTCACGCTGGAGGAGTTCGGTAAGGACTACCTGTACCTCGGGCAGGTCAACTTCGTCAACGAGACCAAGACGGTTCGCGGGCTGCGGTGGCACAGCCCGATGCTGGACGACATCAGCAGCGCCAAGAGCTGGGAGAAGATCGAGGGCGGCATGCGGAGGATGTTTGTGGCCGAGGTGCTGCGGAAGCTCCCCGTCGCGCAGCACTTCCTGTTCGGGTCGCTGGTACCCGCCGCGGAGGGCATGAGCGAGGTGGACGAGCTCGAGGGCCACGGCGAGGAGGACGACGAGGAGGGCGGCGAGCTCGCGGTGTTCGACGACGAGGGCGGCGTGAGACACGTGCACCAGCAGGGCGTCGGGTGGGGGGACTGCTGCGGGATCAAGGTCCCGAGCAGCCTCGCTGCCGCGCAGGAGGCGAGGAAGCAGGGCGGGCAGTTGAGGAGGATCCCGTTCGACTGAGGTTTTCCCGACGTTCAGCGGCATTTGTTGCAAAATGGGGGTTTATTTGGGCTGCGAAGAGTTAACTGGAGAGGTATGGAATTGTATTTTATGTCCCGACTCTTAACAAAAAAAGAAACTATAGTGTCGCAGCCGTAGCTGACTGATTATTACAATGATTAGAACTCCCAAATCCAAAAAGAAAGCAGACCATGTATCCTTTATGCCCGCGACTATTCCGTCGGTTTGCCGTCTCCTATATCCATCATATTAGATTGCCGGCCGGGTGTCGTCTCGAGCTTCCAGCTCGGGAGGACTCTTAAATTTTTGGTTGTCACCATTTATGTCCTGACATTTCTCGAATATACCAACGCAGCCGTATTCCTCACGCCCTCCGGCTGCCGCCACGGATCGACCGCTTCTGCGGTTGCGAGTGCGTCCACTTGGGGTCGGTAGGGTTGCCGCACTCGAGATCGAACCACAGGTTCGGCTCGTTATGATCGACCCTGTCGAGCGCGAAGGCGACGCGCAAGCTGTAGAGGTCGCAGCGGGGGGCGCCTAGCTCGTTGATGTAGTAGTCGTACGACGAGCAGCCGTTTGTTGCGCCCCAGGCGGTCTTTTCGGTGGGAAAAGAGGTCAGCATTTGAGGAAAGGGGAAAGAGGGGAAGAGGAGGGAGGGGGGACTCACCTTGCAGAATGTCCAGCATGCTTCCAAGCTCACGGCGACGCCGGCGCGCTCTTCGACGTAGCGGCCCAGGAAGAAGTCACCGACTGCCAGGCCGCGGACGCCGCAGTGCACTGCCCGCGGAGCCGGGGTGCCGGTTGGGGCCGATGTCGCGCAGACGGTTGTTGTTGGCGGGAGGGTGTTGGTGACGATCTCGGTCACGGTGTTGGCGACGGCCGTTGTGATGGGTGTCATTGATGTGTCGACCGAGTAGACGGTTGTCTGGGAGGAGGTTGCGGTCGAGGTCACCGTGCTGAAGGGGGTCACGGTTATGCTGCTGGAGGACTCGGTCAGGGTCGCCTCGACGCTGGAGCTACTCGTGCTGCTCTCGTCGTCGTCGCAAGGCTCGGTAGTTGTCATCGATGTCACCGATGTCATTGTCGCATCAGCAGTGGTGCTGGTGGTGCTGCTCACATCGTCGTCGTCACAAGGCTCGGTCATGGTCGACGATGTCACAGACGTCATCGTTGGATCGACAGTGCTGCTGCTACCTGTAGTGGTGGACTCATCGTCGGTGCATGGTTCCTTGGTGTGAGAGGACATCGACAAAGTCACTGTCGGAGCCACGGTACTGGAAACATCGTCTGTGCATGGTTCATCGGTTGTCTGAGACGTGGTCGACGTGATTGTCGAGTTCAGGCCCCATGTTGGGTCTGGCATATCTGTGCAGGGTTCTGAACTCGACGACGACACCACTCCGGTACTTAGGAAGGTCGGAAGTACTGTGGAGGTGATGGAGGTGTTCCAGCCTTGGTGTTCGTCAGAGCACGTGGTGTTTACGACTTCAGGCATGTTTGTCGATGACGGCACATTTGAAGGTGCTGCTGTAATGGTGGTGGTGATATCCAAGGTTGTCGTGATGGTTATGACTTCGAGGGAGCACTCCGCTGCGTGATGATGGCCACGAGGATCGTGTTGATGTGTGCTCCGTCCGAACCGCTTCTAGCAAATGGTGAGTCTCTGGTAGTTACTGAATCACACAATCTGTCGAGTCAGCCGAACTTACAAGTCCGGCGGCATTTGCCCCTGGCACGGTTCCTGCAACCGCGAACAGCACTCCGACTGCAGTGTTCAAAGATGAGGGCTTCATGATTGCTGCTCTGGATATAAGATAAGAACTCAAATGTACACTTGAGTTCAAGAAGAGAATGACTGGAGAAGCTGGTGATGGCTGGATGCTGATGAGGAACAAGTCCTTGATGGCGACACATGTCGGCGGTATATATACATGCTCGCCTTGGTTACGCCCTCGCGGCCTTTGGACTTCGACATCGTCAAAAGTCCTGCGGGTACTCAAATCTCTTCACGGATGCCCTTGCAGTATCTCTTCAATATTCCGCAGTTTTGACAATAGCATTGAAACCGGGTGCCCTGGGAGGGGGGATGGGGGAGGCACTAAGACGGGCAGAGGGAGGGACCAAGGGAGGCCTGATCAAACCCTCGATTCAAGGGAACCTTTTTCCCAAAATGTGGAACAATGACAAACACTCCTGCAGACTTTGAAAGGGCGATACATTGTGCTAGTGTTATAGCAAAGAGACAATATGGATACTAAAAGCGCAAGTACCCCGAGTAGGTATTGCGGAAGCCGATCACTGCCGTATCAAATATGCCCCTATGCTCGAGTACCGGATGCAAATGGGGTATCAGAACGTGCTGCACTCCCTGAACGCCGTAAAATGGTCCCTTGCGAGATCCAGATGCAAGTGCCTATGTACAATTAAAGCAGGATTTGGAAACCCATGCCCGAGTGGCGGCCCAATTTTTTGTTTTAATTCAATATCACTCAGACTGCGAGGAAGAGGAAAGAAAGGGCGAGGAAGCGTAATCACTTGGCTCCGTTCCAAGTACCGCTCGTGGCAGCGACCTTTATTGTCAGCTCTCCGATGAGAGAGAGCAATCGCGTGACCCCCCTCGATGTGTTCAGCGGTTGGTTGTGTCGATCCATTACGCTCTCAATCAGTCCTCCCAGATGGTTTCCAGATCCAGATCCCCCCTTCTCTCGGCTCCGCACACGCTCCAACGCTTACGCTTGTCTCTTGAACCAAAGCCGAGGGTCCTACCGCGTACGGGCACGTCCAGACTGCTTCTTCCTTTTGATTCTCCGCCCTCTGCAGCATCAGCCGCAGCCTTGAGCTGCGCTATTCTCTCCGCTTCCAGAGCCGCTTCCTCGGCATCAGGTGAATCCGGTATTGTCTCGAGACTGGAGATACTTGGACTCCTGGATCTTGCTGATGTCGGTGTAGACGGGACCGATGACGACAGATAGGATGCACCATAGCTGTAACTGCTGGAGAGCGGGTCGTAAGGTCTGTAGGATGGAGAGGACGCTACTGAAGACGGGACCTCGTAGGCAGCTTCTCTCGAGTCTTCCGGTATAGTCTCGGAAACGCTCTCAGGGACCGTCTCTGGAACGTCGGGAAGGGGCGCCGTGCCCAACTGTGCCAGCGTGCGCAACGGCGACGCAGGCCGGCGAAGTCGTGAGCCCTGGATGCCGGAGCTCGGTCCCAGGCCTAGATTCGGGGCACTGCTCCTTTCTGATAGCCGCCTCTCGGGGAGGTTGTGGATCGACATGCGTGTTGGCGAGGTTGGGAAGGACTCATCCGCTGACTTTCTCGGCGCACGAGCTCGGTTAGGTGAGACAGACGGACTAGAAGAGCGCAGCTGAGGCGAGTACAAGATATGTCCTGCACCGTTGACACCGGGGAGGGACTGTGTTCGGGCCATAGGCGGGGCCAAGCTGGCCGCTGACCTCGATCGCATGTGTGTGCTGGAAAGAGGAGACGCGTTTCGGGCTCGAAATGGCAGCTGGGACGGTGTCCAAGAAGGAGAGCTGGGGGAAGAGGGCGAGGGGTCGGTGGCTCGACGCAGGGTTGGTGGTTTTGTGCCGAAGTCAGAATCCGGAACGGCGAGCGTGGAAGCGCTCTGGAGTCGAAGGCTCGGTAGAGGTGAAGAGCGAAACTCTTCCATCCTCTTCGTTTCGGGAACAGGCTCCATTGTTGTCGATTTTATCGTATTGTTCTCGGTCTGGTCCTCTGGGTAATCCGTGGGTTGAGAGCCCGTTCGATCACCGAGCTGAAGTAGGCATGTGGAGGAGAGAGAACAAGACGACTCGCTCTGACAAGGTTTAATAGCACAGATGGTTGGGTTTTTGCTCCGTGCTGCAAGAGTAGCGATCACGGTGACTTCGAGTCGAACTCGCCAACTTTGTCTCGAACCTAACCGGGATCCTTCACCCCGCAGAAGACAACACCGTCGATGTTGAGCACTTGACCGACGCTGGCGATGACGGCAAGCGGTGCTTCTGTCAACAGGGTGGAGAGACTCGGAGGTAGATTAAGTCCTGTCATGTAGGGAAGGAGCCGAAAGGGTTGTTTGGGAAAGTAGAAGGTGCACCGCACGAGTTAAAAGAGACGGTACAGTACTGGCATGTATGCTGGAAGGTACGCATGGAGGCGAAAGTGCATGGGCTGCTGGTTTAGGGAAGCTGCGACGACGGCAGCTGGACGGAAAGGTGAGTTACGGGAGGCCAGGGCCGGCAAGAGCGTTTAACCGGGGCCCAGAGGCCGATCCCTGACCAATCAGCACAGAACTTGGTGGGAGTGCAGGATCGCCCAACTCGTGAGCTTCTAGCACTGGAACTAGCCTAAACCAGGAACGGCAATGACAGGTTGAGAGGTCGCTTCACATGTGGACCAATTGACTCGCTCAACACGACTCATCACCTCTCTACCTGGAGCAATAGTCATATCTGAAGATGCGAAATCCCTCAAAGCTCTGCTGCTGTTGAGTACTGTATCATATGTGAATTCACTTCCATATGTAGTTTCACACAATCAAACACGTCTAGCCAGCGGCGCACCGCCCAGCCAAGCTGTGCCATCTGTCTTGAATGGCACGCGGTTTGTCTTGCCAGCCTCTCTTGAACCGTGTTTTAATCAATATAATGGAAGGTATTCAATACCACCCCCCTTTATAAGCGCTGCAATCCTTATTATTTCAGGCCTGGACTTCGCCGGTGGAACTGATTCATGCAAAGATGTTTGCATCATCAATGCTTCATGACTCCAACCGTTCCATCGGACAACTTGTGGATCTGTGGCGTTAAATCGCACCCCAAGAATCGCGTTCCATGTCTCGAAGCATTATCTGGAACTATATACAAACAGCTGTACTCCGCCGTCATTAATGGCATTCGTCGTTAATGGCATATACCTGGCCGGAGATTTCCCTGGGGAAGAGCTGCCGTCCTTTTCTTGTAAACCAAGCGAGATCGAGCTAGAAGGACCTAGACCACGGACAAAACGAAGTCGCTACAGTCACCAGCTACGAAGGTCACAGATGCGGACCGTCATTCATCAGCGATTAGCTGTGCCCAGTAATCGTTCCTATTTGACAAAGCATGGCAAGTCATACGATGCAGTAACGGCTTTCAGGAGACGACGTCTCGGAAGACGACGATATATACGTCCAGCTGGTGCTCTCACGGAGCATGGAACTAACACCCATCGTACATGTGCTCCAGCACCGGTGTTGTGGCCTCGCCGGTTCACTCATACAAACAATCTCTGAGTCGTGACTGGAACGCCCAAAACATCTCCATTCTCGACAGATGGGGAATATAGCTGGCAGTATGGTCCGGTCTACCACGATGGATAGGGTTCGCGTGGTATAGTCAGTCTCATGCTTCGCTTAATCCTCCGTATCATCAGCATGTCTCTTCCAAATCCTCCTTGACAGATGCCATGTCGTGAGACGGTGGTCTCGGAGACCTGGATAAGCCAAGCACGACGTATACTTCTAAGTCTAGACAGACACCCATATGCCAAGTAGGGTTGAGAGAGCAACTACTCAGTAAAAGTAGTGCAAGGGCTGAAGGAGGAATTGTGTCCAATCACTGGTCCGTAGCCTTTGTCCCCCCTTCCGAGTTCCGTATGTTGAAACCCGAGTAATCAAGAGTGATCCAGTCCTCTTGTTCCGTGAGCAGTCCCTCGTTCAGCAGTGGTAAAGGGTTCCGGTGTAGTCGATGTGACTGGCTCATCAGGGGTCAGCGGTACCAAAGTCTGATTCGAGACGGACAGCGAGCCAGTGGCGATATCAAGACCAGATATCGACCGCCGAAAGATCTCGAGGGCGACATCAGGCTTATCTGTCGGGACCATATGGCCTGCGTCATATATGACAGCAAAGCTGAAATTTCCGTATTCCCGTACGATGCCATAGTCAACGCTGTCAACTGTCACGCGCACATACGACGACGAGTGAAAGAAAAACGCCTGGGAGTAGTTAACAGCGAGTGACACTGCTTCACCTCCAAGCCAGTTGCCGATGTAGTCGGCGTCGCCGTAGGAAAGTCTGGCGTGCGATGTCAGCCGCGCTGGGTCAGCGTAAGAGGGATCCGGAGGACTGGCATACACAACTCTCACCCCTTTGTCTAGTAAATAGCCCAGGTCCTCGATGTATCCTGGATAGACGTAATCTCCACTGAGCTGGAAAGCAGAATATACCTCATTACCAGAGGGCTCATATCGGAACAGCGGATTGATCCCGAGAGCTTCTTGTGTTGACTCGAGGTTCAGATACTTGATGAAGAAGTCGGTATAAGCTGGGTCCTGTGAGGACTTCCTGATGTCGTACATGCTACGGCCGCTGTACTCGTAATATGGTCCTTCGACATTGTCTCGGCCTTGTTCGCGAGTCAACACCAGCATGGTCACATAAGGGGCGTATCATTATACCGACACATGTTTCCTGCTCTACTGCATAGCGCTCGAGTTTCGATGCTGCGTTGTTCCATGCTAAGTAAATGTGCGCGGCAGTATCGTGCGGAAGTGTTGCGCGGTACATACCTGGCTCCGTTGCTGATATATGATTGCCGGCAGCGATAAATCTGGTCGCGACATCCGTTGTACATCGAGGAGGCAAACTCCATGTAGGTGACAACTGGGTGATTCATTAGTTGCACGGTGGTGACGCCAGGCAGTATCTCTCCTGTCTCGTACCCTGATAGTCCAGTGGCTGTATGCCATACGTGTTGTTGACGGCGAAGTTGGGATACTGACAACGTGTCAGTATCAGATGTCTTTTGGGCAAAATCCGGCATACTTACCATGGGAAACTGGACTGCGGCATCAATGATACCATTGCCAATCCCCAGTGTCTTGAGATTCAAGGGGACGCCTTTCTTCTTCCCCGTCTTTATCAGCTCGTTCTCTGTATAGAAGTGTTTGAAGAACACTGCGTCTTTGTCAGTATGCCTATTCATGTACAATCACTGCGAATTCTACCTGGGCCATAATGTCCCCCGTAGCTACATCGCGTTAGCTTCGAACTCGGTAGCTCTTGGGTTGGATAGAGAGACCTTTCTGTCCAGAGAGCGAAGTCCCTCGCACCTATCTTGGCGTCCATCCGAGGTAACTCGGCCATGAAGGCTTGCACAGCTTGCCACGCAACTATTGCGGCGAGATTTGACGTGTCGGTTGCTGTGGCATTGACCAAGGGATACTTGAACGGTCCATCTTAGGGACTTGGTCAGAGTTAAGTACAGGTATCAAGGGTTGACGGTTAAGAGTCGAGTCTGGAGTCAGTCAGACCTGAAAACACAAAAACACCATGTATTGGCATGAGAAATCAAGGACTAGCAGACCTTACTTCCATCAAACGTTCCTTCACCTTGGGTGCCATAAGAGAACCCGACCCCAAGTGGTTGTGACAGGAACAAGAGGTTAGACGCCTCGGACCAGGAAAAGGGGTTGACAGAAGTTGTCAAATCAGGGTTAACAGTACATGGTCCGACCTCTGGTCACAGTCAGGTCCACGTATAGCAGAGCTCAACTTTATGACAGATGTTACCTGTGAACAGTCCGAGTAGAGAGTCAGTCCCTGGTCCCCCGTTCAGCCACAGCGTAATGGGCGCGGACTCGGGGCTCCGTCGTGCCTCGAAGAACCAGAAGAACAAGTGCGATTGCTCGTCTACGTCGATATATCCCGAGTAAGAATTAACGCCTTCCGTAGTCTCGCAAATATCGACCTTTTTGTATCTAACGGTACGATCTTTTGGCGCTGTCAACTGTCGGGCGACCTGTTCAGACTGGGCGCGTGCCGGTGATGTGGGAATGCTACGATCGTGAGGTCTAGGGAGCGCGTTCTCGACATTTGACAGAGCTCCTATGATAGAGGCATGGACCCAGAGAGAGGCGATACGTTGTATTATCATTGCAATGTGGCCTTCCGGATGCAAACATTGAGATCGTCGACCGTTAGGCAGTGTTAAGATTCTGTATTGGAGCCAACACGAACACGAGACAACATGACAAGAATGCGCCCGGGACTTCTTACGCTGACCCGAAGTTGAGTAGAGAGATCTGGAACCATTACCGATTAGATTGCAAAGAGACTCATACCGGCTAAAGGTGATCAGTCGGATTGAAAGCTCGGGATCGACACATAAGCTAGACTGCTCTTCCAAAGTCTGATAGGACATACACACACAATCATTGTAGCACCAAGTATTGCACATCTCAAATATGTCCCACAAGCTCGATATTCCGTGAGCAATGCTGAAGAGACGGTATAGTTGACAAACTTTTTAGCTCCTGCGCCTACTTAAACAATATTAGCTTATCTGATCACAGAAGGAGATGCAGATATCCAAAGTCTATATAGATGCCTCCGATGGTAGAAACCCAGAAAACATTGCATGCAGACACTTCAACGCCGTCACCATGCCAGTAATGCCGCTAACGTGGACATATAGCGGACAAATCACTGCCAACTCCTCCCAAGCAAACTCCTCTCCCCAGTCACCCCCCGATCCTTCTCCTCCCTTTCGATCCGCAATATCAGCTCCCCAAACAAGCCATTAGCCCAGCCAAACCACGGCCTCGTCCACACGTGGTCGTCCCAGCTACTGACCGTCTCGTGCACGACGCCCGTGCCGGTCGTCGAGTCCAACACCATGCGCAGCTGATTTTCCACCTCGGCAGTCGGATCCTCCAGCCCCGAGGCCGGCTCATACGCCGTCAGCGCTGCCACAATAGCCGCCATCGGCCACGCTTTACCGGGTCCCAGATGCGGGCCGCCGACCGCGGAGATGACGGGCCCCTTGGCGAAGTACGGGTTCGCGTCGCTCAGTACGAAGGACCGGGTGTTGCGGTACACCACGTCGTAGTCGTGTTCGTGGACCGCACCTTTTGTTTCCCGACTCCCGGCGTCGTAGTCGGGCTCGGCCGCGGGAAACGCCGAAACGGAGTAGTTCCACAGCGGCATGGCAAGCAGCGACGGCACGTTCGCATCGTCCATCAGATTCGCGCCCCCGAACCCGTCGACCTCATACGCGAAGATGTCCCCAAAGTCGCGGTGCGGCACGATCGCGTCGCGCTCGATGCCCGCGCGTATACCCGCCGCCTGGCGGCGCATCTGCGCCGTCAGGCTCGGCGCGTCCCCGTGGTGGTCCTCCAGGCGCTCCATGATGGCGGACGCATCCTCCAGGTACTTGGCCCACATCATGTTGGCGGGCACGAGCAGCTGGAAGATGGTGGCGTCGTCCGACGGCCGGAACGCCGTGCGCACCATGCCGTTCCCGCGCACCGGGTTGCCCAGCCCGTCGTTGGTCAGCGTCTCGCTGCCGCGGTTGGTCCAGCCCGTGAAGGTCCACGCCGACGGCAGCACCTTGCCGTCCTCGTCGTAGGTGCCGACGCGCATCGCGCCGGCGGCGCTCACGGCTGCCTTGACGGCCGCGACCCACTTGTACCTGCCGAAGAACTCGATGTCCCCCGTGGCTTTGTAGTAGGCCGATGATATCTGCAGGAAGGAGGCGAGACTGTCTAGCTCCCACTTGCAGTCGAAGACCTGCACCGGGTCGTAGGCCGGATATGGGTTGTTTTGGGCGTATGCTGCGTTGTGCGTTGGCGGGATGCCGGACTCGGGCGGTGGCTGGAAGCTATGGCAGTAGGGGGATATGTTGATATATCGTGCGTGGGAGTTTATCAGTCCTCGCCAGAGGCTTGCGATTGAGTCTGGGGCGCTGGAAGGCTCCAGCAGAGGCAGATAGGAGTAGATCTGTGAGGCCGAGTCTCGGAGCCACATAGCGTCAATATCCCCTGTTATGACATACGTCAACTCCTCGTCGGTCTGATACGTCTCGTTCGTGTCCTCGTCCGTCCTGTTCGCGTAGCCCCGCCATTTCACCATTGTATCCAGCGTTATTGGGTAGCTGTTCTCGAACATGCGGAACAGGTCTGGGTCGTTGATAACCCCCCTCATCCTCTCAATAAGGGCCTCGAGCGGGAGTGACTTGAAGGTTCGACATTCGGGTGGCGGTCGGACAAAGGGGAACTGGCGCTTGCCAGTGGACTCAGGTCCCGGCTTGGAAGCCATCCACGACTCGAAACCGGCGCAGGCGGGAGATGGAGTCGCGCTCTCTGAGGGAGTCTCGGTTGTTTGCTCCGTCCCGTCAGCCCCTGACGCGGTTGTTGCCGTCCACGTCTGGTCTTCCTCGGCATCTTGGACAGCCGCAGAGGGCGAGGGTGAGGAGGGGACCGGTTCGGTATCGCCGTCGTGCGGTGCAGGTATGGTAGTTCCAGGCTCGGAAGTGCCAACCCTTATTTCGGTTTCATCGTCTTCGTATCCAAAGCTGTGGAAGGGATCGCCAGTATTCGCACTATCGGGCGACAGCAACAGTCTTTGATCGTTTGAGTAGGAAAGTGGTGTCTGATAGGACAGATAGACCATAAAGAGAGTTGTGCATATTGCTAGAATCACGAATCTAGCGCGTCGCTGGCTGCTTAGCAGTGGGAGACCCATGGCTGCAGAGAGCACTTGCTGGCCTCTCACGTAGTACGCCAGTTCTGAGCGTACTGACCATGGGGTCGCAAACGAGAGCAGCAGAGCTCAGCATACCGATGGTACGCCGATCAACCACATCTGACCTCAACTCTGAACATCGAAAGGATCGCGGCCAGAAGTGTGCAAGATTGCGATGGAAGGAATGTTAAACGTGAAGCGGGAACGGGAGCATGCCACTTGGCATCGTACCCACGATACGAGCGAGGTATGCGCTACCTAGCACGGTGGCTACAAGCCGTCCTTCCTCATACGACAACGCGATACTCGCATCTGGGGCGTTTTCTTGGCAGCATCCGCCAAGGACAAGCCCCGATACACACCACCTCTTCAAGAGTAGCCTACCACGGTATGCGTTGAGACGATGGGACATCTTCAACCGTGCTGCCAAGCCCGTCTATATTGGTGTTTGATGGGTTGACTCGAAGGGACAAGATCATGCGCCTGCGTCTTATTGAGCGGCAGTTGTTGCCCATCGGAGTTGTGAGATGTGAAGAAATCAACGGCGGCACGTCGGCAGGATATTTAGGTGCCTCTACCCCACAAAACCAATACCGGTAAACTGCCATTGACTTGCACCTGTAGATTGAAAATGTCTGTCAGCATGACCGCTGTGGAAGATTTGGGGTTTGTCAAACCTGGTAACTGCGTATCTCCATTCCGGGACAGCCGAATCCTTCTTTTTCCTGGTGAGCAACATCACCATAAGGTATTCTTTCGCACACTTGTTTGAGGCCCAGCTGGGCAGTCGATGCGAAGGCGTTGATTTTCGAAAACCGCTAGATTTAGATCTAAGCTGTAAAAGGCAAACTGCGGCAAGACGCGCTCCGTGCCGGCAGGGGTCACTTTCGTACCCCGACTTGCAAGGCAGAACAAAGGAATTAGACGAATGAGAGACATCCGGTACGACGGTGACCTCTTAGTGCTCCTTGTCCAGACCGTTCAATGTATTACAAATCTCGATAGTCTTGGTGACCGGCGTCATGTACGGGCGCTCGACTGTAGTCATGACCCAACATTCCCTGTGTATAAAGGGTTCCAGACACCAGTTCTCCTCCAGAGTGGAGAATATACCCCCGTCTCACCACGGCGCGTCAGACCAGCCGGCGCCGCGAAGGTTGGTGTGTTGTACAAATTCATAGTCGTATGTGTCGCACACTGTCGCAGTATTCCTCTATCTTCTCCCCCCTCCCTCAACTCTCCTTAGCGCCTTGACCACTACCTGCCTCGAGTGCACATTGACATCGCTCAACTCTACCTCGTAGACATCGCCGACCTTGATATCAGCCAGGGCTATGTGCTTGCCATCCTCTTCCACGCCCGACATCCCGCTCGGCTCCAGACGGGCGTCCATGTTGAACCAGTCTATCGTGCCCTTGGCGAGCCTCTTGGAAACGACCATGCTGACGGTAAAGCTGAATGTCTTGGGCAGGTCCGGGTTCTCGCCGAACTTCCAGGCACGCAGAAGCGCTTGGAGCATCCACTCCCGGTTGCCCTGGGTCTGATCCAGCAGCTTCGCGTGCCGCTCCCTGACCCGGAGCAGCGGGAAGATCTCTCCCTCCAGTGCTGCGCGAGGGAACGGGAGGAAACTGTCGTCTTTACTGCCCTCCAGCCGCTGGCCGGCCCGTTCCTCCTCGAGCAGCGCGGCCTCAATCTGCCAATGGACCAACAAGTCGGAGTACCGCCGCAACGGCGATGTTGCTTTGGTATAGAAGTCGATTCCCATGGCAAAGTTTGGCGCCGGTTGGCAGGATATGTCCGTCCCGCCGCTCAAAAACATGAACGCGCGCCATTCGTCGCTCGTCAACGGCTCTCCGTTCCGCAGCTTGGGAAAGCACCTGTCGGCAAATTCCCGTAGAGCCTTCTCGTTCTCGGCAGCACGCGGCTGGACCCTGAAGGGGATCGGTATACCCCTGGCTATGCACCATCGCGCAGCTACCTCGCCGGCCAGCTGCATGATACTGGAAACGAGCACAGAGCCAGTGTTTCTGCCGTAAATGACACGGATGGAGGGGTCGCCGTTGCAGCGCATGAAGCCGTCGGGCGTTTTGATCACCTCGACGCCGTCGAAGGACACCTCGGCTTCTGGGCGGGAGAAATAATATGGCACCGCCCCCTTCTCCAGTCGTTTGGCATGGAACCTGGAAGCAAGGCGGGAGAGGGTGCTGAGGTCACTCACGTCACTGGCGGAGAGGTCCTCAGCTCTGGCCATTTTTCTGCTGGGAATGGGAGTGGTCTGAATTAGTTCGCCAACGGAGAATGACTCCGCTGGCGGCGGAGGTGACCATGGCTCGTCGCCACACGTTTCGACCACGACGGCCGGTGAGATGTAGGTGACGTTTCGTAGCATCGCTGGGGTAATCTCATAATCGAGGAGTTCGCCATCCTCGTTGACCTTGGCACTAAAAGTCAAGGAGGGCTTATCGTTTGCAAGGGAGAAATTCTCCTTGATAACGTCATCGCCAAACATCCTGGAGAAGTGTCCCCATAGGTATGTCGTTTGGGTTTGCGCAGCGGCTTGTTGTGCCCAAGTGCTGTCCGGGCGAACCCGGGATGCAGGATCAGCAACATGAACATGAATCCAATATTCCCCAGGTCTTTCGGCGGGCTCAATGGAGATACCGTCGTCGATGTCGGTCGCACTCTCGGCGTCGATACAGTAACACTTCAGACTGAACTCCTTTCGACGACCGGCGAACAGGTCTGGCTTCAACTCTCCGTGCTGACTTTTAGCTGGCAATACCCCGCCTCCCCTTTCAAGCTCCAATCCTGGGAGACGAAGGCGATACCGAGACTGGATCTCCCAGGGCTTGATCCAGCCGATCTCCTGCAGAAATGTCCAGCCGACAGGCTCACTGAGATATTCAACATCCTGATACCTCTCCAAAGCCCGTAATATAGTCGCTGCGACCGAGTGATACCGGGATACGGCACTGAACTTTTGCGTGGCCGCCCACATATGCAAGAACTCGATTATCTCAAGATCATCGGATGTCCAGCCTGGAAGAATGGGAGAGGCCGGGGAGCGAGAGGGCTTGAGCATGCCATAGGGTGACCACTCGCGGCTCTCGCGGCTGTCATCGATAGCTTTCCGGGCCTTGAGAATGAAATGCCCAAAAGCGGACTTTTCAAGATCTTCGTCCGTGCGGTCTCTTCCTAGAGCGGTGTTCCAGCGAAGGAACGAGCGCACCTGGTACTCTACTTTCTGTATGAGAGCCATGTCCGAGTCAGAGCTGACCGTGAAAAGGTAGCTTTTGGTGTGGCTGACCCGACTGGCGGGCCGAAAGCCAGCACCGTTTTGCATGAGAGCCAGGTGAACTGCGTACAAAGCAGCCGAAGAGAACTTCCCCTTGACCTTTAGACCACGGTGGAGTAAAGCCTCGGCAATCTCATTCAGACTCAAGAGCCTCTCACTGCCGGACAAGGCCTGGTGAGCATTATCCAGCTTGGCAGCGCTGGACTGGTAGACCAGTCGAGCTTCCGTCTGAAAAGCATCCATTCGACGAAGCAAAGTAGCGCCAATCTCTCGAGACGGTCCGGCCTTGAGATCCTGCAGAACATTAAGTAGTTCCGGGTTGCCGGACGTGGAAGGTAACCACTGGACAACCTGATCGACCGTCTTCTTGTCGACAAAATGCTTGACGACGAAGAGCGTGCTGAGACCCAAGCTTGTGAACCATTTACCAGTGTTTGTGTAAAAATGCTGATAGCCGTTAAACGTCCCAAGACAAATAGCCAAGAGTTGAACCCGGAAGGTATCGGCCGTAAGTTCTACCATGTCGCCAGGCTGGATATCCGAGGCGCTCGACCGAAGATCGACCAGGTCGTCTCCCTCGAAAAGAGGTTGGTAGCTGTCAGCCTCGTCCATATCAAACCCGATGTCCAGCAATTCAAGGCTTTGAGCTCGAGTCAAGCTATTCTGTTTACTGCCGATAGCTCCTTGATCCCCCATTAACGACTGCGCCGGCAATGGATTCTCGGCCTCCCATTGTCGCAATCGTTGCCGGATTGGGATGCCTGGTCCCGGGTTTTCAGTTCCAGGAGCCAGGCTAGTTGAGTCCTGCTTCCGTCCAGCAGCATGCTCACCGAGCTGATGAACAGTGGCGAAGTCCTACTGCATGTTAGATCTTCTGTCTCATTTCGATGACCGTCCAGCCAAGTCTGTCCACCATACCTTGCGTAAGCCACGTGACCGCGAAATCCGCGGCACCTTGAGGGAATGGCCAGAGAGTTCGGCCCTGGCAAGACATCTCCAGCATTTATAAGCCGGACTGGTTGCCGGTAACATTGTGCGGTTAGTATCGAGTCTTTGGGACAAATATTGAAGTCGAGGCTGAACTGATTCGAAAACTTAGGTAGTTCAGCCTCGCGACTTGTGGCGCGCTGTTCTGGCGACATCCAATAGAATGAAAAAGCTCTAGCTCTCCACGCAATGTCATTACTGTAGTGACTAAGCACGCTAACAAATAACATCCACTACGTTACCTATCTTAATGATCCAAGGATAGATTGAGCCATTATCTGAGGTAGGCATCACGAAACTAAATATTGCTACATTCGGCGCTAGAATTCCACAAAGCCGAGAGACGATGAGCCACTTGACATACTCAACCAACTGATTCTGAAAATAAAGCTGCGAGGCCATGATGACGACCGCAGATGTCGCACATGAAAAAGTGGCTGAATAAGGCGTTAAACAGGTACGTACCTGACCTGAGATAGGGGTCCAGGGTCCTAAAACGGCAGGACCGGGGATTTTCAGGCTAGCGGGGTCAATCTTAGGCTGGCGCAGAGTTACACTGGTTCCTAGATTCGGCCCATTGGTGCCAATGCAGGTACCAAAGCACTAAGGTCGCCGAGCGAGCCATTTCGATATGAGCACGGGCTGGCCAAACTGCTCACCTCGCACCAAAAGAACCCGGAAACAGATGTTTTGATTGCGAGAGCTGTAGAATTCGCGTGTTTGACGTTTTTGTCCAAGAACGAACACGTTACACAAGAAATTTAATGATCACTTGCAAAAGCAATGGAAACAGCGAATGCAAGGGATTCGGCCCCCCGGCAGAAAGATGAGATCTGTCTTGGCAGGCTTAGACCCGGCCAGGGCAGCGGTTGCCGAATCTCTCTGGCGTATGAAACAAAATGAATGAACAGGTGAGCATCAAATCAGAAGCTTTCTATCGAATCTCTTAGGAGGTCAGATGCTAAAATCTAAAGCCCATGCTGATGTGATGTCTGGCCTGCCGCTCTGCAGCTCCATCTTTGGAAGCACGATGACGGATGACGGGTGACGGGTGTGGTCGGTGGATCTGGGGTTCGACCCAACTCTCAGGCTTCAGCACTAAACCCACATAGCTAATATCGCTTAACTCATTTCCCTCCCCAGGGGCGCCAAGCGGACAAGAGGCGTTTGGATGAAGGCCGAGCTGTGAGTGGCCGGCAACCCTGTCCGTGCAATTCTGCCAGCCTTGACCACAGAGCGCGATTGGTCTTGATGGAGTTGAGATCCGCGAAGGGATCCGCTAAGCCAGTCCGCAGTGGTGAAAACGACATTCCAATTACGTCGCGAGTTTGTCGGTGCTTAACTTGGACCTCACCATTCTGTGCTCCTCCCTTTTCTTACCGTTACCCTTTATCTCGTGCTAATTTGCCTGCGGCGAAGGTCAATTACCGCCCAGTCTCGTGGACAAATTTCCCCTTCCTATTATGGACAGGCGCTGTGAAAGCTCATAGCCAGCCCTGATGCGAGATCTGTTCCGTCGTCCTCGAGCTGTTGTTGCTTGTCAGCTTCCTCCTGTTGTGTCTCTGGACGAGACGAGGGGACTTGACGCTAAGATATCAAAGCTAGCAACGCTTACCGTGCAGCCGTGCTCCGCTCTCCTTACTGTGTAGTGAAGCTCTCAGACGAATCCTGCTCGGCGGTGACTGGTTAGCGAGACATCTGCATGGCTGTGCGTTGCGGGCGAGGGTGGAGATGGACCAGGCCTGGCAGAGATGAGGCCGCGCCCTGAACAGGTGCTCCAGTGCTACGGTACCTTGTCAAGGATGTAGACATTGAAGGCCGCCAAGTGGCTCCCCCAGATTGCAATAACACTAATATTACCGTTGTGCCTCGCATGCTGGCCTCGTTTCTCCTCTTACTCTCCTTTCTTTTGAAGGGTAACCTCCATGCCGATGCCGTTCAGATAAGAAGGCATATGCGCTTCCGTCGTTCGTTACCATACTCCTAATCCTTACACCACCGCTTCACTCTTTCAGCGGGCACTCGTTATCTACGACTTAAAATACCCAGAAAATCTCCAATACTCTTCCGAGAGGCATATATATATAATGAAGGCGGCATTCGTGGCAGCTGCGGCTGCAATCTTGACTGGCGGCGCCACTGCCAGTCATGTTCAGCATCGCCATGCCCATGACTTGTTCAAGGCAGGGAAGAGGGCCAATGACACTTCCGTCTGTGTTCCGGGCTGCACGACAGTCTACAGCACTATCACCGGCCCGGCAGGTCGTACGTGGAACCACGAGCGTTTCGATGGAATGGTTTTGTGTTTCACGATTCGCTAACATGGTGCTTGTCTCAACAGTCTACACCCCTCCTGCCGCTCCCTCGACGAGCAAGCCGGCGGCAGTACAGGCAGTCGTCACGACCACCTTGTCTGCTCCGGCGCTTGTCCCTACGCCGATCGCTCAGACGTGCCCTACCCCGGGCACGTACACCTTCCCGGCGACGACAGTCGTTGTGACGGAGACCACCACTGTTTGCGCTGCGTCGACTACCAAGGTCCCGAGCGGAACACACACGCTCGGAGGAGTAACGACCGTCGTCACGACTGCTACCACCGTCGTCTGCCCTTATGCGACGACCAAGACCGAGGCTGGCGTCGTCACGAGCGTGATCCAGACAACCACATATGTCTGCCCCTCCGCCGGCACCTATACGATCGCCCCTATCACTACTGTTGTTGCTACCGAGACCGTTGTTGTGGTCCCCGTCGTCACCACCTACTGCCCCGGTACCTACACCGCTCCTGCTGTTATCACGACGGTCACCGAGACGGATTATGTCGTCTATTGCCCGTTCACCAGCCCTGCTCCTGCTGCGCCGGCGCCCACATCATCCGCGGCGCCGCCTCCGCCTCCACCTCCACCAGCTTCTACCGCGGCCGCTTCGTCTTCCACTCCGCCGTCCGCCTCGCCGTCCGCCTCAGCCCCTGCTACCATTGGAGGTGGCGGTAAGCAGCTTGGTATCACATACACGCCCTACCAAGAAACTGGTGACTGCAAGAGCGCTGACGAGGTTCTGGTTGACATTACTGCCATCGCGAATGCTGGTATCACTCGAGTCCGTGTTTACTCAACCGACTGCGACACGCTGCCCAATGTCGGCGCTGCCTGCGAGGCGACTGGTGTCAAGATGATTGTTGGCATCTTCATTGGCGAGGTTGGCTGTGATAACGGCTCCCCTGATGTAGCTGACCAGATCGCTGCACTCAAGGCCTGGTCTCAGTGGCAGCTTGTCGACCTCTTCGTTGTCGGCAACGAGGCTCTGTTCAACAACTTCTGCACTGTCGGACAGCTCCACGACCTCATCGTCCATGTCAAGTCCGAGCTCACCGGCTACACCGGCCCGTACACCACTACCGATGTCGTGTCCGCGTGGATTAGCGCCGATCTGAGCCCCATCTGCGAGGTCATCGACGTCGTCGGCGCCAACGTCCACGCCTACTTCAACGGCGGCACCACCCCCGACCAGGCTGGCGAGTTCGTCGCTGGACAGCTGAAGATTGTCGAGGACGTCTGCAACAAGCCGGGCTATATTCTGGAGTCCGGCTGGCCTTCGCAGGGAAAATGCTTGGGGAGCGCTTGCGCCGGGCCGGACGAGCAGAAGACTGCTCTCACTTCGATCATGGACACCTGCGGTGAGAAGACTGTCTTCTTCAGCTTCAAGAACGACCTATGGAAGAAGCCGGGTGACTGCCTCTGCGAGCAGCACTTTGGCATGGCCGAGCTGTTTGGTGCCTAAAGAGAAGGACGAACTTGGATCAGCTGCACGACCTACACGTTCATCCCTTACCGTATATATACCTCCCTCGAACCCTTATGTAGTATAATGACAATTTCCCGGTCGACCCCGGAGAGCCGCCGCCGGTCCGAATCACACATTGTCCGGGGAGCAACAGGATATCGTGCGGCGTCACTTCCGAAGTCCTGAGCCTCGACGATGCGTGCTCCGGATCGGCGCTGGGTTTTCCGGGTCGAGCCCTGGGCCCCCTTCATCAACGCTCTTGCATCAACTTTGGTTATCTGGTTTTCGGGTCTCAGCATGTGGGCTTGCGATACGTATGAGCATCTGATTCATAGTGCTTGCTGTAATTATTAGTGTCTATTCACAATGATATCCTACTTGTTTCTCGCGCCATCCTCGCTTGGTCTTCCAACTTGTCATTGCGATTTCTTTGAACGTGTATATAGGCTCCATACTCGATGATATGGATTGTCCCAGACCACGTACTTCGAATCTATCGTAACTTCGCCTATGGGTAAGAACACACGCTCCTAGGCTGGCAATGTGGTGTGCAGTTAAGCTCTACGAAGATTGAAGATGACAGTGGAGAGCACGGATGGGGAGCCAGTGTCTGTGTGTGTACGGGTAAGATGCGTATGTGTTATATCAATAGGACGAAACGGCAAAGAGGAAGATATATGCATAGGCTACGCAGTGTGCCTATGATAAGACCCGTTTTCTCCCCTATGCTAAATGTGTCGATGGTTCAACGACAGCCTTCTATTGCCTGTGTTCCGCGCTCGTATAGCGCTCTGGTCGAGCCAGATAATGACTCGAATCGATCTCTTCGCCCAATGCGACGCCCTGTCATGGTATAATGATAAGGAATGATATGCTGTCAATATGTCCTGAATATCTCATGGCCCATGATGAGTATCTCCTGCCGGACGTTCTCGGATGATTAAACACATTTGCAATGAAAGAATGCAGACTGTATGAGCATGAAAGATGAATGGGAGAAAGACAAGCAGTTTGATTTGTGCTCAGTTCCATCCAAAGGAGGAGTGCTCACATATCGAACTTCTCAACTATAGTCCGAGTAGGCCAGAAACCCAAGAAGTCGTCACCCTGCTGCTGCCATGAACGTAAATGTTGACTGGGAATATGCAAAAATAATGTCACCAAAAAGAGAGATGGGGGGTATGAGAATAGCAACGCTTCCGATACGCCTTATACCACGACAGGAAATGGTGCCTGGTGATATCCTCCGCTGATGAAGCTCCGTAATGCCGGGAAACACCATATATCATCGAGATAAAATCAGCCACTAGATTCAGAAAGGCTTGAGTGCGTCAAGAGAAGCGGCCTTCCTCCTTCGTCTTGTCTCCGACTCTCTGACCATCTTCCACTCATTGAGCTGGTTTCGTGGCCAGTCGAAAGTGCGGCCCCTCTGCCGTATAGTCTCCAGAGATGGCAGCGAGTCAGGATTCTCTTTGGGGTTCCAGCTCGCCTCTCCCCCGAGACCGCAGCGCTCGAGCTGGATCAGGCCGCCTCTGACCCGGTCGGTGCACAGCACAACCAGATCCTGTCCGTCGTTCGTGAACGTTGTGCCGCCGATCTCTCCAAATATGTCGATAGTCTGCTTCGAGCGGAAGGTCTGCGCGTCAATGATGTTCACAAAGTCCGCCTCTTCCGCTGCGACGAGGACACGCTTGCCGCTACCGACCGGAGAGAAATGCAAACTGCGGACACCAGCCATCTCAGTGCGAATGGTCTCGACTGGCGTCGCTCGGCCCGAGGTATCAGTCCACCGTCTGGCGTCCCATATATTAACGAGCCTATCCTGGAAGCCGGTCGCAACGGTCCACCCATCATCGGCCCAGTCACATGCAAAGCCGAAGTCGCGGTGCCCCTCCAGCTGCTGTAGGATCTCGGGTCTCCCGGAGCCAAGCGTTGACTCGGTCGCCGTGATGAACACCTTGTTGCTGTCCCCAACCATAACGCGGAGACGGCGATCCGGAGATATGGCACTGCAGTTGATCGGAACGCCGAAGACTTCCTGTGACACGTATTTCTTGGTTTCGACGTCGAGGACTCTAAAGCCTTGATCGTTTGATGCAAAGGCAGCTCTCGGGGATGACGACTGGCGGGATAGGTATACTTGTACGTGATTGGTGATGCCGCTTTGGTTGCTCGTCAGTACTCCGTCATAGGACTTCGAAGGGTCGTCTTCGCTGTCGGAGTCCACACGCCGCAGGATGTATTCTCCGTTGAAGCCACCTGCTACGACGACACCGTGATCTGCCGCCAAGGTCGATATGTGAGTGTGAGGAGCGTCAGGTAGCTTGATAACTGTCTTGCCCTCGCCTGATACAGGATTGAACCTGTGAACAACGCCCCTTCCTGTGTAGAACATCTGGGTCCTAGACGTGGAAGCGAGCACATTCCGGAGCTGGAAGTGTGAGAGGTGAGTGTTGCGCCGGATGTCCATACGGCGGAATCTGAAGAAGCTGTCTGGGCGCGATATGTGGAGCCGTAGAGCAGTCTATGGTACTTTGGTCAGCGTCATATCACAAGGTGCGATACCTGAAAACCAGAACACTGATAAAACTCACATCCCACTTATCTGAGCCTTCTTGATTAGTATAGTTCCTGTACGTGAGCCGTCGTCGCTCGCGGGCATCCCTCCGTGTAACTTTCAGGTCTTTCCAGTCGATGCCCTGAATATCGCACTGGTCGACTGCCAGGTCGGCATACTGGACATGCGTCAAGTGTGTCTGAGAGAGGTCTACGACCCTCTGTGGCCAAGGAAACCGCCCTTGACCTTTCGACTTTCGAGTGCCGGTGAAAGCCCACTGCTGCAAGAACTCCACCAGTCCATAGTTGGCGGGGTTGAGGTTGCTCATGTTAGGACTGAGGAACGCGGGAGGCGCTGGTACGGGAAACCACACTGTCGATCCGTCTTCGAACTCATCTCCGGGGCCAAGCTGATCAAGTTGCTGCTGCACGTCCTCGGCAGTCTCTGCCGGGACTGACAGTGTCTGTGGAGGCGGGATATCTCCAGTAACGTCCCATTGAGACGTGCCCGGATCCGCACCGAATAGAATGCTATTTACATCTTGTGTCGGCGGATGCTGGTGGTAGTTGTGGACGTGTGTGTCGAAGGGAGCAAAATCACCGGCCGTCTCAAACGCTTCTTCCATATCGATGTCGCTCGTCAGGATGTTTGCAATAGAGAGATAATCGATTGGTGCAACAGGCCCATCGGCGTGGTCCGAGACGTCAGGTTCGCCAGGAAGATAAGTGCTGGCTGGCTGGACTGGCGACGCTGGCGAATAGGGAATGTGAAGATATGGACCGTCGTAGGCTAGGTGACTGGTGTGATAGCTTAACGGCACTCCGCCATAAAGGTCATCCAGCTCGTCCGGCTGCTGGCCCTCCTCTTGCTCCTCCTCCTCTTCGCCCTGGCCGTATTCGTCTTCGGCATACTCGGCGTAGGCCATCGAAATGGTGTCATCCTCTGGCATCGATTCGGGCGCATCCGAATGCTGAGAGGTATTGTGACTGGCGCTGTGGTCGGCGTTGTTCTGAAACAAAGGCCGGTAGGGTGATTGCGACTGCTTGAAGCCGTTCGAAGACATGACACCCTCCCTGGAATCAGCGATTCGTACGGAGCAAACGCGCAGCGCACATCGAGCGCGTGCTCGCAGGCCCTGGAGTGTTTCGCCGAAGGAGGGGCGCTATCCAGGACCCTTGCGACGCAGCACGTCCTGAGGATGGTGGCCTTCTGACTACCGTGCAATATTTCTTGTTGCTGAACTTTGAGAGAGTTGAGCTGCCGTGTGCCCAAGTCGCAGAAATGGGAGAGAGTCCGGGAGTGCTGTCTTTAACCAGGACACGGTCCCGCGCGGGACTTCCCCGCGTTCCTTGGTTCGGCGATCTGGAATAGTATCACGGAAGATAGTGCACGCTTTTGATGGCGAAGCAACCGTGGGCATGTATTCCCATTCAGGGCCAGTCAGGTTGATGGCGACCTTGAGAGATGGTTCGCTATGTAACGGCGATAAATGGGAGAGTTTGTGCGACTGTTCGTTCCACCATCAAGGGTCGAGTCCAAGAAGTCGCCTTGTCTTTGGAAGCTGAGAGACATCCACTGGTACGTACTCCGCAGCGGATCTTCCTTGAGGGATCGGACATGGCCCGCACTGTGCAGCCACCGGACCCTGAGCAGGGCTGACAAGACGTGCTGATCAAGCTGGGCTACACAGTATTGTGACACGGCATCTCAGTTACTGTACACTCCTGGCACTGTCCTGACTGTTACTGAGGAACGATTAAGGCACCAACCACTTTTCATTGTACAGTAAGTAAGGCGCCTTGCCTTTACCGTGCAGGGACAGTGTATGAAATCAGGACTCGACTCTTTCGACATCACAGAGATCGCTCCCGTTGTTGCTGCTGATATCCCGGTTGTCAGGGTTGTGTCAACTCTCACAACTCTCACGGCCGCATCCTTCTGCCTAGGCGATCAATCATATTTCTCAAGGTTCTCATATATGATACTGCTGGTTTCTGCGGACTTGATAATAACAGGAGATTGACCTATCGCGACCCCTCGACACCCAGCAACTCGAGTGACCCGTGACGTTGCTAAGCCCACCACCAAACCAACCTTCTCAACCGTCCTGGACCCTGCGACTTCACTTTCTTGCCCACATCTTCGTCACGATCGAAGTACTGTGTATCTCCTGACCAGCTGCTGCATCGCCTGGGTGTGGATTACATAGGCATCGACTGTGTGGGGGCGGGGAAAAGGCTCGAGCGCACTCAGCTGCCAGGCGCGGCGTCCTACTAGCCGCTGTGCAGGGATCAAACCAAAGTTCAACATATAGTGGGTCCTCTGGGCCGTTCAGAGCTGGCGGTAGCGCCTGGCAGAATTAAGTGATGTCCAAAAATTTGGGAATGTTGAAGCTATCAACTGGCCATACAATACAGTACAAATCAAACCCTTTCTTCAGTAAATTTACATTCGTTCGTGACACAATGGGCAGTAAACGGAAGCGCGGACTCAAAGACGTTCTGGTTAACGCCCAGCCCGCCCAGAAACGTGTTAAACAGAAGACCGAAGCCTCTAATGGCGCCTCTAAGCTACAGATGAGCAAAAGCTCCAAGGTGCTCGACAAATCTCCCTTCTCCGAACGCCCTGCCGGCGACGAGCGCAAGAGAGAGGCACACCTCTACGAACTCCTAGGAAGCGAAGATGCCAACGATCGGATCAATGCTGCAGATGCCATCATATCGGGTTTGCTAGGCGAAGAAATTGTCACCGAGTCCGTCCTCCACCGGCACCTGGCGAACCGTCTCTTCCGTGGCTTGGCCAGCGGGAGGAACGCCTCACGTCTCGGATTCAGTCTAGCATTGACTGAGCTTCTCAGCCAGTTGTTCGGGAAGAAGGATTTGGCTGGCTCACGGTACCCTGACCTGAGCTTCGATAAAGTCCTCCAAATCCTGGTTGAGAAGACGCAGCCGAATGGGAGCTTACCGGGCAAGGAAGAGAGAGATCACTATTTTGGCCAGTTGTTCGGCATCGAGTGCTTTGTCCGTGCGAATATACTGTTCAAGGACAAAGCACGATGGCTCTCTGTTCTCGACCTTCTATTGAAGCTCTCAGAAAAAAAGGTCTGGCTGCGGCCACAATGCGGCTGGGTCATCGTCGAGGCTATCAGGCTGATGAAGCCAAAGTTGGCCAGCGCCACGCTACAGAAACTGGCTGAGAAGGGTCATGCACAGACTCCAGAGGGCGTTGGCATTTGGATAACAGCCATGGATCGCTTTGGAGAAGAGCTCAAGCTGCCTTCCAAGCCGTGGACCGATCCTCTGGCAGCAAAGTCATTACCGGATCTTACCCAGTCCCTCAAGGACAGTGGACGAGACACATCCCAGGACGGCGAGCAGGCTGTGGGGAAGCCTAAACACAACAACTGGACTGCCCAGCTCCATTGGGTCTGGGACATCCTCTTGGAGCACTTCAAGGCTCTTGATGCAACTGATGCGTCAGCATCTGCGGACTTTGAACAATTCTGGAATAGGGTTGTTGATGATAGCTTCTTCTCTAAGATCGCGTCTGACCACCAGAAATTCTCGGGTTTCATGATCTTTCAGAAGATGCTCGAGGACGGAGCCACGTGCCCCTTCATCGTCGACAAGATCTTCAGCAAGAACCTGATGGTCTGCCTTATGAATCAAGCTGCGAGGGAGGATCGTTTTCTTCACCGAGCTGCTCTAAAGGCTCTAAAAGCCGTCGAGGTAACTGCCCAAAAAGAGCCGTCTATCGTCAAGCCCGTCTTGAGACATCTGCTTGGGAAGAACGGGGCGTATAACTTTGACCAACGGACCAATACCAAGACGGTCGAGAAAGTGCTCCAATACACGCGGAACGCAGATGGGCCTGCGGTCCTCAAGATCCTCAAAAAGACCAACAACCTGGAGCCTCCGCAATCGATTCAAGTCTATGCGAATTACCTCTTCAAGCTAGCAAGCTTGCCGACAGATTCTCCAGTATCTGAAGGGGATGATTTACCCTCCGTAGCCGGTCTGGCGCTGCAGGAATTAGGCAAGATTGCATACGCGAAACAGGATCCAGATTCGGACACCGGCAATATCAGGAGCATGTTGCAGAACAGATTGTCTTCCGCCTTTGCGCGATTCGTGCGGAGGCGGGAGGACTTCGGACAGTTCTGCAATGCCGTCCTTCTGATCGAGGCCGACGTAGGGACCGATGAGGAAATCCAGGCCGAGTATGTCCAGGCTCTCGAGCGACTCAAGGATCTCCTTGACACCAGCGATGTTGAGAAGAATCTTCTTGCCCCTTATCAAGGGCTGGCGCTACTGCACGCTGTTGGACTTCTCCAATTGTACAACGAAGAGCCCGATGCCCTGGAGACGCTCGCAGACTTGGAGCAATGCTACGACAAGCTGAAGAACAGGGATAGCGAGGAGGATACTGGAATATCCGAGTTTCTCGTCGAGATTCTGCTGTCCATGGTGGCTCGGCAATCCTCCCTGATGAGGCAGGTCTCCCAGCAAGTCTTCGAGGCATTCACCCATATTGTGTCCGAAGAAGCCATCAAGCTTCTCACCGATCCGCTGACGGCTGAGGAGAGCGAGAAGGGTCAACAGGCTCTGTTCAGCACTGAGGACGAAGACATGGCAGATGAGGACGGAGATGGCGACGAAGACGGCGACGACGAGTCTCTGGATTCGGATGTGGAAATCGTTGATCTCGAGGATGCCGATTCCGATGAGGGGATGGATGACGCCAGTGAGGTCAGCGATGGAGAGTCCGAGGCAGACGAGGGGGGTGAGAACCCAGAGGCAGCTGATGGGGAACTCGAGGCTTTAGACGATGCGCTGGCTGTAGTGCTCAAGAGCCATCGGCTGGACAAGGATGCCGAGGCCGAATCAGAGGATGATGATTCTGACATGAGCGACTCGGAGATGATGGAGCTCGACAAGAAACTAGTTGAAATTTTCAAACAGCGAGCCAAGGGCGCATCGAAGAAGAAGGAGAAGAAGGATGCTAAGCAGTCAGTCGTCGACTTCAAGCATCGTATCCTGGACCTACTGGCTATCTTCGTCAAGAAGGAGGTTGCCACCTACAACACCCTAGCCTTCCAGACGCTTCTCCCACTGCTGGAGCTCATCCGGACAACAAAATCAAAGCCTCTTGCCAACAAGGCATGCGCGATCGTTGTCGACTTCTCGAAGAGCTTGAAGAAGTCGCGGAAGGGCAGCGAAGCTTCGGCCACGGACGTTGACCTGGAGAACATCTTCCATGTACTGGAGGGGGTGCATGCTGAGGCCCTTAAGGACATGTCGCACGCCTTCGCCAAGGCTGCCTCGACGGCCAGCCTCGCATGTGCTTGGACCGTCTGCTTTGCCACTCCTGTCAATCGGGTTGATGACGTGTTCGATCTGTATCATAAGACGCAGCTGTCCTGGTTCAAGGGTGAGGCCAAGATTCAGCCATCATTCTTCGTGGACTGGATCAACTGGTGCCAATCTCATGCGTCAAATGCTGCGACGCAGAAAGAGGCTTAGGTAGCTAATATGCGGTCAGTGCAGGTTTGGGTCAAGACCAAGGCTTCGAGGTAGATATATACCCTGTTATATCATAGTATAAACCACTTGTTCGGCCCTTGTATTTTGTCATGGCCAAGTATAAGTGATGGGTTACTTGTGCTCTCTACCGCAATGTACTTACGGTGAGATCAATGTGCAAAGATGACCAGCAGCCCTTGTTCGGGAATCTTAGTGGCAATTATTCTATCGTTTGCCTGTTCGCGGTAAAAGCCCATGGCAGCCCATGTTGATACAAGTACAAGCTCCAACGCAACACGCCGAGGTCCACTCACTCCTCCATCTTTTCGTCGTCTTTCTTCTCTTCCTCCTCGTCATCCCCCTCCAGAGCCTTCTTCGCCAAGCTCTCGGCCTCCTCCCTGATGGCCTTGGGCACCTCCTCGTGCCTCCCCTTCGTCGGACCGTCAGCACCGCTTATCCAGCTCATCTCCAGCTCGAACTCCTTGTCCTTGTTATCATCGTGGGCAACGTAGATGATCCTCGCCGCCTCCTTGACCGCCTGCTCCAGACTCAGCTCGCCGGCCGCGAGGTCCAGCTTCTCGAGCTCGGCCTTGGCCGACTGGCGGCCCTTACCCGTGGCGGCGCCGTAGTAGCCCCAGTACAGGCCCGAGGGCTCGATCATGTACAGGAACGGCCCGCCGTGCTTCTTGCCGGCGACCTTGCCGCCCGCGCCGACCGAGGGGCCCTTGCCGACCTCGCCCTCGACGGGTGCCTCGAGCTCGCTGTCGTAGCCGGCGATGATGGCCGTGATGCCGAAGGGCCGCACGTACTGATACAGCGTGTGGGCTTGCAGGTAGCCGCCCATGCGGCTCGCCAGTTCGGCGGTGCCGATGGGCGTTTTGAAGGTCTCGCGCCAGCCGCGGGCCTCGTCCCTTGCGCGGTCGACAAAGTGCCGACCGTCGGGCACCATGCCGGAGTACACCTGGTTTGCGGAGAAAGTCACGGGTAAGTAAAGCTATCGAGCAGCCAGGAAAGAGGGGTCTCGGGGGTGACAGGTTAGAGACGTACTACACCGAGATGCCTGTCGACCGTGGCGATCCTCTTGTTCGCACCGGGCTTCAGCAGTTTTGATGTGATGACCTTCTCGACCGCCAAGACGACGCCGTCCTTACACCGGATGCCGATTGATGTGCCGCCATTCTCGACTGCCTTTACCGCATACTCGACTTGGAAATTGCGGCCGTCGGGGGAGAAGATGGAGTTGGCGAGATCGTAGCCTGTTCCTATGGATGTCTATAAGGCAAGGCGGAGCAAATGTCAGCTTTCATGAGGATGAATGGCGGGTGTTAGGTGGCCTGTAGCTTACCATGTTGCTCGATCAGCTGTGGTCTGTGTCTAGGGTGAAGTTGGTACGTTGGAAAGGGTCGATGCCGAGAATCTGGAGCTCGGTCCGGTGTGCTTTGGTTGTTTGGACTTTTGGAGTTTGAGATGTCGAGCTTCAGGCAACCCGGAGCTGCGCGTTGCAAGGCGCCTGTCGCAAGTGTGGCGCGTGCTTCCACAGCTCCAAGCTCGCAGCTGGCAACTCCCGTCAGCCACAATGACTTCTAAAGGCACTCTGAGGCCTAAGGCAAACTAGGATAACTGAGGTACCAAGATGCATACGAGATGATTATCTGCTGAGAGTCAATAACATAAGTGAGTTTCCAATCACAATTTTACTTGTTCAACTGTTCTGGAGCAGATCTAACCTTTGCATGAGTGAGCAGATGCTAGATACATGTAAACTGGTGTCATGATCCCTACAGAGGCAGGTACTCCCTATCTCCGGTGAGCGCGGATAACCCCACAGTTCGGTACCTGAATGAAAGCCGCCCGCCGAGCTCCAGGTTGTTGACGTGATGCAGCTCCCGTCGGTTCCAGCATTGGTGATCAGACATTCCATGCCAACTACACAAGACACATATATCATCACATAGACTAGGATCAATCCGCCGATATGGTACGAAAAAAGAGCTATCCCATACTGATTTGATTACTTACAGACGACATGTAGGGTCTCGAAGGTCCAGCATTCATCCTCGCCGCGCTGACGGCCACTGGTGGTATCGTCGGATACGCCAGGACGGGCTCGCTCCCTTCGGTCATTGCCGGTTGCACAGTCGGCGCACTCTGTATGTTGCACCTGAATCCAAACGGTGATTCACTACGGAAACTAACGATCATGCAGATGCCCTCGGCGGCTACCGTATCCAGAACAACCAGACGTACGGCATTGAGCTCGGCCTCCTTGCCTCCGTCGTCCTCGGTGGTTCCTCCATCCCTAGGGCTATCCGCCTGCAAAAGCCTGTCCCTATCGCCCTGAGCGTCGTCGCTCTGTACGGCCTGTACACCTTTGGCAGTGCTCTCCGCCGCAGGTTGTAAGATGTGGCCTATGTAGAGAAATGTGGGTTACGGCAGAGCGTCTTGCGGAACGCCGTGCTGCGGTATTGGAATATCGTAACTCGAAGCAAGCCATATATACAGCCTTGTTTTGTACAATGAATGGATGAACTCCTCGATGCTGCCAAAGTCCTGTACAGGTGTCGCTCATTACTCCAAGCGGGGAGCGCCGGTATCCTGTGTTCTACATCTCGCCTTGTCCATATAACGCCATGCTCCCGGTTGAATCGTATTGTACATGCTAGTGTCTCTGCCGGATGGAGAAGAACAGCGTTTCATCGTTTATAGGAGTCGCTTCACGAGTTCTCGTCGATCTCCTTCCACATCTGCCGCACTCGATCTTTCTTCTCGGACCGTCCGCTTCGGTTGGCGGCCTGCATCTTGACGCGCTCCGCTCGCAAGCATTTGCTGAGCTCTGTTTTCGCATCGTTGCACATTCCCATGGCCTTCCACATGAAGCCCTGTGCGTGGCACTGTTCGAGGGCTACCATGACTTCTTCGCAGCCTGGAGAAGAGTTAGAACTTCGCCGGAAGTTTTGGCTGAAACGCTGTGGTGCTTACCAACATTGTCCTTTGTGTGTAGATGGGGATGCATCTTGAACTAGAGACCAGAGAGATCTTGGATCAAAGACCGTCGATGCACGGCGTGTAGGATAGAGGTAGCTTGGTCAAAGGTGGTGGAATCAAAATCGAGTGCTCTCGTACGATTCGCCACGCTACGGAATCTCGCATATCGGTCTTAAGCATACTTTAGCGGCTGCGCTAGCTGCTAAAGGGAACTTCCATTATCCTTCAACATGGGCCTCGAATCAAAGATACAGCAGCATTGTTGTCCTCCGAATACATCATTTCAGCCCACTTCAGTGTATACTCGTACGAGTCCATGTCCCTGATCCAGTGTCCGCCAATTCTTGGTGTATAGAAGCGCAGGCAGCGTGACAAGTGTAAAGGCACAAAAGGGTTGTAAAGGGTCGAGTGTGCCTCAGGGTTAGGGTTGTCACAACGCTGAAAGCTCGGGCCACTGGCTAAGATAGCTTCAACCTCACATCACTCGCTTGATGAACGTCGAGTTTCGCTTAGGATCTCACAACGTCTAAGCCGCACAAGATGGCGTCTCAAGTATCATCGAAAAGGCAGCAAGGTGAGCTCATCTCGGCATAAGACAAACAGGGCATTATGCTGACGAGCCGCGACAGACTTGCAAGTCCAGTACTCCAACTACAAAAACACGCTGCAACAGATCGCACAGAAGATCGGTGACGTCGAGCAGGAAGCAGAGGAGCATAAGTGAGCGTTCTTCCACCTCCCTCTCTTGTCATCTTGAGGTCCTCGGATTATGGAAGCCGACATGGTGGTGTCAGAGTTTGGTGGCTTTGACCTCCCCGACACTCACACTCACCGCTCCATATTCACCGCTCATCCTCGCTCGGCGCTAATTAAAAACTACAGGCTTGTTCTCGAGACTCTTGATCCGTTGCCGGGAGACCGCAAGTGCTTCCGCATGATCAACGGAGTGCTTGTGGAACGGACGGTTCAGGATGTAATCCCGGCCCTCAAGACTAATGCCGACGGGCTAAAGAAGGTGCTGGACGACCTCGTTAAGAGCTACAAGTTGAAGCAGGACGAGCTGGAGACTTGGAAGGTACGTCATGCTTGTTAGCGGAGCGTATGCAGAGCCATCAAGTCTTGCTAACTTCGCCTCTCCATTTTTATAGAAGAAGAACAACGTGCAAGTCGTGCAGTCTTGAGCGACGTTCGCACCGCGGGTAGAAGCCGGCCAAGGAGGGGTCCGACGTGCCATAACCTTGCAGGACAAAAATCGGATGGCTTACTCCAGAAAAGGGAGATTCCATGATGCTACCTCGGGGTGAAGTGCAGTCATGGCCGTTGGTGCTTCGTCCACAAGTTGGCAAGACAAATTGTTCAAGTGCCCATTCCGCTAGAGTCGAGACTCTACTGCAGACGTGGCCCTCGTCATCTGGTAAATAAACGGCGCATCTGAGCTCCGACTGTTTGGTAAATGCCCTCATTATCAGCGATAATTGAGGGTGGTGTGGTGATGAGTTGTACAAAAGATCGGGGTGTGGAGGATGGCGCCTTGCACCCCTGGTCTCAGTGCCCGACCAACGAGTTGCATTTTTTACCAAGAGGTTGGGCTGCCATTGGACTGCCTCGCGCATCCAAGCGGTGCATTTCACTGGTTGAAAAATGTCCCGAGGGGATCGGGGCTTGTGCCTACTGCACGACTCTAGTAGGTTCAGCCTCTCAAGTACGATATCGTTCTAGAATGCTACATCGTCATGGCGATATGCAAGAGATCCACAGTGATAATATGGCGTTGCAAGTTCAATTTTCTCGAGATCACGGACCGATCTCCTCACCACGTGTTCTGCACGCAGCAATCTCTCTTTCTGAAGCCAAAGTCATGCTTGGCCGGACTGCTATCACACTTGTGAGGAAACATGGGAATCTGGAACTCTCGACTGAAATCCCGAAAATGCCCAAACTATGTATCGCCAGCCGATGGCAGAGGTTCGGAAATCCGGGAAACCAAGTGACCGCCATGAGAGGTGGGGGACCGGCCTGATTCTGGACGACCAGCATGCTGAATGGAGCCCGGCGACTGAGGTTCGACTCCAATGCACAAGGTGAGACCTACATGACCCTCATCAATGCATACCAGATCAAGCCACTTTGCGACTGTGCCATCCAAGTCAGCATCACCGGCCTTGCCCGAAGGCCAGCTGTCATGGCATGCATCATTGAGACGCCCGAAGCCTTCCCCATTGAACCATAGTGCCGACCGACCTTGACCGGAGGTACCATCAGGGCTGCGCCTAGCATCGAAGACTCGAGACATATCGTGCCTGATGCAATCAAAGGGCCCTGATGAAGCGACCTGCCTCGGCCGGCACCGCCAGGAACTGCATTTTGTGTCATCGTGCGGGGCACGAACGAGTTTCCAACCAGATGTGTATGCCGTAGTTCAAGCTGCATGCCGTGTCCAGTACAGTACATTCGTGACCCAGGGCGAGAGATGTTGACCAGTGATTGGTAGAGGTTTGGCCGAGTTCTCCGCGAATTTCGTCGTATTGGACCGGAGACGGGACACTGGCCCCAATCATGATCGGGAGAGCAGCCTGTATTTTATCATTGGGCAGAAATGGCCGGTAGCCTCGTGGGCAGGTTCATGCTTAAATCGCGTTCCGGCAGCACTCAACCACTCATGGTCGGCGGTGTGGTCGTAGCCTTCTAAGCCCAACCCTCGGGAGGTTGTCACACGGACGACCCAGCCTGCCTGTTCCTACCTGGATGTTTATTCCGAAACATGGAATTGCCGAATCAACGCGCATGCTCACACATCGCGGCCGATACCAACCAATTGCTATGGGTGTGTGGAGGGCTGACATGCTTCCGTCCAGTGCGTACACCTGTCGGAAGCTAGGTGCGTAGGTGTTAAACGTCAGACCAACTGAACAATAAACTAAGTCTCTCTGAAACAACCAGATAAACCTCGCGGTTACGGTGGCTGGTAAGACGGACGAACCGGTTCGTGAGAAGGTCGGAGATGTGGTGAAGCCGTGATATCTTTCACCGCTCCTGACGGTGGTGCACCAGGCTTCCAAGAATAAACTGCTGCGGGCGTGGATTGTCCTGATGTGATAACACACGATCTAGCTTCCGATCGCTGCAAGAATGTCCACTCTAAACCCAGCAGCTGGCAATCTTCGTCGACGTTCAATGAACGGAAGTCGACGTGTCCGCGATCGCCAACATAGATAGGTCTGGAGCCTACCGTACTATAGCCTCTGTCGCTCAAAATCCAGAGTAGAATTTAGACTGTCAGATTATCAGATAATGTCCGGGGATACAGCCATCTAGGTAGTCAGACAACCAAACAGGTAAATGCTAAGAACCTCATTCTTGGTTCTCTGCCGGGTCGGCGTCCACGACGTTGGATGATGTTTTGATGTTGGAAACGCTCCCGTCTCTCATCAGGTTCCCGGTACTTATGTGGTGTCCCCGCTGCGGAAACTCGTGGCTGCAACATGTCCCGGTTCCAAGTATCTGTACTTACATGAGGGCATTCGTGTTTATCGATAGAGATCCCTGTCGACAACCAAAGTAAGTCAAACGGCGTCACTACAAAGAGGGAAAGCGCGCGAACGAGATGCTAGACTAGCAAGAGGTCCCCCTGTCAGCATGCATATCCCTGCACAATCTGATGTTGCCGTGGACTCGATCAGTGAAGGAGCTTCCCCCATTCCAGCTTGATTTGCTCGGGTTGTTGTTGATTCATTCACCCAAATGGACACTGCAAAACCGCAAAGACCCGCTCTTCCCGCACCTCTTGACGGTCTGACCTCTTTCCTCCCAATTCAAATCATCCTCCATCATCGGACATCCTGCACCAACCCCACGTTCTTGCAGCGTATCTGACCCCATTTCAGCATCTCGACCTGCTCTGCCCGCCCACCGCTTCTTTGCCTTGCATTAACGAGCTTGCTTACCACTTTACCTAAAGTGAGCAAGACAGAATCCTCGGGCGTGGACAACGCAGAGACGCATTACAGACACTCCCCTCCTCCACCCCGTCCGGACATCGAAAGACGCAACCCGAGCGCAGTTGACGTTAGCCGCAGACGCAGTTAGCCCTGCGCGTCCAAGGTAATTCAATACCCAGGTGCCGACACACTGTTACGGAACCGCACGCGACGCAGCTATGCGCATCCTCCACCTTGCTGGCCGCACTCCCCTCCCTGCTTCCAATGTGCCCCCGGGTCCCAGTTGTCTTGATCTCTGACGCGACTCTGCAGATATTTCACGAGGCGCCGCAATCAAGCCTGTGTCCCCATCGACCAATCCTCTTTTCCTTGCGCTTTGGAAGCGTCCTGCCCAACATCGATTAGCCAACCATTATCCCTCTCATAGTTGTCTGGTGTCTGGTGTAACCATCGTCCCGGCCCACGGCAGAGCTAGAGATACACAGGGCAAAAGCCTGCGCCGAGAGACAGACAGAGAGAGAGAGAGAAAGAGACAGAGACACACATCCTCGGCTGCATACACGCAGACACACGGACGGCGCACAGCCAGCTCGCTTGACAGCACCCTCTCATCTCCCGTTCAGTCTACTAGGTACCTACCTGGGCGGACCTTGCCTACCTGTCGACGCCCGGATATCGGACCGCATCCATATCCAGCTGGCAGATCGTGTCGACGCGAGTCACTGATCTCTACAGCAGAGCTAAAAACCGCTACTCCGCGATTCAGGCCCACAGCGAACGGGTATCCACTCATATCCGCGTGGTCAACCCGCTTCCACCTCTGACCATTGCCACAGCGTTAGGCCAAGGCAGAGTTCGTGAGAACACGGACGGTCCTCCCAGTACATCGCTTCTACTTCCGGCACAGCCCAAAAACCGGGCAGGGGCAGTAAAGAAAGAAGTAAAAATAATTACTGGGACACGCGCATAGCGAAGCAAGCTTGACGCATCCTTCCTGCAGCCTAAGCCGCCAGAGACGAGGGAAAGAGATCGCAAGCCCTACAACCCTGCAACGTGTCCAGGGACACATCATCCACTCCTGAGATCCAGCTGTGCGAGCCAGCACCGACCAACGAATTTCCAGGAAGCTAGCAGCCGCTGCAGGTGGCCGACGGTAGCCAAATATGTCTGATTCCCCCCAATCCAATCCTAAAGATGTCGAACAAGGAGGACAGTCTGCGGATGAGGAAGGAGCACAAATGAACGACCCTCAAGATCCACACGCGTCGGGACTTGCGTACGAGTTCGAGGTGAAGGAACAAGATCGATGGCTTCCAATAGCCAATGGTATGTCATACTCTCTCCTATGCCCTCTTCCTTCTGTCTTATGATTCGCGTGGTCCTTGATGCGGAGCCACTTGCATGGCGACGAGGACCCTCCTTGACTGGCATCGCTTCTGGTCTGGTATCTGCCTCTAAGACAGCCGCGCATATACATCGTCCTCCATGTCTCGCGATTCGTCGTCCAAGTCGCCGGAAGCGCCTCGCGCTTCTTGTTCCTCATCCTCTAAGCCTGATCGAGACGATTCTTACGATGCTAACATCCGCAACTTTGCGCCAGTCGCCCGCATCATGAAGAATGCTCTCCCTGAGAATGCGAAGATAGCCAAGGAGGCAAAGGAGTGTATGCAAGAGTGCGTCAGCGAATTCATCTCATTCATTACCAGCGAAGGTTAGTCGAGCTTCTTGAACAAAAATTCCCCAAGTCGACGCTCACTGGTTCTCACACATCACACCGCATAGCATCCGAGAAATGCCATCAGGAAAAGCGCAAGACTGTTAATGGCGAGGATATCCTTTTTGCGATGACATCGCTCGGCTTTGAAAACTACGCCGAGGCCCTGAAGATCTACCTGTCCAAGTACCGAGAAGTAAGGATGTCCCTCCTGTTGCTGACCGTTTATGGTCACGACTACGGGTCAACATCAAGATGAGATTTCTAATCAGAGGTTGCAGCAGTCTCAATCCAATAGGGGAGAGAACCAAAACAGGCCTGGTAGCCAAGGATACGGAGCCGCTGGTGGTTCTAATCCGGGCTCAGGTGCCTTCCCGGGAGCTGATCTCCAAGGAGAGGGCGCAGACCCGGCCGCATACGCTCTCTACGGCGCGCAGGCGCCTCACAACGGAGCGCCTGGCGAATACTGAGATGGCCCGCCTGAGAATTGTCAGCTCATCTCACCTTCCGGAAGTAAAGTCGGCCATGCACGGACGACCATACATTGTCGCCCCATTTGCGATATTTGACATATCTCACATGTTTGTATGAGTATGACGCGAGATTTGCATCGGGGGGGGGGGGGGGGGGGGGGGTGGAATAAGGGTGACTTTGTGGTGTGGGCCGGTGGTGGGGGGGGGGGTGTGTTTTTTTTTTA